>CM065722.1:73118250-73123250 GCA_033310375.1 Conus canariensis | reverse complement strand
CTTGGCGCATATACTGAAAATTATGAAAGAAAATATTTGCATAACAAAATGTTCTTCCTGAAATTACTCTGGAATTTGTGTGTTAACTGATAGCAGAGAGAGAGAGAGAGAGAGAGAGAGAGAGAGAGAGAGAGAGAGAGAGACAGAGACAGAGAGAGAGAGAGAGAAGAGAGAATGAATCAGTCACACAAGCCACTTAACGGATGCTGGAGAAGCTGAAGGACAAAACTGATCCAGAAAGGCGTTTGAGAGAGGGCAGACTCTTGTCAGCAGATCCGCCCTGTGGCACCGACATGCCCCACAGAGTTACACCAGAACCAGAATTGAATGAGTCCGGCCTTGGTCCCCATTCATTCTTTTCATCAAGTTTTGTTTGATTTTGTTGGTTTTACGTCATCATGCTGAAGAAAATCTGGATCCGTCTCCGTGCCAGGAATCGACACCAATAGAATGGAATGTGTTTCTTCCAAGATTACACGCTGTCTTTCCAACAAGTTTCTTCAACATGGGATCAGCAGTTTTTTGCGTAATCTTGCCGATAGACAAACAATCGAACAAACACGAGTGAAGACATCACCATCTTGGAAGAGGTAAAGACAATCAATGCATTAATTAAAATCGTTGCTGAAGTTTTGAAAAGAATCAATATTATATCAATATTATTTATTAAGTTCGATTTTGTTTTCGCTCCATACCTTATGCCATTTATCGTGCAGCTGACGACGGGGACAAGATCAGGCCTGCGTGCAAATTAAACTCAGAAGAAGAAAAAATAACGAATTGAGATCACAAATCAAACCATGGAGAAACCAACCAACCAACCAACCAACCAACCAACCAACCAACCAGCCAACCAAACCCAACCAACCAACCAACCAACTAACCAACCAGCCAACCTGCCGACCTGCCAACCAAACAACCAACCAACCAGCCACCCAACCAACCAACAGCAACAATAACAACAACCAATAAGAAACCAAGCAACCAACCAATCAATTAACCAACCAAGCAACCTGCCAATCGGCCAACCAGTCAACCAGCCAACAGCAACAACAACAACAACCAATAAGAAACGAACGAACGAACCAACGAACCAACGAACGAACGAACGAACCAACCAACCAACCAACCAACCAACCAACACTGCCAACCAGCCAACAGCAGCAACAACAACAACAACCAATAAGAAACCAACCAACCAACCAACCAACCAACCAACCAACCAACCAACCAACAGTCAACCAACCAACCAACCAACCAACCAACCAACCAACCAACCAACAGCAACAACCAATAAGAAACCAACCAACCAAGCAACCAACTAATCAACCAAAACAAGCAAGCAAGCAAGCCCAAACAAACCAACAGCAACAACAACAACCAAGCAAGCAACCAAGCAAGTAACCAACCAAGCAACCAACCAACCAACCAACCAGCGAACCAACCAACCAACCAACCCACCAACCAACCAACCAACCAACCAAGCAACCAGCCAACCAACCAACCCACCACCAACCAACCAACCAACCAACCAGCCAACCAGCCAACCAACTAACCCACCCAACCAACCAAACCAACCAACCAGCCAACCGACCAACCAGCGAACCAGCCAACAGCAGCAACAACAACATTAACCAATAAGTAACCAATCAACCAACCAACCAATCAACCCACCAACCACCAACCAATCAACCAACCAACCAACCAACCAACCAACCAACCAACCAACCAACACCACCACCACCACCACCACCACCACCAACCAACAACCACAACAAGCTCGAGGTCTAGGCCTGACACGTGTACAAACCGATGTAAAACTAAGTTTGGCACAAGCCGATGTCGAAATCTGAAGACAATCTGATGGCATTGTAAAGAGATGATGATGACGGGCCACACGCGATGTTACGACACAATCTCAACATTTTTCAGAATAGGGAAAGAACAAGAAGAAAGTTCAGAAAGGAAAAAAAATGATGGAAGAAAAGAAAGATAGAGAGAAAAAAAAAGGAAAAGTAACAAAGAAAGAGGATGGAAGAAAAGAAAGAAGGAAAGAAAGAGAAAGGATGGACATAAGGAAAGAAAAAAAGAAAGAAAGAAAGACAGTCAAAAGAAGAAAAGTAGAAGAAAAAAACCCAGAAAGGATGGAGAGAAAGAAAGAAAGAAAGAAGAGAGAGAGAGAGAGAGAGGAGAGAGAGAGAGAGAGAGAGAGAGAGGCGAACAAAACAAACAAAGAAAAAAATCAGCTGTCAGAAAATCCACATCAATTTAGTTTCGGGAATAAGAAACAGTCGATAGTTTTCGTAACTCTTCGCTCGTTGACAACTTTCCCCAGTGGAGAGACAGCGAAATCCTCCACTGCACTCTCTGCAAAAGAAAGTCTTTCTCTCCTTCATGATTTTTTTTTTAAAGTTTGAATTTATCTTCTATTTGTCTATGCTACATTGATTTCACTGGACAAGAACTTTCTCATTTCAAAGGTCCGATTGGTGAGGATTTGTGGAAACCAGTACTAAATTGATACAGTGTTTAAAATGAGTACAAGGAATGGTGTTCTGTACGGTTGAAGCATTTTGGTGTAACAATGTATGTTTCTTTTTCTTGGACACGGCTTTATTGTTAGTTAAACCGCAACCAAGTAAGTTCATTCACCGTGATTTTCCAGTTCGAGGACCTATGATTCTTAGATAAAAAAAAGCGGGAGGGGGGGGGGGGGGGGGGGGGATAATAAAACTTACCAAACTAATCATGTACACGAATAACTAGATTCATGCATAAACTGATCAACATGGGAGATAACTCCAGATTTTAGATGTCATGGATTATGAGAGTAGATCATTACTCAAATCCCCTGCATTGAATATCAAAGAGCAGGAAATGGTGTGATGTAGACCACAAAATGTCTGCTTACATTAAAGAAATCTAATAGGAGAGGACATTGTGAATTTAAATTAAGCCTTCCGTAGAGACAAAGTTACGTGCACATTGTTTTCATCGAGAGGGTTTGTAATGCTTGAAATTCACAACCAACCTCTATAGTAACATGAAATCTAACAAACATTTGGGAGAAGTTTTTAGAGAAATCGTACAGTCTGTAAAAAGCCAACCAAAGTGGAATACGCTGTGCCCCCTTACCCGCGGCACTCACAGACAGGAGCAGGACAGAGAACATAAAGGTTTGCTTTAAAATATGTGTTCCACTGAAATGACATAAAACTGCTTTTGTATACACAATTCTTCACCTCGTAACATGTTTAGCACCAGCGGAACTCGATAACTACAGAACTGCAAGAGAAGATCCGGGCAGAAACGATGTGATCCTTCAGAAGATCGCACGCTCAGTCTGTCATTTAAGAGGTAGGTCTCCAGTCATCAGAGAGAATGTGAGTAACCGTGCAGACTTCCTGACTACGGAGAAAAAAAAAAGAAAGCTGAAGTGATACGAACTTGTGACAAGATCAAACAGACTCATCTAGACCATCTTGCAAAGAAGTTCTGGGGAAGAGAAGCCAGGGCAGACAGGGAAAGGTGGACAGACAACGTTGCTCGGGTAGAACTATGGAGCGAATCAGACCCTTGCCTTAACTGTGAGAGATGGAGACAGCTGTTGCAACATTCCTCATTGCAATTGCCCACACCTTCATCATTGCAGTTGCCACATGATCTGGTAGGCTCCGAACTTATGGTAGTGTACTGTGTGTGGTTTGGCGATGATTTAGCGGTAGTATTACTGCTGTTTGTCATTGTCGAATGGTTTGTTAGTCTCATGCCCGCCACGTTAAAATATAATCGCTTCAAAATATAAATCTTACGTTTAACTCGGCCAAATGTTTTAAGAATTATTCTGAAGGGTTATGACACTGTCAAGTGCTTTGGAAATTCGACTGAAGATTTTGTTAACTTCAGACACACACACACACACACACACACACACACGCACACACGCTCGCACGTACACACACATGTACACACACATGCAGAGAGAGAGAGAGAGAGAGAGAGAGAGAGGGAGGGAGAGAGAGAGAGAGGGAGAGAGAAGAAAAAGAAGAAGAAGCGAACAGTTTCTTGCTATGCCAGCTATCAGCAGGAGAACTAACATCCTGGTCAGACCAACCGCAAGCACGTTTACGCGATCCGTCTAATCCCGTAGCCCTACAAATATACTGGATTGTTTTTAAATCATAGAGTCAGGGAGAAAAGGTGAAAACAACCTTACCCTTGATTCAACCTCGTTCTGTTTATAACCCACTGAATTATCAATAAAAACAAAGATACATGCTATTTTCAGCCAAATCAGTGTGTTTCAATTATGTTCCGCTATTATATTCTGCTTGTTGCGTACACCTTGCGTAATAATGTACTTGTAATGGTAGATATTAGGATCTTACCTCTTATTCTACAGCTCTAAACCTCACAGGCCGGATAATGATGCAATTGCTGTCTTTAAACAACCATTACCCATTCACAGGAACCTTGCAGGAAAATAAAAAAGAAAGAAAAGAAAAAAGCATCATGGAACGGAATGATTTAACAACACGTTCGTGGTGGTTTGAATTGAATTGCGCTAACCTTCACTCCATTTAAGATAACATCTTGGACTGAATTTGCTCCCTTGCCGCAAAGCCTTTTCACTGCGCATGTCCCTCGAAGGAAGCAATTTCCAGGATTAAAGTTTTCCTTGTCGGCTCTTGCTTTACATGCAGCAAAACAGCCATGTTTTTCTCCTCTTTTTTTTTTTTCCCTCTCCTATATTTTTCAGCAGGAGGAAGGGGTTGCGGAAGGGTGGATGGTGGGTGGGGATTGGTAGTGACGATGGCGAAGAGGAGGGTGAGGGCGGGGGCTGGAGGTGGCGAGAGGATGCCCCGTCTTCCACGATCGCTCAGCGGTGTTTCTCCCTCGCCACTCATATCAGTTCTTCCATTACGCAGCCACAAGCCAAGGTCGGTCACAACGGCAGTCCGCACATTCTGTCCAAAACCGGATTGAACGTCGCTGTTGGA
>CM065722.1:73090750-73098250 GCA_033310375.1 Conus canariensis | reverse complement strand
AATTATCCTTTCTTCACTCTCCTCAAAGAAATAGAGATCGGTCGCGCAAGTCACCAAAGAAATGATAAAGCCAATCGTTCATTCGACAAAGTAGAAAGGGGGGGGGGGAAGTGGGGGTGGGGGTGGGGATCGATGGGAAGGGGCGGTTAATGGAAAATAGTGATAAAATCTGCATGATCTTCTTTAACCCCAAGGGACACGAGAAAGTAGAAATTATGAATAAAAGCCGGTCGTTGTGCCACTTTCAGCTTCACGTCCGAGTAATCCGATTGCCAGGTAACGTAAGAATGAAGATTTTTGCCCAGAGAGAGAGAGAGAGAGAGAGAGAGAGAGTGTGTGTGTGTGTGTGTGTGTGTGTGTGTGTGTAAGTGAAAGAAGAAAAACCGCTGGAAAAGTGAAGTGCCAATGACAATAAGACGTGGGCTATTTTCGAAACATTTTCATCCGCTCCCACCCCCCTTCACACACATTTCCCTCTTTATCCCCTTACCCCCCCCCCCCCCCCCTCAGTTCGCCTCTCAAGTCCTAAAAAGCTCAGAATGAAATGAGAAAGGCACCGGGCAGTCATACAGTAATAGCGAATCAGCAAAATTGCATATGAGCCACCCCCCTCCCCCTCCTCTACCCTCCTCCTCCTTTGTGCGTGTCTTGAATCCATCAAGCACTCAATCCGATATCATTTCACCCGGCAGGATTCCATTATACCTTCCGTCCAAAGATGTCACAGACAGAAACGTCTGTGTCCAGCCAGAGAAATGAGCGCGGCACAGTATTCTCAGAGGGTTTGTTGTTGTTGTTGTTGTTGTTACTCGAGCGCTAACACACCAGTGTGCTGGTACGCCTGGGAATCCTACTAACTGCCCCACTCAGTTTTCATGACGTTGCAGACCTGTTGGATACGGATTTCAGTGGGGTTTGGCTCAGTGGGTACAGTGTTTGAAGGATTGGTCATTTCCAAGGGGAGGGGGAGGGGGGGGGGGGTAGGGGGAGCGAGGGCTGAGGAGAGGATAGAAGTGGTGGGGTTGGGGGATGGGGAAGGAAATATTTCGTGAACCATGGTGGGGGGGGGGGGGGGGTAAGTGGGGGTGGGGGTGACGAGATTGGAGGTGAAATGTGAAATAATTTGCGGAACACCATTTCTTGTTTACAATTATTAGGTTGACTTATGTGTTGAATAATCTTTATTTGCGGTTTTTTTTTCTTTTGTTTTTGTTTTTTTTTGTGCCAGCACATTTCGGTGCGTATGCTTCTGATATGTGAAAATAAGTCACCAAAATTACAAATAAAAGTTATGATCATAACGTTATAAATTTACATCGCTTAAGACTAATACAAATGACTGAATCGTTTACCTGGATGGATGACTGATCGATGGATATAAAGGATTTCTTTATAATTGGTTGATTAGTGGATAGCAAAATATATCTTTATTTGGTTCATCGTAAATCATGTTGTTCTGTACCTTTTTAACATCTGGGCAGAAGCATTATCATTTCCTCCCCCTCCCCCCCCCCCCCCTCCCTTTTTTTTTTTTTCATTATTCTTTGTGTCTGTGCATATCTTTCGGTCTGTCTGTCGGACTGTCTGTCTCCTAGCCTTCTCTCTCCTATTTTCATTTCTGTCATTTTCTCGCTGACTTTCCTTTCTTCCTTTTCCATTCTTTGTTCTGATCTTGTCTTTTCTCTCTTCGTTGCTTCAGTTTTTTTTCTCTTTCCTTTCTCTCTTTTTCTTCCCACTTCTCATTGTTCTTTTATTTGTTTCTTTCCTTTCATATCTAGCCAAACATTGCTGTGCAGTGTACTCTGATTGTTCTTGCTGTGCTGACTGGTCAATCTTCAAGGCAAAAAACAGAAATGCAGGGGATTGCACGTGTTTGTATAAATTGTGTGTGTGTGGATCGTTCTCCCGTCAGTCCTCTCCTAATCATCAGCACACAGCAGGGAGGTTGATTGATTCGGTGTTACTGCGACTGTCTGAAAGCTGTTTTTCTTTTCTCTACGCCCGATTACATATGCGCGAACACCTGCACACTGGGGCACGTGGCCACACACACGCACGCGTGTGCGCGCACGTGCAAAAACACATACCTGTGCGCGTGCGACACGCGCGCGCAAACACACACACACACACACACACACACACACACACACACACACACACACACAACACACACACTCAAGCACACTTTTGTACACACAAACGCGTGCGTGCACGTGCATACCCACACATGCACACAACAATACCACACATACATATAGAAACAAAAACAAACACTCGCATACACAACACACCACACACACACACACACACACACACACACACACACACACACACACACACACACACACACACACACAATGTCGATGAGTCTTAATCAATGAGTTAATTAAGCCACTGGGTCGGGTGACATGATGTGTGGTGTGTGTGTGTGTGTGTGTGTGTGTGTGTGTGTGTGTGTGTGTGTGTGACAATATGAGGCAGTGTGAACGTACATGTGGGATCTAATAAGAGTTGGTACGATTGTTTCTGCACAAGCGTATGGGCATCGTCTGCAGTCCGCTTAGCGTGCGTTCAGGCATAAGAGCACATGTATTTTCTGCTTGTTTGCTGGGTTTTCCCCCTTTCTTTATTTGTTTTTGACGTATGAGCTGAGGCCATGTAAGTGGAGTCTGGTTCATGAAGCTGCAAAATGGAAATTTTCTTTGGGGGGGTGGGGGAGAGGAGAGGAGAGAGAGAGAGAGGAGAGAGAGAGAGAGAGAGAGAGAGAGAGAAGAGAGAGAGAGAGAGAGAGAGAGTGTGTTTGAGTTTCATCAAGGAGGCGTCACTGCGTGCGGACTAGTCCATATACGCTACAACCACATCCGCTAAGTTTTGAGACCACACTACGCATGATTTGAAGCTAATGGATAAATGAATTAACAACTAAGATGAGAGAATTGAACAAGAGGGTCTCGTGGCTGCCACTTAGCAGATGTCTGACTTACGCATTGGCCCATGGCGCTGGTCAGACCTTCAGTGCGTTCATGTATAAGAGCACGTGTATCTTCTGCCTGTTTGCTGGGTTTTTCCCCTTTCTTTAATTGATTTTGACGTACGAGTTGAGGCCTTGTAAGTGGAGTCAGGTTCATGAAGCTGCAAAATGGCAAATTTTCTTTGTGAAGAGAGAGAAACCCGAAACTCGAAATCTTTAATGAGGGTGAATAGATAAGCTGGAAGCTTTTTTACACAATGAAAGAGAGAGAGAGGAGAGAGAGAGAGAGAAGAGGAGAGAGAGAGAGAGAGACAGAAGACAGAAGACAGACAGACAGACAGACAGACAGAGAGGGATGGGGAGGGGAGGGGGAGGACATTGTCGACAGACCTGATAATGGACTAACATCTATTATCGCATGTCGACGGCGTTATGGGGATGTGATTCTGAGGTCCACCTTCGCTCTTCAGCCAAACCTCTGCCCCCCCCCCCCCCCCCCCCCCTCTTCTCTTTCTTTACTCACCCTGTCCCCCTCCTCTCCTTCCTTCTTGTCATCCTCGCCAATTCCCCCTTCCCCCTCCCCCTAAAACTTATCCCCCCCTCATTGCCCTGTCCACCAACTCTGCCAGCACACATTCTCCCTGCCTCAGCTGCTCCCACTTGCTCTCTACTCTCTCTACTTGCGGTCCCTCCCCCACCCCCAACCCCTCGTCCACCTTTCTATCTTCCCTTCAATCTCCAGCGGCCAGCTCCTTCGTCTATCAGCGGCCAGCTCTTTCGTCAGTTCGCTGTCCTTTGTTTGTTTGTTTGTCTGTCTGTCTGTCTCTTTCCTTTTCTTTTGCTTTTTTGATTCTTTCCATTTTTCTTTGTTTGCTTCTTTCTTTCTTTCTCTTAATTATACTCTTCTCTCCCCGTTCGTCCTCTTCCTCTCCCCATTGTTCCTGTTCTTGTTTTGTTTTCTTCTCTTCTTCTTCTTCTTCATGTTCTCCTTCTTGTTCTTGTTCTTGTTGTTCTTGTTCTTGGTCTTGTTCTTGTTCTTTGTCTTCTTCGTCTTCGTCTTCTTCTTTCTTCTTCTTCTTCTTCTTCTTCTTCTCCCTCCTCCTTCTTCTTCTTCCTCTTCTGCATCTTCTTCTTCTGCTTCTTCTTCTTATTGTCTGTTCGTATGGTTTTGTACTCCCTGCTTTGTCCTTGCTCTCTGTCTGTCTGTCTGTCTCTCTCTCTCACACACTGTCTGTCTGTCTGTCAATTTCATTGTTTGGAACCCAAATATTCTTCAATAATAACAACGATAGTTGTGTTGAAGAAAGAAATGTGTTTTAATTGTGTTCTGCTAGTATTTTGTTGTTGTTGCGCACAACATACGTACTATCGTACTTTCTTCGGAACATATTCGGGTCTTACTTCTGACTGTCCAGTTGCAAGCCTCACAGACCGGAAGATCGCTCGCAGACCGGATTGATCGAGAAACACGCTTGGTGATGGCTTGAACTGAACTGTGCCAACCTTCCCTCCATTTGAAATAACATTTTGGATCGAATGTGCTCCCCTGTCGCGCTACCTTTTTACCGCATATGTGTTCCCCAAGGAAGCAATTACCAGGATTGAAATTGTCCTTGTCGGCTCTTGCCTCATAAGCAACGGAAAAGCCGGGAGGAGGAAGGGGTGGGGTAGGATGGAAGGGGGTGAGATGGGTGGTGGGGAAGGGAGGGGGGGGGGGCAGGAGGAGGTCCCGACTTCCTCGATCGCTCAGCGGTGAGTCTCCTACGCCGCGCATCTCCGTTCTTCCATCACTAAGCCACAAACTAAGCTTCATCACAACAGCAGTCCGCACAGTGTGTCCAAAAAACTGATTGAACATTGCCGTTGGGAGTGAAAGAGATAAAAACATTTTTTTTTTTATTTTGTTCGGTGTCGCTTTCAGATTCAGAAAGGGATTTGTTGCTCGGGTTCTCTCCATAATGACGTTTTTATACCTAGAATTTTCTTTTTGTTAATGCTTAATTCATTTCACCGGATTAAAAACTGAGTGCAAGGAAGAGACATATGTACGTGTGAAAAGCATTTTGACATAACAGTGCCTGTGTTTTTGTCTTTTCTTTGACACATGTTTATTGTTTTTAGGCACAATAAAAAAGTTTATTCTCCAATTTAAGAGCCTGGAATTATTTGACAAAATAGCAAAGACTTATGAAACAAGTCATGCATTTGAATAATGAGATTCGTGACTAAATTGATAGACAAGGGAGCAAACTTCAGATCAAAGATTTCATGGCATTGAATATTGAAGAGCAAGAGTTGATGTGATGAAAACAAAACAAAGAAAATAGGTCACATTAAATAAGTTTGTTACGAGAGGACCCTGCCAAAGTGAAATAAACCTCTTGTCAATACAAACGTGTTTCCACACTTCATTTTAGCCAACAGGGTTAGTAATCTTTGGGACTCGACTCCTACCAACCTCCCTTGTAAACGAAACACTTAACAGTTTCTAAAAAGTAATTCAACAAACATTTGGGAGAAGCCTCTAGAGGAATATCAATATTTAAAGATAGCCAGCCAAACATGGAATACGCAGCGAAATTAGAAGTTTGTACTCAAAAACAGGGACATGGTAGAGAAAGCACAGGGTTGTTTTAAATACATTTTAGAGAGACGACATCATACTGGTTTTGTACAGAGAATCATACAGTGGCTAGACCTGCTTTGCTCCTAGCAGAACTCGATAACTGTACAAAACTGCAAGGAAAAGATCCGGGCAGTAGTGATGAGATCCTTCAGAAGGTTGAAAAGCATCTGCTATGATGAGCGTGTCTGGAAAGAGGAAGTGTGCAGTCATCAGAGAGAATGTGAGTCACAGGAAAACCCGTTGACAACGAGGAGGGAAGAAAAGCTTAAGTGGTATGGACATGTTCTGAAGGAAGTCAGGAAACTGAGTGAACCATATTGGACGATACTGACTGGATGACACGGGGAAACGACTGAATGAAGCGCCAGCTGGCAGATCTTCAGTCGGCACTACCCAGGTAGCAGTTGGTTGTGTAAACGAATGTGGATTGTAAAACGCTTAGAGCTTGGTCCCTAGCCAAGGAAAGCACTATATAGGTATTTATATTAGTAATAATAATAATGATAATAATAACTGTTAAACAATAAGAATAACAACGATAATGATAATAATAATAATAATATGTTACAAGACCAAACAGACTCATCAAGACCATATTTCAGTGGAAGAATACAGAAGGAGAAAAGACAGGGCAGACAGAGAAAGGTGGATAGACAACATTACTCGGGAAGACTTGGGCACAAACCAGGCACAAACCATTGTGAGAGGAGACAGCTGCCACAAATTTCATCACTGCAGTCCCCCACATGGCCTGGTAGGCTCCGAACTAAAGACTGACTGTGAAATGTCTGTGGTTTGACGTTGGATTATGTGGTAACACTACTGCTCCTTGTTGTTATTGTTTTGTTGTTGAGCGTTTTGATTCAAGCTTTTTGTTGGTGACACACCTAGAGACCTCACAATGGATCGGCTTATACATATCAATCTTACATCTAAATTCGTTAAATGCTTTAAGAGTGCACTGAAGTTTGAACTTGACACAGAGAGAGAGAGAGAGAGAGAGAGAGAGAGAGAGAGAGAGAGAGAGAGAGGAGGGAGGAGAGGAGGGAGAGAGAGAGAGAGAGAGAGAGAGAGAGAGAGAGAGAGAGAGAGAGAAGAGAGACAGACCAGGCCAGACCATCAACTGCACAACTGAGATCCTGGTTAGACCAATCGCAAGCACGTTTACACAATCCTAATGATCCCGTATTCCTACGATATACTGGAATTCATAAGTCAAAGAGACAGAGAGAAGTGTAAGCAACGTTTTCCCTGATTCAACTTCGTTCTGTTTAGAGCCCGTTTAATCTTCAGTAAAAACTCAGGTCAGAACAGAAATGAGTTATAGTTGTGTGCCATGTCATCTCTTGCTCTGAAGTCCACTATGCATATTAACATCGTTTTTTAGTCGATATTCACATCTTACCTCTGACCATCCAGCTGTTAGCCTCACAGACAGAATAAAAAATTCAGTGGCTCTCTTTAAACCACTACTGTGCATTTACAAGAATCTTCCAGAAAAAAAAACAGCCAGTAGAGCACAATGATTGAGAAACACGTTCGTGATGGTTTGAATTCAATTCCGCCAACCTCTTCTCCATTTGAAATAACATTTCAGACGGAATTTGCTTCCTTGCTGCGATGTCTTTTTACTGCGCATTTCCCCAAAGGAAGCTGTTCCCATGATTAAAGTGTTCATTGTCCGTTCTTGCCTCACATACCCAAAAAAGCCGTGTCTTTTTCACTCCCCCTTTTTAATGGGAGGACGAGGGATGGATGGTGGGTGTGAGGGGTAGTGGAGGTGAAGAGAGGGAGGTGCGAAAAGGATGCCTGTCTTCCACGATCGCTCAGCGGTGTTACTCCTACGTCCTCTCATCTCAGTTCGTTCCGTCACATAGCCACAAACTAAACTCGATCACAACAG
>CM065722.1:73070750-73083250 GCA_033310375.1 Conus canariensis | reverse complement strand
AAAAAAAAAGCAGAGATTTACAACGTTTTCACTTGTTTTGAATAATATGAGTTTGACATTCTCTGAGCAATGAGCAACATAACTCAAAATTAACTTTGTCAGTCGGACAGGCAGACAGACAGACAGACAAACAGACAGACAAACAGACAGACAGAGCAGGCCTAGACCTTGTGAATCAAGGCGGTGAATGTAACGAGTTGGCAGTGGGATGGAGTAGACTGAAAACCTATATACCAACAACCCCCCCCCCCCCCACACACACACACCCCATCATATCCCACCCCCTCACCTCACCCCACTCTTTCCCAACCCATCCCCGCCGCTCATTTAAAAAGAAAAAAGCCGAAAAGAAAAGCGTGAATGAAATCGACAACCGTTGCCAGCGCTCTGTTTATAGAACTGCTTGGTTTACCTTTCCACAATCACATGCGTCCCGTTTCCCTCAGCCAAGGGCTAAATCATGACCTTGTTCAAGTCCCTCAACATTCGCCCCCCCCCCCCCTCCCCGTACACCCACCCACTCCACCCCACCCCACCCCACCCCTACCCCTTCATCCCCCCGTTCCCTCCCTACCACAATGCACACACAGAGCCCCATCCTCCTCGTTCGTCCTCTCCCAACACGTCCTCCTCCTCCTCCTCCTCCTCCCTCTCTCCCCCCTGTCCCTTCGCCTCCTCTGTCCCTCTGTCTCCTTCCCCACCACTTAATAGCCGTCGATGAAAATGGATGGAATCTCAGGAGAATCAAAAGCATTGTAAAGAACGGGAGGAGTTGGGAAGAGGAACGTGAGAGTAAGGGGGGGGGGTGGGGGTGGGGATAGAGGGGAAATGGTATGATGCTAAAAGACAGAGAGAAGAAGAAGGGATGGACAGAGAAGCCTTATACGAAGGGATGAGAGAGAGAGAGAGAGAGAGAGAGAGAGAGAGAGAGAGAGAGAGAGAGAGAGAGAGAGAGAGAGAGAGAGAGAATTTTAACTGTTCAGAACACAAAGCACTTAAGAGTGTTTGTCTCTTTAATCGTTGTGTCTTAACTCTCTCTCTCTCTCTCTCTCTCTCTCTCTCTCTCTCTCTCTATATATCTTTATATCATCTACTGTTTTATGTCGCCTGCGTTCCTCTATGCTAGTGTGTGCGTGCGTGCGTGGTGCGTGGTGCGTGCGTGGTGTGTGTGTGTGTGTGTGTGTGTGTGTGTGTGTCCAACCTCTCTCTCTCTATCTCTGTGTGTGTGTGTGTGTGTGTGTGTGTGTGTGTGTGCGCGCGGCGTGCGTGCGTGTGTGCGTGGTGTGTGTGTTTTGTAGTGTGTGTGTGTGTGTGTTGTGTGTGTGTGTGTGTGTGTGTGTGTGTGTGTGGTGTGTGTACCTTGTGTTGCTGCATCTGTGTGTGCGCGCGCGCGCGGCGCTTTGTGTGTGTTGTGTGTGTGGTGTGTGTTGTGTGTGTGTCTCTCATTGCTCTCTTTTTTGAGGGTCACACGTCTATACTTCGGCCCAGGTGCCTTTTTGTTGAGAGTGGAGTGTGGTGACAGGAAGAGACAGTGTGCGTTTGAGTGGATGTAGTTAAAACTCTCATGCCTTGTCGTCCTCTGTGTCTGTCTGTGCGCGCGCGCGCGCGTGTGTGTTTGTGTGTGTGTGTTTGTGTGCGTGCGTGTGTGTGTCTGTGTGTATGAGTGCATGCGTGCGTGCGCGCGCGCGCGCGTGCCTTTGTGTGTGTGTGTGGTGTGTGTGTGTGTGTGTGTGTGTGTGTGTGTGTGTGTGTGTCTCCAACCTCTCTCTCTCTGTCTCTTTGAAGGGTCACACAGTCATATACATTTCAGAAAAAAAAACACCCCAAAACAAGTAAAGATGCTTCTATTTTTCATGGAGAGCTGGGAAAAGAATTAGGGACAGAGAAAGACCGCACAGAACAATCACGTAAGCGTTCTTTGGAGTGAGAAATGTAAGTTAAAACTCTGACATGCCTTGTCGTAAAGTGGCGCTGGCGTCGTGCGCTAGGTTTCATACTCTTCTAGAGAGCAGCAGCCTTCATTGCTTTGTATGAACATTAACGTTCAATTTTGAAAAAAAGAAACGGTATCAGTTCCACCACACAATACAGACTAACAGACTACAGGACTGTTAATCTGTTTGTCTGTATGGAACTGATGCCGTTTCTTTTCAAAACTGCTTCTTTTCCCGCTCTCAGTCACCTGGTTTTGAAATGAAATTCTAAAGACATTATCGTTCTTTCTGTGTCAATGCAGCAGAAGAAGACTGCCATTTTGTAGACTGTTGCTCTTCGTGCAAAGACCTTTATATACCTCTGCCACGCCTTCTGAAGCACAAGTGAAATACAAAAACAAAACAAAAACAAACGAAAACATACAGTTGTTAGATTGGGGTCTGTTTGTTGTCGTGGGCACGACCCAGTTGTTCTTTTCACAACGTGCAGGGCTCCACCCCCAGCCGAATTTGGTCAGCTTTTTCATCTGTTCAGAATCCAGTTTCACCCCAGCCTCTTCCTCTTCCTTTCAAATGCAATTATTATATGTATGTATGTGTATATTATATGTACACACACACACACACACACACACACACACACACACACACACACACACGTGTGTGTGTGTGTGTGTGTGTGTGTGTGTGTTATGTGCATACATATATGTGTGTATGTGTGTGTGTGTGTATACATATAATATACGCATACATACATATAATAATTGCATTTGAAGAGGAAGAATTGTATCATGATTCAGCTGTTTGTCTTCCTATTTTTACATGATTATCATACCTTTACTTCAAGAAAGATCTGTCAAATACTGTGTTCTTCCGTTTGTTTGACTCCGTTTGTTTGACATTTGATGTTTGAAAAGCTGCCTTCTTTCTTTTTCCTTTCTCACACGTTCAGTGCTGGTGAAATTTTACATCTGCCACTGTTGTTCATCCCACCACTGAGTAGCCACATTCCGTCTTTGGGGATGATGATCTGAACATGACGTCAGCGTGCATGTGTTGGTAGTCTCGTGCCATTCGTTCCACTAGTACACATTGACCTGTTTTCTCTGAAAGAGAGGAAGAGGAATGGGATTTAATTAACGGAGGAATGGGATTTAATTAACGGAGGAATGGGATTTGATCAACGTGTGTGCAAACTTATTTTTCAGTGCATGCGTTCAAGCTCGGACACCGCGACTGAAATCCACGTGTTAAGGGCTGGGGTAAGATAAGATAAGATAATGTTGCTTATAGCCCAGCCGACCGCAAAGGGCCAATCAGGGCTGTCACCACGCTAAAATCAACTCACAAGTCATTCATTCACACAATTGTTTAAAACACATCAAAAAACCATCCGAAAGTTTGTTAAAAATCTTTCCACTGTAAAATCTCAGATCCGATGAAAAATATTAATCTCTTTCAAGAACTCAAAGATCGCGTCAGGCGGGACATCTCTGAACAAGGTTTTCATGGAATCTGCCGTAAAATGTTTATGTCTCACATCGACAAGTCCCAACACTCTAAAAGAATATGTTTCATTGTGAGTGGCACATGACATGGAATGCACCACGGATCTTCTTCACTCTTTAAAAGGTACGAATGGGTAAAATACGAATGGCCGGTGTGCAGCCGGCAAAGAACTGTTTCTTCTTTACGACCGCCAGACGCAGATGGGAGGAACTCCTTAAGGTTTGGACGGATCTGAAAGAGTTTTTATCCGTCTGTGTATTCCAATCCTCCTGCCAGAGGTCTCTCACATAATCGTTAATTTTGAGTTTCAGATCTGAGCAGGGGATATATATGTTGGACAATTTCTCTCTTGTGGCATTCTTGGCTAAACGATCAACCATTTCGTTCCCTCCGATGCCAACATGACCAGGAACCCAAGCCAGAATAATGTTGTAACCATCCCTTCAACTTGGTAAAAAGTTCAAAGAAATGTAAAAGTTCGGGATGCTGAAGGTTGCGGCCAGCTATGGCCTCCAAAGCCGACAGTGAATCTGACAGAACCATAAAGTCCCTCTTCTTAGATTGTGAGATTATCTTCAATGCCAGAACCAGAGCAATAAGTTCAGCAGAATAGACAGAAGCATCTGGAGGTATATGTTCTAACAGTATCTGAGAAGGAGCACCAGGGCAATAGGCTGCACTGGCCACCCCATCTTCAGACTTGGAACCGTCAGTGAAAATTTTCTGATAGGATGGGAATTTTGAACAGAGGTCAGCATACAAGGCCTTGTACGCCAGAGAGCTGGTAGACTCTTTGCGAAAAGCTGCAAGATCAAAACGAGTTTCTGGTGTGAAAAAGGTCCACGGAGGTTGATCTGGAAACTTGGAAAAATCAGACACAACTCCTAGGTCTAGACCTGCATTCTGCGCGTGAGGCTGCATACGAAGACCAAACGGCGGAATACAGTTAGGGTTGTTTTCGAATTTACTTTGGAACTGAGGGTCAAAGACACAGTCATAGGCAGGATTCTCCGGTTCCGAGAACAGTCTGATGTAGTAATTCAAAGATAGCTTCAGCCTGCGGTTGGACAGTGAGGGTTCACCTGCCTCTGCGTACAGGCTGTACACAGGGGGGGTGCGGAATGCTCCAAGACAGAGACGAAGCCCTTGATGATGGATAGCGTCCAAGAGTTTTAGGAAAGACGGTCTTGCAGAGCCGTACACAGCACAACCATAGTCCAGTTTGGAACGGACCAAGGCTCTGTAGAGGTGCAGCAAAGTTTTCTTATCAGCGCCCCAGTCAGTGTGCGCTACGACCCGCAGAATTTCAGAGCTTTCTGGCAAGAGGTTTTGAGGTTTTTAATGTGGCTGAGAAAGTTGAGTTTTTGGTCAAAAATAACTCCTAGGAATTTGGCCTCTTTGACAGCTGGAATGGGAGATTTTCCTATTTTGATTTCAGGATCTGCAAAAAAACTGACGAACATTATGGAAGTGAATGCACTGTGTCTTCGTAGGAGAAAAAGTGAAGCCGTTTTCATCCGCCCACTGATGAATTTTATCCACACAAAGCTGGAGCCTGCGCTGGACACTCGGATTCAGGCTTCCAGTTGCGTAGACAGCAAAATCATCCACAAACAATGAACAGTCTGAACCCTGTTGAACTGACTTGACAATGTTGTTGATCTTGATGCTAAAGAGGGCAGGAGACAGTATGCATCCTTGTGGAACACCCAACTCCTGCTCATGAACATCTGAGAGAGTGGAGCCAACCCGGACCTGAAACTGTCGTTCTGCCAAAAAATTTTGAATGAAAAGTGGAAGATGACCCCGAAAACCAAGATCATGGAGATCATGAAGAATCCCAGATTTCCAGGTGGTATCGTAGGCTTTCTCCAAGTCGAAGAATATAGCCACTGCATGTTGTTTGTTAATAAAGGCGTTCCGAAGTGTAGATTCTAGACGGATTAAATGGTCCACTGTAGTTCGATGTTTGCGGAAACCACACTGTTCTTTCGCCAGAAGGCCGTCGGTTTCAAGTTTCCACATGAGTCGAGCGTTGACCATTTTTTCCATCAGTTTGCAGACACAGCTGGTCAAAGCTATCGGACGGTAATTGGATGGGTTCGAAAGATCTTTTCCAGGTTTGGGTATGGGTATGATAAGGGCTTTCCGCCAGGACGGTGGAAAACACCCTGTGGACCAGATATTGTTGAAGACTTTCAGAATGGTCTGGAGACAGCCTTCTGGGAGATGTTTCAAGAGCTGATAGTGGATCTCATCCAGGCCAGGAGCAGAATCGTTGCAGGTTTGCAGAGCTGATTTCAGTTCATCGATCGAAAATGGCAGATTGTAGGCTTCAGTGTTGTCTGATGATAAGTTACAAGGATATTTTCTTTCAGGAGTTTGTTTTTCAGAAAAGCAGGCGTTTTATTTGTGGAGGAAGAGTTCCTTTCAATAGTTGAGGCCAGCACATTAGCTACAGCTTGTTTATCTGTGATCAGGGTTTCTGCAAGTTTCAGGTGATGGATAGAAGGATTGGTATTTTTTCCACTAATTTTCCTGATCACTTTCCATACTTTCTTCTTGGAGGTCTTTGAAGTCAGCTTGGAGCAGAAGTCTCTCCAAGACTGACGTTTACACTTTTTGAAAATGTAGCGAGATTTGGCACGGAGATTTTGGTGGGCCCTCGCGTAAGGTATTGATGGCCTACGACAGACAACACGTTGAGCCTTCTGGCGTTGATTGTGGATTTGTTGGCACTCAGCATTAAACCAGGGAGTTTTCGGCATCTGAGGTTTGGTGCATCTGTCCCTCACATGGCCGAACCTCTGGCACTTGAAGCAGCGCAGAGGGGACGGGATGTAGAGCGACACTGAGACTCTCAGGTAGCCACCGTGATCGACTCCGGTAGAGAGGCAGAGCAAAAGGTCAAGAAGAGGGTATCAGTTGGGACTCTGTCATTGCCTTTGCGCACAAGTACACGATGAACGTGGGTCACTCCTTGCGATGCCAGTTCCGACTTGATTTCTGCCTCCGACACTCCTCTCAGATCTCTGCACCGGATTACTCCCTTGGAAGAGTTTCATGGAATCTCAGATTCCCGGAGAGTGTATATAATAAGAATTGATTTACAGAATTTTTTCTTTAATAGTGTCTGTTCTGCCCTTCTCCTAATTCTGTTTCGAATTATGCTGATGGCAAATGCTCAATAAATAATTTTGATAGTTCGTTGGCGTTCCTTGTCTATCTGTCTGTCTCCCTGTCTGTGTGTCTATATGTCTGTCTCTCTGTCTTTGTCTCTCTCTCTCTCTCTCTCTCTCTCTCTCTCTTCTCTCTCTCTCTCTGTCTCTCCCTCTCTGTCTCTTCTGTCACTGATTTATTTATTTATTTAAATGCCTCGGTCTCTTATCAAATGGATTGAGATTATTCCAAAGGCTAATGGCTCGAGACGCCTGCTACTCCCTGCGGAGTCATGTGAATATTATTCAATGAGCTGATGATTTGATTCCCAAGTGACAACCCGCAGAGTTAGGGTGAAGAGAAGAAAGAGAAGATGGAGAAGGAGGACGAGAGGAGGAGAAAGAGGAGGAGGAGGGAGGAGGAGGAGGAGAGGAGGAAAAAACACATCCAACACACACACACACACACACACGCACGCACGCACGTACGAACGCACGCACGCAAGCCGCGCGCGCGCACGCACGCACGCACGCACGCACGCACGCACGCACGCACACACACACACACACACAAGCAAACACACACACACTCACTGACTCACTCACTTACACACACACACGCACACATACACACACGCGCGCGCCGCACACACACACACACACACACACACACACACACACACACACATGCACACACACTCACTCACTCACTGACTCACTCATATACACTCACACACATGTAAATTTCAATTTTACTATACAGATCAGCAGTATCTTCCTATCAGACAGTTATTTCTATACGCAGGAGTGCCAAAGAGAGAGAGAGAGAGAGAGAGAGAGAGAGAGAGAGAGAGAGAGAGAGACAGAGAAGAGAAGAGACTGACAGACAGACAGAGGGGGAGACAGAGAGACAGACACACAGAGAGACAGACACATGAACAGAAGATAGAGAGAGAGAGAGAGAGAGAGAGAGAGAGAGAGAGCAGGGGGCAGACAGAAACAGAGACAGACAGACAGACAGAGGCAGAGAGGCACAGTCAGAAAGAGACAGACAGAATCATGTGATGAGCTATGAAGTGGCAGGCTGGCAGGCTGGCAGGCTGGCAGGCTGGCAGGCTGTCTGGGGCGACAGGTCAATGGACCCAGGACTCTGCTGTGAACGCTTCCAGACGGGCGTGTGTCAGAAAACAGCTTGCCTGGAGCTCTTGGGCTGATGCTGAAAAGTAACTGAATCATCCTGCAATTAGTCCAGAGTGACTAACTGGCTTGGCGGAAGCAAGAGTGTGGACATGTGATCTTGTTTCAGAGAGACGAGAGAGAGAGAGAGAGAGAGAGAGAGAGAGAGAGAAGAGAGAGAGAGAGAGAGAGAGAGAGAGAGAGAGAGAGACTGAGACAGACACAAAGTCAGAAAGAGGAAGAGACAGAAACAGAGACAGAGAATGACATGAAGAAGAAGAAGAGAGGAGAAGAAGGTGAGAGAGAGAAGAGAGGGAGAGGAAGAAGAGAGAGAGAGAGAGAGAGAGAGAGAGAGAGAGAGAGAGAGAGAGAAGATGAGACGAGAAGAGAGAGACGAGAGAGAGAGCAGAGAGAGAGAGACGAAGCAGAGAAGAGAGGGAGAGAGAAAGAAAACAACACCACACACGGGGCGCGCGCGCGCGCCGCGCGCCACACACACACACACACACACACACACACACACACACACACACACACACACACACACACACACACACACACACACACACAACACTATCTACAGACCTGAACGATCCTAAGAACTCCTCCAGTTCTTCTCATCCCTTGTTTTGTGTGAGGTCTGGAACTTAATGAGCACGTATATTACCGATGTTAGCTAGTTCGCCATCTTCGTGCCCGAAGAAATTGATGACCTGAATCTGCCAGAGAAGTTTCTTGAAGGAATGAAACTGCAACAAATAGAAAGGGCGATTTAGCTGTTTGTTTATTTATTTGCTTTGAAGCCAACATGGCTAGATGGTTGCTGCCTCTGCTGTTGCATTTGTTTGTCTCTGTCTGTCTGTCTGTCTGTCTGTCTGTGTGTCTACCTCTCTTTCTCTCTCTCCATCTCTCTCTCCCCCTGTCTGTCTGTCTGTCTGTCTCTCTCTCTCTCTTTCTCTGTTTCTGTCTGTCTGTCTGTCTGTCTGTCTGTCTGTCTCTCTCTCTCTCTCTCTCTCTCCTCTCTCTCTCTCTCTCTCTCTCTCTCTCTCTCTTTGAAAGAGATTAACATTTTTCGTCTGATCTGAGATTTTACAGTGCGAAGATTTTTAACAACATTTCGGGTGTGCTTTTAGGAGATGGATTTTAAAGGATTGTGTGAATGAATGAATGAATGAATGAGTTGTGAGTTGACTTCAACGCGGTGACAGCCCTGACATGGCGCCTTGCGGTCGGCTTGACTATAAGCAACCCCTACCTTACCTTACCTTTTCTCCCCCCCTCCCTCTCTCTCTCTCTCCTCCCCTCTCTCTCTCTCTCTTCTTCTGTCTGTCTCTCCTGTATCATTTACCGTGTCCCCCTGCCCACCCTATCCCCCCCTCCTCCCCCCAATTCCCCAGTCGCATGTCTGTCATATTGCTCATTCCAGCATCCCCATACACCCAGCTGTGCACCGTCGCCCTGTCAGCCCCAAACGTCCACAGGGGACCAAGCAATATCAATATCAAGTCTTCAGAAGGCAGCTGCCTGGAGGAAGAGACACTGCACTACTGCCGAGTCGCTTGGGAGAGCTCGGTGGTGCCCTCCTAATCCATCATATTGTGCCGCCCCTACCCCCCCCCTCCCCCCTCCCCTCTGTCGAGAACAACTGCCTGGTCGCGGAGCTAGCATGGGTGAGCGGCTCTCTCCGAATGGTGCCACCATGTCCATCCAGCGACGGTCCCCGTGAATTTGCCATTATACTGACAACTTTGAAAAAAACTTGCCAAAATCATGCCGGGTGCGGAGAGAAACGTGAAGCTGAAGTCACCACGAAGGCCCGCATGCATGAAGGGTCCAAAAATTTGAGACTTCTGTTTTAATGACGATCGGTGAAAGCGATGGCGATGAATGATTGAATTTTGTTCAGAAAATGCATAACCGGGTTGTTTAGTTCGCTGTCTTTTCTTCAGGTCTGAGAGATGCAGACACCTGCAGTGTTGGTCAGACAATTTGAGCAAATCTTCAAGACGCGGGCGATGACGATGTGGATGAAAGCCGACTGTGTGGTTCCAGTCTCTCATTTTGTCTGTCTGTCTGTCTTTCTGTCTCTTTCTGTGTTTGTTTGTGTCTGTTTGTCTGTCTGTCTGTCTCTGTCTGCCTGTCTGTCTGTCTCTCTCTCTCTCTCTGAGTGGCGAGTTTGGAAAGCTTGACAAATACTCCATGTAAAAGCCGGCCTAGAGGCATGAAGCATTAATTTGACATCTTCATGGCAGAAAAAACGCCATTCAAAAGGAATGTGAAGAAGAGGGCATCTTCAACAGACGTTGCCGTGAGCAGTTTTTTCTTTCTTTCTTTCTTTTTTCCCTTTTAGGGGCTGTCATCTGTGGATTTCTTGGATTATGAAAGGAGTCGTGGAAATGGATGATTGGCTGTTTGCTTTGCCCCGACTCGACTGTGCATGCGCGTGTGTGCTAATTCCCTCCCTTACACCACCACCACCACCACCACCAACCACCACCCTCCCAAACCCGTTCCACCCAGTTCATTCCTTAGCTTTCCTTCACCAGTCCTCCTCCACCTCCTTCTGATCTGCCCCCCCCCCTCGCCCCTCCCCCCCCTCCCCCCACTATTCCCTTGTTCGTTACCCGGTCTTCTGTTTCCTGACACTACCACCATTGACACATGTATTCCGACAGTGGTAATGTTAATGATTATACAGTCTTAATCGCAGTAATTGTTATAACAATAAGAATGATTCACTCTGTGTGATAGGCAGATAGTTATCTTTGAGCAGGAGGCCAGTGCAAGCAGGTCCGTAGGGGAAGAGATGGAAGTCACACCAGCCTGAAATACACCCAGGACAGTGTTGTGCCCAGAGCGAGCTTGCAGCGTACCAGCTTTGTCCATTGAGGTCACCCAGTCCCAAGCACCAGAAATCCGACAATTCCGTACAATGCAGACTTCAGCCTTGAGCGACGTTTGGAATATCAATATAGCAACAACATACCAGCCAGACTTAGGCCTGTGTATGACATGTCCTTCTGACTGTCAGCGTGAATGTAGTAGCTGCGTGTCCTCCTGTTAAAATGTCAATATACCAACAACGTGCCAGTCAGACTTTGGCTTGTGAACAACATGTCCTTTACTCATTCCATGTCGATGTATGAGCAAACATACATGTCAGATTATGGCCTGTGAATATGTCCTTCACCTCTTCCATATATAAATGCAGCTACAGCAGGCCAGCCAGACTTCGGCCTATGAATATGTTCTTCACCCTTTCCACGTCAATACAGTAACAGCATGCCACAACAAGTCCTTTTCTCCGTTAGCGTCATGTGTAGCAATGTGCCTGTCAGTTGTCGGCCTGTGACCAACGTGTTCTTTGCCCTGATTATTTTGGCTTGTTTATCATAGAAAGAAATAAAGAACACGCCAGAGCATTCGAAGCAGTTGCAAATTTTTCTCTGTCCACCAAAGAACTTGTGTTTTCCCCTGCATTTTGTTGGTTTGTCTGTCTCTTTGCATAATGCGTAAAGCCACGGAACTGATTTCAACAAAACTTGGTGGAACGATGTCATTTAGGCCCAAAATGAAGCCAGTACAGTTCGGTAGCCAACCTATGGCACAGATCCTATGGCACGGATCCAATTTAGAAGGTGGTTTATGTTTATAAATCCGTTCAACAGAATGACGCCAGATCTTTGGGACGAGTTGTAATCAAATAAAATTTCAACAAGGTGGGCAGATGGAAATTGGACTGAAGACAGTAGTTTACAAATCCATTCAACAAAATTACGCCAGAACATTCGGACCAATTGTAATTGAACTAAAATTTCAACCAGATGGGCAGATGGAAAGTGGACTGAAGACAATCCCAGTTACTACTGAACTGATTTTAACCAGGAAGACAGATATAATGTGGCTCATGGGAGAGCTGATTCAATGTTGATTGCAGAGCAAAGGAACAGATCCGGTTTAAAGGACGGATGCAGGAATTGTTCCTTTTAAAAAAGGACAAGTAAGGAAAGCCTAAGAAGAGAAGATGAAAAAGGGATAAGTCATAAAGTTGAAAACCAAGATGACCACTGAGGCCACATCGGGCCTGAAAGAAGAAGAAGAAGAAGAAGAAGAAGAAGAAGAAGAAGAAGAAGAAGAAGAAGAAGAAGAAGAGAAGAAGAAGAAGAAGAAGAAAGAAGAAGAAGAAGAAGAAGAAGAAGAAGAGAAGGAGAAGAAGAAGAAGAAGAAGAAGAAGAAGAAGAAGAAGAAGAAGAGGAAGAAGAAGAAGAAGAAGAAGAAGAAGAAGAAGAAGAAGAAGAAGACGAAAGCAAGTTGAGTTCAGGACGTGTTGTTTATAGGCTAGTCGACAAAACAGGCTATATCAGGATCGTAAATCCTGTTTACAGGAGAAGAAACTGGAAACAACAACAACAACAACAACAACAACGACAAAAAAAAAATCAAAAATAACAATCCAACTGCTGCTATCTAGAAATAAGGTAACAACGTTCATTCTCCATCACGCATGAATTTATTCGATAAAGAAGTGGAGAAAAAAGGGGGCAGGAAAGAAGAAGAAGAAGAAGAAGAAGAAAAAGAAGAAGAAGAAGAAGAAGAAGAAGAAGAAGAAGAAGAAGAGGAGGAGGAGGAGGAGGTGGAAGAAGAAGAAGAAGAAGAAGAAGAAGAGGAAGAAAAAGAAGAAGAAGAAGAAGAAGAAGAGAAGAAAAAGAAGAAGAAGAGCAAG
>CM065722.1:73055750-73063250 GCA_033310375.1 Conus canariensis | reverse complement strand
ATGTAGACTTATATTCCGTAATACTTGTCGTCCACTGACGCTGCATGTCGACTTATATTCCGTAATACTTTCGTCCACTGACGCTCATGTCGACTTATATTCCGTAATACTTGTCGTCCACTGACGCTGCATGTCGACTTATATTCCGTAATACTTGTCGTCCACTGACCTGCATGTCGACTTATATTCCGTAATACTTGTCGTGCACTGACGCTGCATGTAGACTTATAGTCCGTAATACTTGTCGTCCACTGACGCTGCATGTAGACTTATATTCCGTAATACTTGTCGTCCACTGACGCTGCATGTAGACTTATATTCCGTAATACTTGTCGTCCACTGACGCTGCATGTAGACTTATATTCCGTAATACCTGTCGTCCACTGACGCTGCATGTAGACTTATAGTCCGTAATACTTGTCGTCCACTGACGCTGCATGTAGACTTATAGTCCGTAATACTTGTCGTCCACTGACGCTGCATGTAGACTTATTACTCTCATTGTCTCCTTCATCCACTACCACAACACTGTATTGTCTGGTTTACCCACTTCACCCATCTACTCCCTTCAACGAGTACAAAGTTCAAAACTTACAAACCAACACCCCCAACGTAACCGCCCCCCCCCCCCCCCCCGACCCACTCCGCTCTTGCCCACCCAAACCCCCTCCCTCAAAAAAAGGATAGACATGAAAAAAGAAAAAGAAAAAGAAAAGACGAGAAAAAAAAAAAACAACAACAACAGAGAAGTAAAAATCGACAAAGTTGGCATATTTGTCGATGTTCCTTGTCGGTTTCTGGAAGTGTTTGGTTTACCTTTCAACAACTAAGTGCGTTGCATTTCCCTTGGCCTGGAGCTAAATTGTTACGTCATTGAAGTCCTTCGACCTTTCCCCCATACCCCTGTTCCATCCCACCCCTCCCTTCCCGCTCCTTGCCCTGACGAACACAACACACACACAGAACCCTATACTCCTCTCCAAACGCTGCCCTCCCACCACCCTTTCCCTCCCTATCCCCTCGCCCCTTTTCCCCTCTATTTCCTTCTTGCCACGTTATAGCTGTCTATGAAAATTGATGGAATCTCAGGAGAATCAAACGCATTGTAAAGAACGGGAAGGAATTGAGGAAGAGAAAATTAGAGGATGCGGAGAAACGGGGATATTGTTTGGTGCTAAAAGACGGAGAGAACTAGGGATGGAAAGAGGGACGCTTGGGGTGGGGTGGGGGGTGGGGTGGGGGTGGGGGGTTCTGGCGGTAGAAAGAGAGAGAGAGGTTTTAGTTATTTAGAATACACTTCACTGATGGATGTTTGTCTTAATAACATTCTCTCTCTCTCTCTCTCTCTCTCTCTCTCTCTCTCTCTCTCTCTCTCTCTCTCTCTCTCTCCTCTCTCTCATGAATGTTTATCTTAATACTCTGTCTCTCTCTGCCTCTCTCCCTGTCTCTCCCTCTGTCTGTGTGTAAGTGTGTGAGTCTCCTCTCTCTCTCTCTCTCTCTCTCTCTCTCCTTCTCTCTCTCTCTCTCTCGGATTACAGAGGCATATGCGTTTTAGCGTTTGAAAGGAAGTATTCACGGTTTTTTTTGTAATGCATGTGGATCCTTAGGGACAGAGAGAGACCACATGTGACAAATCATGTAAATGTTTTTAAGTAAAACAACAACAACACGTAACTTAAAACATTGATGTACATTGTTTTAAAGTGGCGCTGTCGCGTGCTAGGCTTTAACCTCTGCCAGAGAATAGCAGTCTTCATAGATTTCCGTCGAAATTTATTTCAAAGTTAGATCTAGTTGCAAAGTGAGGCGACTGCAGGCGGAAATCTAAACAAATTGTAATTGTAATTAATAGCGAACCGCCAAGAAAACTAAGACAACGAATCACATGACAAAACACGACGCGTTTCGACCTCTTAGGTCTTCTTCAGGCAAGATACAAAACACTCGGACAACGAAAATGAACGAGCAATCACTTCACTTCATTCACTTCAACGCCCACCTTGAAATCAATTTCAAAGGCCAAAATTGTCCTTTTTATGTGAATGTAGCAGAAGATATTTTATATACAATAGCTCGTTGTACACAGATCTTTATCAGAACCTGTTTTCGATACTTCAGGCATATGAAATACAAAAGAAAATTGCAGCTGTTCAATGAGAGACCTACGGCGTTGTAGGTAAGACGTCAGTCTCTTTGCTTGAGGTCCAGCCGAGACGGCCAGGTTGGGCGAGATGCTCTGTTCAGAGTCATCATCCGTTCAGACTCCAGTTCCATCCTAGTTCTGTGGACGTGACTTTAAACTCAGGTCATGTGCTTTAACACAAGCATTGAAAAAAACTTGCATGCATGTTAAAATCCCATCCTATGTTTTAAAAGAAAAGCAGGCTATCATGTTTCGTTAGAATGGATGGCATACAACTTAAAACACTTAGTGGAGTGTGGCTATCTTAATAATGTGGTGGAGTAACGGTGGTATACACAGATGAAATCTGACCAAAAGTGACCTCAAAAGTTCCAGCCGAAGAGGGAACGAAGAATGATGTTTGATAGTTGTCCCTCGGAGCCAGAAATGATATGTGAAAATAGAAAAAAAACAACAACAAACAGTTGAATTGTTTTCTAATTTCCTCCCGGATTTCAGCTTCAAGCGTTCATGTTTATTGTCTTCTATGTTGATCACACACAGGTTTGCAGAGAGTTTATATAACAAGAATTGACCTGTGTGTTTGTGTGTGTGTGTGTGTGTGTGTGTGTGTGTGTGTGTGTGTGTGTGTGTGTGTGTGTGTGTGTGAATATTTGTAACAGCGTTGGTATTGCGTGCTCATATAGTGACCCTTCTTCCACTTACATTCTGAACGACGCTCGTGGCAGGTATTCAATCAATAAGATATTTTTGTTCGCTCTTTCGTGTTGTCTTTGTGTGTGTGTGTGTGTGTGTGTGTGTGTGTGTGTGTGTGTGTGTGTGTGGTGTGCGTGTGTGTGTGTGCGTGCGTGGTGCGTAGCGTGCGTGCGTGACGTGCGTGCGTGTGAGTGTTGTGCGTGTGTGTGTGTATGTGTGCGTGCGTGCGTGTGTGCGTGCATGTGTGTGTGTATGTGTGCGTGTGTATATGTGTGTGTGTGTGTGTGTGTGTTGTGTGTGTGTTGTGTGGTGTGTGTGTGTGTGTGTGTGTGTGTGTGTGTGTGTATGTGTGCGTGCGTGCGTGTGTGCGTGCATGTGTGTGTGTGTGTGTGTGTGTGTGTGTGTGTGCGCGCGCGTTGTGTGTGTTTGTGTGTGTATGTGTGCTTGCGTGCGTGTGTACGTGCATGTGTGTGTGTGTGTGTGTGTGTGTGTGTGTGTGTGTGTGTGTGGTGTGTGTGCGTTGTGTGTGCTTGTGTGTATGTGTGTGTGTATGTGTGTGTGTGTGAGTTTGTCTGTCTGTCTGTCTGTCTGTCTTCTCTCTCTCTCTCTCTCCTCTCTCTCTCTCTCTCTCTCAAACAGACAGACACACATACAGAGAAACAGACAGACAGAATCATTTGATGAGCTATGGAGTATCACGCTGGCAGACTGTCTGGGGCGACAGGTCATGGAGTCAGGACTCGGCTATGAACGCTTCCAGACGGCGTGTGTCAGAAAACAGCTTGCTTGGAGCTCTTAGGTTGAAGCTGGGAAGGACGGATTTCGTCTGCAGTTAGTCCAGAGTGACTGAGTAGCACGGCAAAAGCAAGAGTGTCTGCCTGGAACCTTCTGTGGCTTGAGTGTGTGTGTGTGTGTGTGTGTGTGTGTGTGTGTGTGTGTGTGTGTGTGTGTGTGTGTGTGTGGAGAGCAGAAGAGAGAGAGAGAGAGAGAGAGAGGAGAGAGACAGAGACAGAGACAGAGACAGAGAGCCGAATCTCTTGAATCAATGTTTGGGTTGTAACGAATGGGCAGTGAGATGGAGCACACTGAAAACTTACAAATCAACAATCCCCACCATTAGACAACCTCCTCACTCACCACAGCCTACCCCGTCCCATTCGTTCCCGCTCCTCTCACACAAAAAAGGAAAGGAAGAAAAAAGGGGAAAAAAAAGAAGAAAGAATGAAGAAAGAGAAAAAGAAAGAGAGAAAGGACGAAAAACACAAATATAATCAAAACAACATTGCTGGCACTCTGTAGAATTGCTTGGTTTACCTTGCGACAACCAAATGCACTGCGTTCCCCCTTGGTCTAGTGCTAAATCATTATGTCGTCCTTCCTCAAACTTCGCCCAGATAGATAGATAGAAAGGTAGATTGATAGATAGATAGAGAGAGAAAGAGATGGATAGATAGATAGACAGATAGATATATAGACAAATAGATAGATAGATAGAGGGAGAGAGAGAGGGGGGATAGAGAGACAGACAGACAGACAGACAGAGAGGTAAAGATACAGAGACAGACAGACACACAGACAGATAGATACGAAGAGAGACGGACAGACAGACACATGGACAGATACAGGTATAATTAGTGAGCGAGAGACACACACACAGAGACAGACAGACAGACAGACCGACAAACAGACAGACGGAGAGGAGTGGTGATCTGTGTTCATTACATCGGTAAGGCATCTCTGAGGATCATCCAAATGTTTCAGCAGCTGTGTGAGATCTGCTATGGTGTGTGTGTGTATGTGTATGTTGAAGACAGAATCTGCGGCGTTAAAGCAATGTCACTGAGAGAACAAGAAATGTGAAATATCACACACACACACACACACACACACACACACACACACACACACACACACACACACACACACGCACGCACGCACGCATGAACACGCATGTACGCACGCACGCACGCACGCATGAACACGCATGCGCACACGCACGCACGCACGCCAGCACGCACGCACGCACGCACGACACACGCACGCACCCCCCCCCCCCCCCCCACCACACACACACAGCCTGCAGACCCAAACGATCCTAAGCACTCCTCCAGATCTTCTTGTTCTTGTTTTGTGTGAGCCTTGGAACTTAATGAGTGCTTTAAAATTACTGATGTTAGCTAGGTCACCATCTGCGTGCACCAGGAGGGGTTGATCATCACAACAGTGTCTGGAAAGAATTTAACTTCAGCGAAAAGAAAGAATCATTTCCTTGTTTGTTTCTTTGTTTAGTTTTGTGATTTTTTTGTTTAGAATCATTTCCTTGTTTGTTTATTTGTTTAGTTTTGTATTTTTTTGTGAATCATTTTTGTTGTATTATCTTTCTTTTTGTATGTTGTTCTCTGTCTGTCTCTGTGTGCTCTCTCTTCTCTCTCTCTCCTCTCTCTCTCTCTCTCTCCCCCCCCACCCCTTCTTTCTTTTTCTTCTTCTTTCTTCTTCTTCTTCTTCTTCTTCTTCTTCTTCTTCTTTCTCTCTTCCTCTTCTTCTTCTTCTTCTTCTTCTTTTTCTCTTCGTCGTCGACGTCTTTTTTTTTTTCGTCGTCGTCGACTTCTTCTTTCTTCTTCGTGTCCTTCTACTTCTTCAAATGTTATGTGGCTTCAGTGGTCGGCAGGGCTGTACAAATGACGACTTTTCTTGAAACGTTAAGGTTTTATTAAAGGGGTCCTCACCCATAAATAGCATGTTTGGGTTGGTGAAAAGTATGATCGAGCGTGTTTCGATGTACGTGTTACTTTTCTTCTGGAACTCACTTCTATCCGTGTTTCGGGTCGTGCAAGTAGCCAAATCGTGACTCGCCACGGAGATTGCCGAGCACAGTACGGAAAGAGACGAGAGTCGGGGATTCCGCAAGTGACGTATAAATGCCAAGACTACTGTGAATGAAAGACATGTCCCTAGCAGCTTTCGCTATGAGGACGTAAAACTCAACTATTTTCCGGCGATAATGGCAGATGCTCCCAGCTACGAGTCAAGTTCCAACGAAGAGGACATCGAACGTGAAATTTTCACTGAAGTGTATGGAGTTCAGCCGTACCAGTTTGAACCTACAGCTCCTTGTACAGTACCACCTCCCTCGCCATCAGACGCTTGTGTTTCTTTCCAGGCAGTTCGACATTATTTTTACAGGTTGACCATATTATGTACATGTACACACATACGCACGACACAGATAGTACATGAATATAAACATGCACATACATACATCTGTTCACACACACACACACACACACACACACACACACACACACACACACACACACACACACACCACACACACATTACCGTAGTATGTAAATAACTTTAAAATGATTATGTGATAAACCACATTTTCCTTCAGTTGTTTAGATCTATCAGATAATGCCTTTTCCTTTGAACAGGAGTTTGTCAGCTACTGCATCATCACACTAATTCTCTTCCCTGCTGTAGAAATCTTTTCATGCTTTCACTTTCAGTCCCCCCCCCCCCCCCCCCCCCACACACACACACACACACACCTTTTTTTTTTACATTCCTCATTTTCTATCTCACTCTCTCCACTTAAATTCTAAAGTTCCACAATGACAATTAGAATCTGAGGGGTCTTTTACAATATATTGCAGTCAAAGATTCTGGCTGTTATTTTAAAAACTGATGCGTGACGTGCCGTACATCAGATCTAAGCTGCAGATCTAAGCTCATTATTCTCTTACTCACCAGGGCAGTTTATAGCATACAGACACACCACACCTGCATATATCTTAAAATGCACACTAAGTCACCATCCTGTGTCCAAATGCTGATGAATAATTCACTTACTAAAGCATATGGTTGTTGGGTGGAAACTTGAACTTGCAGGGTGCTTGATGTTCAGCAATGTCCTGAAAAATAAAAACCCAAACTATTATTCACTGGAGTCCAACAAGCTGTTATTTGTGGACATGGACACTTTCTTGTTAATAAGAATCGTAACTTCAGTTTTGTTGGAAACAGTAACAGCAGGGAAAAAAAAACAATCACAAACATGCAACAGTTTCAGTGACAGCAGGCAGTGTGACTGACTGACTGCCACTATGAAAGTAACAATGTATGTTTCAGTTTGATGCCAACACTCAACAAAAACCAACAACTATCTTTACAACCAACCATACACTGAGAATGAAATGAAACACAAAAAGATCAACCACCCATTCCACAAACCTTATTTTTACCTTTTTACGTCTCTGAGTTTGGCTCTCTTGCTCCTGACAGAATCCGTGTCACTGTTGCGTTTGAGGCTTGCACTTGCAGCTGGCGAATGAACAGAGAGTGCTTTAATACATTTTTCTGTTATAATAGTTTGCACAGCATCCTCTTTCAGCTGTCTTCGGACCCGAATTCCAGTTCCACCTTTACCTTCCAGGTGGTTTGTCTTGGAAACTGTGCTCTTCGAAGTGACGACGCAAATGCCATGATAACTGTCCCGAAGAACAAAATCTTTCCTCGTTGTGGTGACAAATTTATCCACAATCGCCTAAACTGGCTGGAAGCACCTGGAAAAGCATGAACGCTTACTCTTTGCTTATTTCCTGATTAAATTCCGCAACCAGACACAGCACACATTCGCCCCATCTCACTTCAGCTGAACA
>CM065722.1:73040750-73048250 GCA_033310375.1 Conus canariensis | reverse complement strand
TTTTGTGCAGAGGGATAATTTTTGCATGTTTAAATGCTTCTGGAAAATAATGTTTAGATAAACATAGATTAAAGAGGTATGTAAAGAATCTACAATATATGGTACAGATAGTTTTAATATCTTGGGACTGATTCCATCAAAGCTGTATGAAACTTTTATTTTTCAAAGTTGATAGATATAAAAACACTTCATTAACAGATATTAGGGGATAGAAAACTTTGCGTGCATATTTCTTGCATCACAAAATTTCTGTAAATTCGCAGTGTCAAAAATGCTAGTTTTATCTTTCCCTATGTTTAGCTTGTTACCAATATTGGCAAAATGATCATTTAGTGTTTTTACTGGAATGGAACATTCCTGTCTTGATGAACACGGTCCGTAAGTTTATTAATAGCTTTCCAAATAGAGGCTCCGTTGTTTTTATTTTTGGACCAACTTTCTGAAAGAATCACATTTAGACTTTCTAATCATGTACTTCACAATGTTGCGTTTTCTCTTATACTCTTTGTCAGAGCCACCCTTTTTAAATTGTCCCTCTCGTCCATGGCATTCAGAACATCCTGAGTGAGCCAGACAGGCAGGATATCTGATTTGACTCGCCTCTGGATCAATGGGATGTGTTTGTCGACAATATTCAGAAAGGTTCTCGTCCAAAAGGCAAGGGGATCATCTGGATCAGTGTAGCTGTAGATGTTTGCAAAAGGCGAGGAAATGAGATCAGATTGAAAAGCGTGTAAGTTGAAGTTTTTGAATGAACGAAATGTGATTACCAAATGACTTGCTTTTGGAACTTTAAAACCTTTTTTGTTCCAAGTTACGCAAACAGCATTGTGGTCACTTGCACCAGTAGGCGGTACACATATTTCTGTAAGTGCAGCAATGTTCGACGAATATAGTGGTCTTTTAAGGGTATTAGATTTGAAGTAACTCTAGTCGGTAAAGAAATGCACTGATGAACATTATATGAATTAGCAATGTTGGACCATTGAGAACAAGACTGAACAGATCTATATTGAAATCCCCCAATAATAGTATTTCTGTTTTCAAAAGCCATACTGTGTCCATCATCTCACAAAAATTGTTATACCAGCTGGACTTACTTTTAGGATGTCTGTATACAAATCCGACAAGAATTGACGCTAATGTCTTACTTTTTGACTGAATTTCAAGCCACGTTATTTCAATATTTTTGTGACAAAGATCGTTACGAATTTTGTATGGGACATCTTTTTGGACGTAGACAGCAATACCTGTTTCAAGAATATTTCAGGATTTCTCCGGACTATTGAGTATCCAGGAATGGATATAGAATTGTCACCAACGCGGCTGTTTGTCCATGCCTCAGAAAATCCAAAGACATGGAAAGGTTTATGATTATTATGAATGATTTTTGATACGTCAGACATTTTGTTTATGAGATGACAAATATTTAGGTGACCTATGCGCAGACCGTCATTGACGGGCCAGTCTGATACATTCACATTGGTTGACATTAGTGAATGGAGGGAAGCAGCGCTACCTGGAGATAAAACAGAATTACCACGTGAAATAGAGACAGACAGAGACAGAGAGGGGTGAAGAAGAAGAAGAAGAAGAAGAAGAAGAAGAAGAAGAAGAAGAAGAAGAAGATGAAGAAGAAGAAGAAGAAGAAGAAGAAGAAGAAGAAGAAGAAGAAGAAGAAGAAGATGATGATGATGAAGAAGAGGAGAAGGAAGAGGAGGAGGAGGAAGAGGAGGAGGAAGAGGAGGAGGAGGAAGAGGAGGAGGAAGAAGAAGAAAGAGAAGGAGGAGGACGGGGAGAAGGAGAAGGAGGAGAGACAGACAGACAGACAGAGAGACAGATAGACAGACAGAGACAAGAGACAGACAGAGACAGAGAGGGGTGAAGAAGAAGAAGAAGAAGAAGAAGAAGAAGAAGAAGAAGAAGAAGAAAGAAGAAAGAAGAGAAGAGGAGGAGGAAGAGGATAATGATGATGATGATGGTGGTGGTGGTGGTGAAGAAGAAGAAGAAGAAGAAGAAGAAGAAGAAGAAGAAGAAGAAGAAGAAGAAGAAGAAGAAGAAGTTGTGACGACGACGACGACGACGACGGCAATGATGAGATGATGATGATGAGGATGAGGATGAGGATGAGGATGAGGATGATGATGACCATCACTGCCACCACTACTACCACTACTACTACTGCTGCTGCTGCTGCTGCTGCTGCTCCTCCTCCTACTACTACTACTTACACATTTCTTCTTCTTCTTCTTCTTTTCTGACTGTTGCCGTGTTGTTGTGGCAGTGGTGATGATACTGTGGTGGTAGTGATGGGTGGTGATGATGATAATGATGACGATGTTATATCACGTGGGGGGCATTGGTAAAACCTATCTCAGGTGTGTTTATATCTTACCGTGTGTTGCAGATACCCCGTTTGATACCTGCCTCAACTGGCTAGAACCGTTTAACAGAACACCACAACCAGACATCCACGTGTATAGGAGACGAGAAGAGAGAAGAGTCAGACAGACAGACAGAGCTGGCTTCAGACACGGCTCTTCTACGTACAAGCGGATATCAAGGTAGTCGATCTGAGCCCTTTCCAGCATCTAGATATACACCCTTTCCTCCTCTTCCCCTCCACTACCATCCGCTAACTGTTCCCCATCTTTCCTCTTCCCCATTCATCTCAGCTCTGCGTGCGTTTTGGTGCTCTCTCATTTCAGTAAGGAAAAAATACCAAGTAAACGTTCATATTAAACCATCTGTCTACTCATCTTGCTTTCAGCTGTTATCTTATACTCGATGTTTGTTTGGTTGTTTGTTTTGTGTTTAATCTCTAACTTTCAGGGCTGTAAATTTAGCTCAAATGGGGAGAATAACGTGCACAAGTAAAAAAAAAAAAAAAAAAAAAAAAAAACCTAGATGAAAAGAAGAATCCACATTCAGCTGTCAAGAAACAAGCTTGAAACATTCATTCTCAATTACGCGTGATCTTAGAAGACGAAAAATATTGAATTTCTTTAAAATAAAAAAAATTACCTGGAGGAACTTTTGTGAAGAGGATCTTTAAAGAGTGTGCCGTACAGAGCTTAAATCTCACGTCGTGCATGTCCCAGCATTCGATCAAAAGATAGTTAATGCTGCACCTTTTGCAGAAGAAGAAGAAGAGGAGGAGGAGGAGGAGGAGGAGGAGGTGGAGGAGGAAAAGAAGAAGTCAGGAGAAAAGTGGAGGAGGGAAAAAAGGAGAAAAGGAAGAGGTGAGCAGGAGGAGGGAGAAGGAGAAGAAGGAGGAGGAGAAGGATGTGGAAGAGGGTATTTGCATCTAGATAAGAGATCATGCTGGAATATATGACGCTGAAGGATGTCTTCAAGGTTGTTTTTGTTTGTTCTCAGCTCGTTCTGAAAGCCTGCGTTTACTGCTCTCGTTGGTTGATCATAAATGTTTGACGGATTTTATTGATGATTATGATAATGTGATGTATGATGATGATGAAGATGATGATGAAAGATGATATGATGATGATGATGGATGATGAAGATGATGATGATGAGATGATGATGAAGAAGAAGAAGAAGAAGAAGAAGTAGAAGAAGATGATGGTGATGGTGATGGTGGTGGTGGTGGTGGTGGTTTAAGAAGAAGACGAGGAAGAAAAAGAAGAAGAAATTAGAAGTGTTGACAAACGACGACGACGGCGATGATGAAGATAATGCTGAAGGGTGATGCTGATGATGATGATGAAAGATGATGATGATGATGATGATGATGATGATGATGATGACTATAGTGAAGATGACGAAGTCGCTTGAATATTTGTGTGTGCACTGTATATGTAAAAGCCACTAATATTACTACTATTACTACTTACAAACCCCCACCGCTGCTGTGGCTGCTGCCACTTATTACTATTATTACCATCACCACCACCATCACTACCATTACCACCACCATCACCACTACTACTACTACTACTAATTACTACTACTGCTACTGTACTACCACTACTGCTGCCCCTACTACCACCACCACTACACTACGACTGCTGCTGCTACTACTAACACTACATTTTTCTCCTTTCATCAAATTCAGCATCATCATCATCATCATCATCATCATCATCATCATCATCATCATCATCATCATCATCATCATCACCACCCACCACCACCACCACCACCATCATCATCTTGTTCTTCTTCTTGTTCATCCATCATCATCATCATCATCATCATCATCATCATCATCATCATCATCATCATCACCACCACCACCACCACCACCACCATCAACATCTTGTTCTTCTTCCTTGTTCACATCATCATCATCATCATCATCATCATCATCATCATCCCTCGTCATCTTCATCATCATCATCATCATTTCTTCTTCTTCTTCTTCTTCTTCTTCTTCTTCTTCTCTTGCTGTTGTTGTGTTTTTGATGTGGCAGTGGTGATGATACTGGTGGTGGTGATGGGGTGGATGATGATAATGATGATGGCGATATATATTATATTATATAATATATATATATAATATATATATAATATATATAATATTACGTTGGGTTGCTATCGGTAAAGGCCATCTCAAGTGTGTTTTATATCTGAACTTGTTGCAGATACCCCGTTTGATCCTTCCTCAAAGTGGCAAGAACCTTTACAGAACACCACAACCAACAGCCCCGGTGTATAGGAGACGACCAGAGAGAAGAGTCAAACAGACAGACAGACGGGAGCGGCTTCAGACACGGCTCTTAAAACGTACGGGCGGATATCAAGGTAATCGATCTAAAGTGCTCCACCATCAGATACACACCCCCCTTCCTCCTCTTCCTCCAACGCCATCTTTTTTAACCACCCCCACCTTTCTCGTCTTCCCCATCCTCCCCAGTTTTCTCTGGCTCCTGTGCGTTTGTTGGCCCTCTCTTTCGGTGATTAAGCTAACCATAACCGAGAAAAAATTCGTGTTAAATTATAAGTGTCTACTCATCTTGGTTTTGGGTTTATCTTTTTCGTCGATGTTTGTTTGTTGTGTTTTCATTTGTAACTTTCCGTTTTGAGTTTGTTTTCGTCTTAGTTTCCAAAGTATTCATGGGAAAGTCACCTTGCCCATTTGTAATCAGTCATTACTTTTTCCCGCTCCTGCAACCCTTCTACCCCACCACACACAAAAAGTACACACACACACACACACACACACACACACAAAACACACACACAGGGCACCACGCACGCCCCGCACGCAACGCCGCACGCACGAAAACGCACGCCCGCACGCACCCCATGCCCACGCACGAAACGCACGCACGCAGCCACACATGCCAGCACGCACGCACGGTCGCTCAGGTATGCTCTCAACATACTCCCCCACACAAAATTTTGGCATGTATGTGTGAATACTACTAAATGTGGGGGGTTTTTGTGTTTTGTGTTTTTGGTTGTGGTGGTGTTGTTTTTGTGTGTGGGGTGTGTTTGTGGGCGTGCTGCGTGCGTGCTTTGCGTGCGGGGTGGTGTGTGTGTGTGTGTGTTTGTTGTGTTTTTTGTGTTGTGTGTGTTTGGTGTGTGTGGTGTGTGTGAAAGAGAAAGAGAAGAGAGAGAGATTTAAAAGCAATTTAAGGTCAATAAGTGAGAGAGGCATAGGAGAGAGAGAGGGGGGAGAAAAGAGAGAGAGAGGGGGGGGGGGGGGCGGAGAGGGAGGGAGGGAGGGGGGACGTTTTTTTGTGTTGAAGGGGTTCGTTTATCCTTAGAGGGGAAAACAGAGAAAAAGATAAAAGAATCAACCTTTCCAAACCTATCCATTCACATTTTCCTTTCCCTATGCAAGCACAAGTTCACGAATACGCAAAGAGGGCCATTTTACCAGTGACATTTCTACGGGGTTTTTCATTAAGTTAGCTTTTTATGCGGAGTAGGGTAGGGTTTGGGCCAGGCAGATGCGCAGAAGACAAGATATTGTAAAAGTTTCCTCTGAAAAACATTTAGAAACGAAAATTACCCCCATTTCAATTTCCATAAAGAGATTAGAGATGGGAAGCGAGTGTTACCAAAGAAATGATGAAGCCCAATCTTCATTCGAAGAAGAAGGAAGGGGGAGGGCTCGCAAGGTGGGGGGTGGGAAGGGGCGGGGTAATAGAAAAGAACGAAGAATCCTAATGTGTTCTTTATCCCCCAGGGGACAAGAAAGCCAAATTAAGAACAGCGAGTGGTCGTTATGCCACTTCAGCTTCGCGTCCGAGAATCCGTTGGATGATGGAATGCCAGATATCCATGAATGAAGATTTTTTACCGAGTGTCATGAAGAAGAGAGAGAGAGAGAAGAGAGAAGAGAGAGAGAGAGGAGAGAGAGACAGACAGACAGACAGACAACAGACAACAGACAGCCCGACAGAGACAGAAAGACAGACAGAGACAAACAGACAGACACAAAAATTTGGACCCAGGTATTAGAAAGTGAAAACAGACAAAGCAAGTGAAATAACAATTTAAACAAGAAGTATTCAACTCTTGAATAATTTTTCTACACTAACCAATTCTCACCCTCACCCCCACCCCCACATACACGCTTTCTTCTCCCCTCCCACCCCGACCCCACCCCCACCCCCCCTTCCTGTCGCCTCTCCTAAAAAAAAATCAAAAAAATAAAATACGAGCAGGGAGAGAAACAGCTACAAGAGAGAAAAGAGAGAAGAGAAAGAGAGGAAGAGGAGAGAGAGAGAGAGAGAGAGAGAGAGAAGAGAAGCAACAAAAAAACCGAAGTTGCAAATAAGCTCCCCCCCCCTTCCCTCTTTTTCCTCCGCTTTTGTGCGTGTGGGTGTCACGTCCATCAAGCACTCAATCCTATATCACGTCATCTGGCAGGATTCCATTACGTCTTCCCACCAAAGATGTCACAGACAAAAAGGCCCGTGCTCAGCTAGAGAAAGAGAACAGCAATGGTTATTCTCAGACATTATTATTTTTTTTTTTAAAATTCCGCACTGAAAATGACGCGTTCGTTGACTTGCCTGAGTATCCGCTAACTGCTCTTCCTTTTTTTGTGGGGTTAAAGCATACATGTTAGATGTAGATTTTTAGTGTGGTTTGGCTCAGTGGTATTAGAGAAAGAATAATAGATAGAGATGTCTTTCCAAAAGCAGGGGAGGGGGGGGTGACTGTGGAGAGGATAGAAGGGGGGTTAGGGGTGGGAGTTGATGTGCGGAAGGAAACAATAAGAAAAGAGGGTGGGAGGAGGGGGGGGGAGGAATGGGGGGGTGCGGAGTGGTGAATGTGGAGAAGATATGAAACAATTGTGATAAATCAATTCTTGTTTATCAGCTATCTAGAGGTTTTAACAAACGTTATCTCTGGGGCAAAAACACTTTAATTGATGTTTCAGAAAATGAAAATAATTTTCTATTTCCCCCCTTTTCACATTCTGTGTATTTGTGCAATTTCACTCACCTGCCTGCCTGCATTCTGTCTGTTTGTCTGTCTGTTTCTGCCCCTTTTTTTTTGTCTGTCGTCTGTCTGTTTCCC
>CM065722.1:73037855-73040650 GCA_033310375.1 Conus canariensis | reverse complement strand
GGGAAAGGGAAAAAAAAGAAGGGGGGAAAGAGGGGGGGGAAAAAAGAGGGGGGAGGAAGGAAAGGGGGAAAAAAGAAGAAAAAGAAGGGGGGGAAGGGGAGAAGGAAGGGAGAACGGGACAAAGTCAAGAGAAGAAGAAGACAAAAGAGAAGAAGAGAAGAGAGGGGTGAAGAAGAAGAAGAAGAAGAAGACGAAGAAGAAAGAAGATAGAAGAAGAAGAAGAAGAGAAGAGAAGAAGAAGTACTAGAAGTGGTGAAGAAGAAGAAAGAGAAGAAGAGAAGAAGAAGAAGAGAAGAAGAAGAAGTATAGAAGGAGTTTACAGAAGAAGACACACGGTTATAGGATGAGAGGAATGAAGATAGATGAAGTACTAGAGACTCAGAAGAAATAAAGGGTGTTTTTTTTTTTTTTTTTTTTTTGTTTTAGGGAGTAGAAGAAAGGGGGAAGTGAGGGGAGAGAAAGAAGATTTAAAGAGGAGAAGAAAAAAAGGAGGATAGGTGTAGAAGATGAGTAATGGTAGACCGACAGAAGGCAAAAGGCATGAGTGAAGGGAGAATAAGAAGAAGATAGAAGAGTAGAGAGGAGGAGGATTTAGAAGAGGAAGAAGATGAGAAGTATAGAAGAATAAAATGAAGAAGAAGAAGAAGGGGTGGTTTAGGAGTGTAGAAGAAGAAGAAAAGAAGTAGAAGAGCAATTAACTCTTCTATAGTTCGTGTTGTTTATAGGCCAGGTGGGCTGGACAAGGGTTATAAGGGCCATAAATCCAGTCAATGGGGAGACGTGGGAGAAGAACAGAACAAAGAAAAAAGAAAAAAATGACTAGGGTGAAAAGAGGAATCCACATTAGCTGTCAAGAAAATAGTTAAAAAAAACCCACTTCATTCTCAATTACATATGATCTTAGAAGACGAAGGATATGAGTTGTTTTTTTCTTCTAATTTCTGGTGAATTTCTGTGGAGAGGATCTTTAAAGATTGCAACAGTAGCATTAATCTCACGTAAGGGCATGTCTCAGCATTCGAAGAGAAAGGTATTAACACTACATCTTTATAGAAACAGAAAAAGGAGAGGAGAAGAAGAAGAAGGGGGAGGAGGAGGAGGAGGAAGAAGAGACAGAAGAAGAAGAAGTAGAAGATGAAGGGGAATAGAGGAGATGAAAAACGAAAGAGGTAGAGGGGAGGAGGAGGATGCAGAAGGAGGAAGGAGGAGGGGGAAGAGGAGGAGGAAGAAGGAAGCGTTGGGATTCTGGTAAGAGTCATGCTTTCAATATTTACGCTGAAAGATGCCTTCAAGTTAGTTACACTGTTTAGAATGGTTGTTGATTCTCGCTGTGTCGTTGTTGTTGTTTTTTTGCTTGGGTTTTTACGATCGTTCAGCTCGTTTGCAGGCCCGCGTTTTTCTTTCCTTGTTTGGCTGGATTATAAATATCGGTTGGATTTCATCTGATGACGATGAAGAAGAAAAGAAAAGAGAAGAAGAAGAAGAAGAGAAGAAGAAGAAGAAGAGGAATAGAAGGAAGAAGAAGAAAGAGAAGAATGAGGAGGAGGGGAGGACGAGGAGGAGGAGGAGGAGAGACAGACAGACAGACAGTCAGACAGACAGACAGAGACAGACAGAGACAGACAGAGACAGACAGAGACAGAGAGGGGTGATGAAGAAGAAGAAGAAGAAGAAGAAGAAGAAGAAGAAGAAGAAGAAGAAGAAGAAGTAGAAGAAAAAGAAATAGAAGAAGTGATGACGACGACGACGACGACGACGACGGCCATGATGATGATGATGATGATGATGATGATAACCATCACTACTACTACTACTACTACTACTACTACTACTACTACTACTACTACTTAAACATTTCTTCTTCTTCTTCTTCTCCTCCTCCTCCTCCTCCTCCTCCTTTTCCTTCTTCTTCTTCTAGCTGTTGCCATGTTGTTGTGGCAGTGGTGATGATACTGGTGGTGGTAGTGATGGTGGTGATGATGATAATGATGACGATGCTATACCACGTGGGTAGCATCGATAAAACCTGTCTCTAGTGTGTTTATATCTTACCATGTGTTCCAGACACCCCGTTTGATCCTGCCTCAACTGGCTAGAACCGTTTAACAGAACACCACAACCAGACATCCACGTGTATAGGAGACGAGAAGAGAGAAGAGTCAGACAGACAGACAGAGCTGGCTTCAGACACGGCTCTTCTACGTACAAGCGGATATCAAGGTAGTCGATCTGAGTCCTCCAGCATCTAGATATACACCCTTTCCTCCTCTTCCCCTCCACTACCATCCGCTAACTGTTCCCCCATCTTTCCTCTTCCCCATTCATCTCAGCTCTGCGTGCGTTTTGGTGCTCTCTCATTTCAGTAAGGAAAAAATACCAAGTAGAACGTTCATATTAAACCATCTGTCTACTCATCTTGCTTTCAGCTGTTATCTTATACTCGATGTTTGTTTGGTTGTTTGTTTTGTGTTAATCTCTAACTTTCAGGGCTGTAAATTTAGCTCAAATGGGGAGAATAACGTGCACAAGTAAAAATAAAAAAATAAAAATAACCTAGATGAAAAGAAGAATCCACATTCAGCTGTCAAGAAACAAGCTTGAAACATTCATTCTCAATTACGCGTGATCTTAGAAGACGAAAAATATTGATTTCTTTAACAACAAAAAAAAAATTACCTGGAGGAACTTTTGTGAAGAGGATCTTTAAAGAGTGTGCCGTACAGTGCTTAAATCTCACGTCGTGCATGTCCCAGCATTCGATCAAAAAGATGGTTAATGTTGCACCTTTTGCGAGA
>CM065722.1:73025355-73027855 GCA_033310375.1 Conus canariensis | reverse complement strand
AATCCATGCTGGCTTTGTGCATAGCATTATTATCGACATGATTATAGCCCTCCAGAACTGTGATGGCGACCAAAGCAACCCAAGGAGAAATTGTACAGGACCCGTAAAATACAAAATTCGTCAACTTCAGTACGACAAGCTGCTTGCTTCGTGCCAGCAAGGATGTTTCACGAAAGAAGTCACGTTCGTTTGGCCAACATTGTAGTAAATGGAACGATGCCGAACTAGAGATTGCACAGGGCGTGTGTGAAAATCAGGCAGACAGGTCGGGTGTGCGTGAAGTGTATATAGGCGAAAGCGCAGTCGTCTAACACGGTACGCCGCGTTTGAAAGCAAGCTAATCTTACAAAATAAAAGAAAGAAGAAGAAGAAGAAGAAGAAGAGGAAGAAGAAGAAGAAGAAGGAGAAGAGGAAGAAGAAGAAGAAGAAAAGAAGAAGAAGAAGAAGAAGAAGAAGAAGAAGAAGAAGAAGAAGAAGAAGAAGAAGAAGGAGAAGAGGAAGAAGAAGAAGAAGAAGAAGAAGAAGAAGAAGAAGAAGACGACAAACTTGTGGTGAAGGAAATCTTACATAACTGGCCGATTTCAGTACGTTACAGCCAATGGTTATCCCTTTGAACGTTTTAACATCAGACAAAGTGTCTGTCGGGGAGTAGTTCTAGGCCCTGTTCTCTTCATAACTTTTTTGCCTCACACCCCCCCCCCCCCACGCACCGCCCCCCCCCCCTCCTTTGCCCTTGCGGATATCATGTTAATCTTCAGTCCTACTCGAACAACACTTAACCTCAGAAAAGTGACAATCCTGAAACTGTGTCTTCTCTTCTGATGGAAATATCTGGCTGCTGCTTTTACATAAAAAACCTGGATGACTCGGAAACAACAACAACTGTTAAATTCGATGGCACTCGACATATTAATTGCTCTTTCCAGCTCGGTCAAGAACCGTATCTTACATAAGAAACACAATTGTCCTTGCAGAAATTCATTCATTACTCAGGCTTGTCAGTCCTGCTATTGTTAATTACGGCGAAGGTTTGATTCATTAATACTCGTCCACTGACACTACTTCTAAACTTTTGTCACTCTCTCATTCTCTCCCGCATTCCTTCCTGGAACTCTTTCTTGTCTGGTTTGTTTGCTTTATCCATCCACTCGCTTCGACTGTACAAAATTCTACCGCCCTGATCAGAAAGTAAAGATCTGAAGGCATCTTTTTCCTCTGGCAGCTCTCTAATGGCTTCCTGTCTAGAAAAGGCACAAGATCAATACTCTCCGCTATACATGCAATGACAACTTTTCTTCCACACTAGATTCATGTGTTTGTTGGAAACTTCAGATTATGAAATGCATTCATGCGGAAGACGTGTGCAAATGCTTCGCGCGCGCGTGTGTGTATGTGTGTGTACGTGCGTGCGTACGTGCGTGGGTGCGTGCGTTCGTGCGTGCGTTCGTGCGTGCGTGCGCGCGCGCGCGTGTGTGTGCGTGTGTGTGTGTGTGTGTGTGTGTGTGTGTGTGTGTGTGTGTGTGTGTGTGTGTGTGTGTGTTTCTCTCTCACGCTTTTTAAATGTACGCCCGAATACCCCAAATGCTATGGCATATGGTGAGCTAGGAAGGTGTCCTTTGCATATAAATTGTGGAATAAAATCAATGCGCTACTGGTTCAAATTGCAGAAGCTGTCACTTGCTAGACTAACAAAACAAGCATATGAAATGGAAAAATCAAAATTATTTCAATGTACTAGAAATCGGAGTGTGCAAACAATTTGGGTATCTTCGATCAAACATTGTTTGGATACTTATAGCTTTTCTTTTGTTTGGTTAAGTGGTGGAATGAATTATGAACAACTGTTTTTACTTAACGTAAACAACGCATGATTTGCCTGTTATAGACAAAATTGGGATAGTGAAATACTTAATAGTGATAGATATTCAACATATCGTTCCTTCAAATCCTTATGGCAGCCTGAGAAATATTCCACTGATATTACAATTCCTAAATTTCGCAAAGTGTTCGTGAGATTTCGATTTGGTATTAATGATTTGAATGTCCATCAAAGATATACATAAAACTCTAAAAACTGTCCATTCTGTAATCAAATCGAGAACGAAATACATTTTTTGATTGCTTGTCCTTCCTATAAAGATTTAAAAGATAAATACATTTTGCCTCATACTAGAAATGTCCATCAAGCGTCATTGCTTCTTTTACTGCAAAATGAAAAGAGAATTGTAACTGGCTCTGTAGCATTTTTAAAGCACTAAAACGAAGAGAGGAACTATTATCAGTTAACACAAAAATGCCACAATGATTTCAGGAAGAACATTTTGTTATGCACATATTTTCTTTCATAATTCTAAGTATATGCGCCGAGCGTGTGTGTGTTCTACTTTTGTTCTTGACCTCATAGCAGATAGGTCGGTGGCCTTTGCAATTAAACAATCTGAGTTTGAGTTTGAGTTTGAGTCTCTCTCTCTCTCTCTCTCTCTCTCTCTCTCTCTCTCTC
>CM065722.1:73002855-73020355 GCA_033310375.1 Conus canariensis | reverse complement strand
GCGGAGCAGTCTAGACGGTGTATTCCTCCGCAATCAGAACTGGGAGGGTTTCATCCAATTCCGCCGTGGTGAAAGGGACACAAACAGATATAAAAGTTCAGTGAAGGCGTTTGTTTACCAATGTCTGTCTGGCCATGGCAAATTTGCTTGGAGAAAGGCGTCATCAAACCAAAATTTTCCTACAAAAAATAATGTGTCCAAGACTAACACATTTACAATGCACTTTATCCCAACCTACTTTAAGTATGAATATCTATCTATCTATCTATCTATCTATCTATCTATCTATCTATCTATCTATCTATCTATCTACGTATCTGTCTATCTATCTATCTATCTATCTATCTATCTATCTATCTATCTATCTATACGTATCCACGTATGTATGTATGTATGTATGTATGTATGTATGTATCTATCTATCTATCTATCTATCTATCTATCTATCTATCTATCTATCTATCTATCTATCCATCGATCGATCAATCTATCTGTCGATCTATTTATCTATCTGTCTATCTATCTTTCTATCTATCCATCTACCTTTCTATCGGTTTGTCTGTTTATCTATTTATCTTTCTATCTGTCTATCTATCTATCTATCCATCAATATAATCATCTATCTATCTATCTATCTATCTATCTATCTATCTATCTATCTATCTATCTATCTATCTATTTTTAGTCCGTCTATCTATTCACCGCTTAGTTGATCCCTTTCAATAGTACTTCTTCTTCTTCTTCAACTTGTTGTTGCTGACGTTATGATGATGATGATGATGATGATGATGATGATGATGATGATGATGATGATGAATCATTATCATCATCGTCAGTAGTGATAGTAGGGGGAGGTGGAGCAGGAGAAGGAGGAGGAGGAAGAGCAGCACCAGCAGTAGCAGTAGCAGCAGCAGCAGCAGTAGTATATCATTATCATAATTCACACCAAACGTTGGAGTTTGATAATAAACTGGTAGAGATGCAGGTAGCTATAAAGGTCATTATAACCGTCAAGCGTTCGAAAGGACGGTATACAAAGACAAATGAATGCGAAAAGTTACACTCTAGGACTCCAGTATTGCGCAGTAAGTAGAATGCTCAGGTTTGGCTCTCATCTTTCTCGCACCCCCCCCCCCCCCCCCCCCCCTCGCCTTATTGGGTCACTCCCATGGCGCTAAATCCAATTCCATTACACACGGACAGTTGACCAGGCACAGTCTCAAAGCCAGCAATATGCATAAGGATATAATGCGAGGTCGTCGTAAAGCTACCCGCGGGTCCCTAGCCAGTCCAGGGGCAGAAGGATCGAGTGCACAGTCAGACGTTGTGAATAGGACTCCTGCAGGCATAAATGTAGATCTTGGCATGTTTGCTGCCCATCTGAATGTGGTGTCGATCTGGTACTACCAGTGCAGTCTGGCACGAGCCCCCTACTGCCCTCCCCCCCCCCCCCCCCCACACACACACCCTACCCGTGTGTCCTGGCATTTATTCTCACCGTCTGCGATTTCACCTTCGGTGGGTGAATCTGAATGTAACCTAGAGAGGTCACCCGTGCGAAAAGATCCTGCACTTGGTTGTATTCGGTAGTCTTTTGTGGTTTAACATTATGCAGAATCTATTACATTCTCGACTGAGATCCCATTGAAGAAAACTGGTTAGTCGTGGATCTAGACTGAATTAACGGCGCATTCTGGAGAGGACCATTTTTACATCTTTCCGACGAATCTTCTTCTTATCTCACTCACTGCCACAAACAAACGTATTCATCAACATTGTACTGTTAACGCCATTGTGATAGGATTGATAGTCAGAAAGTCACCAAGTATCACGGTCTTGTTTCACGTAGAACAGTATGAATTAAAGAGGTAAGCTGAGTGTAGTACTCTTATAAACCCCACAAGCATATTCAGTGGTGCACCAGTGAAGGGGTTAATTTGCAGACACCAATTATTTTGATGTAGATATTTAATGTAGTCTGAACATGATTAAGGGGAACAAAGCTAATGTCAATATGAAAGCTCGATGAAGTAGAATGGGGGAAGTGGAGGGTTTATGAGGCACATATTTTGAAAACGTTTCTAAATGATTTATGAGATTTGTGAAGTCGTGCTAAGGGAAGTCCATTAAAGATCTGAGACTGACTGCTGACAGTTGCATTCTTACGCTTTCTTTCGTAATCTTTGTCAGAGTCAACCTGTCCTGAGAGATATGTCCAGACATCTGCAGTGTTGTCCTGAATGTTGATAAACAATGCCAGAAACGCAGATGTGAGCCGGATGAGATTCGACGTCTGCTGCCAATTTTTTCCCATATATGTGAGACGGCAGCACACTTAACTATTAGTGTGAATCGGCAGGATGCATTGCGAAAACCTCAAGGTTTGTGGCTGTCAGTCACCAGGCAGCCTGTTGTAGGTGTCATGATGAATCACGTTTCACTGAAGAAGCAAATGAGCATTACTGGAGCGAATTTATTGAACAGTTTGATCTTTACGAACAAACAGAGAAACAAACAATTGCAAACTAAGTAAACAAACAAACACATACACAATTCTGAATAGGTATAGAGGATGGTAAAACTAGGACGTTGAAGAGATGAGGTGAGTGATGGTGGAGTGATCTGAATATTTCTTGTAGCATTGCTTTTTCAGCTTTTTGTTTTGTTTTGGTTTATATGTTTGGGGTTTATTTGGTCAGACCTTCCATTGTCTCTTCAGTGCCACCACTCTCGCAATGGTCATTCCAGCTCCACCATAGACAGCCACACCCAGGTTTGTCTTCTCGCCCATCAGAGCCATTCATTCGAAGGATTGTACAGCCAAAGTATTGGAAGTCCGCAAACAACAATCAGTATCAAGAGGTTACCAGGCAACCCGTAAGAGGAGACACTGCACCGCGGTCACTTTTCTCTGAGAGTATTCAGTGTTGCTGCACACAGACATCAACCTCGCAGTCGAAAGATAGTACAGAGACCGGAGCCCGATATCAACAGAGACAGGATTCCAAAGCAGTAAGCCACAAGTACAAAAGCAGAACAAACCACGAGATTCCGCGCTGAAAGGGAAATCATGTGCCAGCAGCATTGCGGAGACAGCACGCGAGGAGTGTAAATGGAATCAATCTTCAGATGACATGCCCGTTTCGTCGAAGTATTATTCTCGTGACAGTGGTGACATTGGAGGTTATTGGGCCAGAGCTGGGCGATGGATGTCCACACGCAGACCTAAAGTCAGCAGACAGGGAAAAAACGAAAAAAGAAAAAAGAAAAAAAAAACGTCGGTGAATATGACCTTTGACCGCCTAGCAGAGTTCAGAGACAGCAACTGACCGATAATTCACAGCTGCTTTCCTAGAATACAAAGTTACGTCCAGACTGATAAACGATCGTGTCGGTTTCAGTACCGCGATGAATACTGTTATTAATGATGTCTACTCTGACCACGCATCCAAGATTTATTTTGCTCTCTCTCTCTCTCTCTCTCTCTCTCTCTCTCTCTCCTCTCTCTCTCTCTCTCTCTCTTCTCTGTCTGTCTGTCTCTGTCTGTCTGTGTCTGTCTGTCTCTCTGTCTGCCTGCCTGTCTGTCTGCCTCTCTGTCTGTCTCTGTCTGTCTGTTTCTCTCTGTCACTGTCTGTCTGTCTGTTTCTCTCTCTCTCTCTCTCTCTCTCTCTCTCTCTCTCTCTCTCTCTCTCTCTCTCTCTCTGTGTCTCTCTCCTCATCCTATATTCGTGTTTGTTTGTCTGTCTCACTATTTGTCTGTCTGTGTATCTGTCTGCCTGCTGTCTGTCTGTCTGTCCATCTGCGTGTGTGTGTGTGTGTGTGTGTGTGCGTGCGTGCGTGCGTGCGTGCGTGCGTGCGTGCGTGCGTGCGTGCGTACGTGCCTCTGTGTGTGTGTGTGTGTGTATGCATCTCTCTCTCTCTCTCTCTCTCTCTCTCTCTCTCTCTCTCTCTCTCTTTCTCTCTCTGTTGATATTGATGTTGAAACGTCTTGTTACGTGGACATCTGATTGTGAGATCGTCAGATATTTGTTTTCCTTTAAATTATGAAAGAAAATTAATTCTGTTTGAACGTGAAAAAGACAATTAAAATATAGGGAAAAGAATGCGATCCAAGACACCAAACACATACAGTGGGAAAAGAAACTATTAAGACTGTACTCTGCACTAAGCATATACATTCTCAATGTGCTATGCTCTGGTGACCTTGAAAGCCATTTTGCATTTGTTTCTGATCCAGAAGAGGGCTATAGTTGTTGTTGTTGTTGTTGTTTAGAAGGGCATAGGCACAGTTTGTGGTTTGTCTTGTAAGTCGATGAGAGGTCGCAGAGACTGGAAATGGGAAATAATGGTAATTGGTCTGTGAGGACCAGGAAAAGTTTGTTTTGTGTGTGTCACTGTCGGTGCAAACTTTGAAAAAAAAGTGTTTTTTTTCCACTCAGTGAGGACCTGTTGATGTAATCTCGAAAAGTATGTCTGATTAATTTTGTGATATAAAATGGAAAGACTTCATATGTAAATAGTGTGAAAGTTTAGTTGTCAATTCAAGGCAGGATCCCTTTTTTTTGGACCGGTTGTTTGTCAAAATTGCATGAGCGAGAGTCTGGCACTGGTGACCTGGACTTACAACGATGGGATTTCCGTTAGGTTTTGTCCCCGATGAGAAAAAAAAAGAGAAAAAGATAGTATGTTTTGTTCTTCCCTTCCCATTGCCAAACTTCATGTAATTTATACTATTTCATTTCTTTTTGGTGGCCTATATTTATTTATTTATTTATATCTTTTACATTGAACAGAATGATTGTGTGTGTGGAAGATGTCCTGTTTTTTTTTTAATTGTACATTGGCATATGATCCATTACCCTTCAATCCCAAATCAACAGTTGTGCAGTGACACCATGTCTCATTCTCCCTGTGCCTCAACCTACCACACGCGCAGTGACGTCATTGCCCATTTATTCCTTGTTCACGTCCCAAGAGGTATAGAGTGACACTACAATCAGTTCATTCCCACTACATATTCCATTTGTTGTGCGTTGATGCTAAGGCCTGTCCATGTCTCTCTCACAACCCAGCAGTTTCCCTTTCACAATGTAACAGTAATTCAATACACTAGAGCAAATTGATTCCTCCACCCAAACGCGACAGTTGCCCAGTGGCATTTGGTCTATCAATTCCGCTCCTTCAATCCAGTCTTAAAAGTGCTGCTAGAACCCATTTACTCCCATCTAAGAACCAACCATGAATCCAACTCCACACACAACACTGTAAACAACCCACGGCCACTTTCCACAGACGCAATCGCCAGATGGATGGATTCTCGCGAGTTTTGCAAGCTGGTGTGTTTCTTTGTGTCATTTCACAGCAAGAGTGGTAAGGTATGGTAAGGTAATGTTGCTTATAGCCCAGCCGACCACAAAGGGCCATATCAGGGCTGTCACCATGTTGAAGTTAACTCACAAATCATTGAAAAAAAAATCATTCACACATCCCTTTTAAATACACCTTCTAAAAAGGCACCAGAAACTAGGTTAAAAAATCTTTCTTCCGTAAAATCTTAAATCAGATGAAAAATGTTAATCTCTTTCAGAAATTCAAAGATCACGTCAGGTGGAACATCTCTGAACAAGGTTTTCATGCAGTCTGTCGTGAAGTGTTTATGTCTCACATCGTGCAAGCCCCAACATTCTAAAAGAATGTCTTGCTCTTAGTGGGACATGACATGGAATGCACCACGGAGCTTCTTCACCTTAAAAGATAATATTGGTTATGAAATGAGTGGCCTGCATGCAAATGACACAAGACTTTCGTTTCTACGGCCACCTTGGGATCATGGTTAAAAACTCTTTCAGGTTTGGACGGATTTTGTACAGTTTGTTATGCGTCTGCAAGTTCCATTCCTCTTGCCAGAGAGGTAAGATGGTGGTGAGATGTGGCTAGCGTAATTCAGGACTCGCTTGCCTGCTTGATGAAAATGGTGGTATACTGGTTCATATTCTTCTCTTCTCAGTGAGGTTAGACTGTGTATAATCTGTCACCATCCAACGTTGTGTGCACTAGCTGTGTCAGTCGGTTTTTTACGCTACCATCATCTCATTTACCCAGCAAAACTGCCAATTTCAACGAATCCTGATCCCTGTTCAGGGAAAAAAATCTAATCAGCTTCCTGTCTAGCGCGTTCTTTGTCGGTTTCGTACCATTTCATGGATAACTTCACCCTCATCACCCACTTGCAATCTGTCTTGAAACTTTTGGCAGCTTAGAAACGCAGCTCGGATTGTTGCCTCGTCCTGGTACCACGAGAGCCATTCTTCATCAATACCCCTGTGGCCAGCCAGTCTGACAGGGAATAGATCGCCTATCCGACCATCGGCCTTCCCCCGCAGAAAAACTGCTCCAACCTTACCTTGATCCGATTCTATGGCTCTGTAATCAAGGGCGCAGCGACACGGAATTGTCAGGAACAGCGGAGCAGTCTAGACGGTGTATTCCTCCGCAATCGGAACTCGGAGGGTTTTATCCAATTGCGTGGTGGTGATAGGGACACAAACAGATATAAAAGTTCAGCGATGTCGTTTGTTTATCAAGGGGCGTGTTTGTCTGGCCTTGAAAAAAATTGACTGGAGAAATGCTCCCTCTAGCTATCATTTCTTTACCGAAAATAATGTGTCCAGGACTAGCACTGCGTTTACATCATTTACCGTTCAGTATATCCCAGCCTACTTTTAGTAAGAATATGTATGTATGTATGTATGTATGTATGTATGTATGTATGTATCTATCAATCTAGTTATCTATCTATCTATCTATCTATCTATCTATCTATCTATCTATCTATCTATCTATCTATCTATCCGTCTGCCTGTCTGTCTGTCTATCTATTTGTCCGTCTGTCCATCTATCTATCTATCTATCTGTCAGTCTGTCTCCATGTCTCTCTAGATATCTACACACACTCTCTAATATATCATGTGTATATATGTTTGTATGTATGTATATATTATATATATATATATATATATATATATATATATGTTGATATTTTTTTTCTGTTTTTCTTTTTTAAAATTTTCTGAGAATTCTCAAAGACATTTATTATATATATACATTATATATATATATATATATATATATATATATATATATATATATATAATGCTGAACAGTTAAGTAGTGGGGGAAAACAAGTGCAGGCTAACAATTCTTCGGTCATTATAGTAATGACTTGGCAAAGATCTGAACTTTTAGAGAAAAAAAAAATTGAAGATGAAGAAAATGGGGGGAATATATTATAAATATGAGACACCCTTCACTAGCTGCCTGAGGGAACCATCGTAATCCCTCTCGAAGACAGATTTATTTGTATTGCCTGCTCCTAGGCCTTTCATCCGCTGGATCGGACTCATCAGGGAGACACGGCTAGTTGTCCTCAGTGGGGAACTTCGTCAGTGTGTGTGTGTGTGTGTGTGTGTGTGTGTGTGTGTGTGTGTGTGTGTGTGTGTGTGTGTGTGTGGAGAGAGATGGACTGGCTAGCGGTGATGACCAAAGGAAGCCATGGTTACTGAGTGAAAGGAGAGGTTGAAGCGAAAGATGGGAGGAAAGTGTGTGTGTGTGTTGTGGTGTTGGGTGTGTGGTGTGTGGAGAGAATGGACTGGTACGGTGATGACCAAGGAAGCCATGGTACTGAGTAAAGGAGTGAAGCAGGGAAGTGGGAGAATGTGTGTGTGTGTGTTGTGTGTGTTGTGTGTGTGTGTGTGTGTGTGTGTGTGTGTGTGTGGAGAGAGATGGACTGGCCAGCGGTGATGACCAAAGGAAGCCATGGTTACTGAGTGAAAGGGAGGTTGAAGCAGGGAAAGATGGGGAGGAAAAGTGATGGGGAAATGAACAGGCGCAATCATCACCAATTACATCATCGCTGCATCATCATCATCGTCATGCATCATCATCATTATCATCATTGTCATCAGTAGTAGCAATAGTACTAGCGGCAGTAGTAGTAACAGTAGCAGCAGCAGTTGCAGCAGTAGTAGTAGTAGTAGGAGGAGGAGGAGGAGGAAGAGCAGCAGCAGCAGCAGCAGGAGAGTAGCAGTATCAGTATCATTATTATTATTCACACACAAAATTGGAGGAGTTGGATAGTAAAAAGGACGCTTCAAACAGAGACACAGACAGCTATGAAGGGCATTAAACTCGCCGAACGTCGGTATGGACGGTATATAAAGACAGACGAATGCGAGAAGTTAAACCACGGACTGCTCTGTCCAGGAGAATGGTCTGCGTTGGCGCACACCTTTCTGGCCCCTCACTACATTGTCTTCTTACTGCATCACTCCCATGACAGTAAATCCGACTCCATTACACAGGGACAGTCGACAGGGTACAGTCTCAAAGCCAGCAATACGCATGAGGTTATAATGTTAAGTCGTCGTAACGTGGGCAGAGGATGGAGTACACAGTCAGACGTTGTGAATGGGACTTCTGCAGGCACTGTACGTGACGTTTGGCATGTTTGCTGCCCATCTCAGTGTGGTATTGGTCTGGCACTATCAGTGCAGCCCATCTCAGTGTGGCATTGGTCTGGCACTATCAGTGCAGCCTGATACTCGTCTGCTAGCCGCACCCCTCTCCTGTCTCCTGGGATTTTCATCACCGTCTGCCCTTTCACCCTTGGTGGGTGAATCTGAACGTTACCTGGAGAGGTCACACATACGAAAAGATCTTGCACTTGGTGGTGTTTGGTAGTCTTTTGTGGTTTAACATTATGCAGAATCCATTCAAATCCCTGACGAAGTTCCCCACCGAGGAAAATTGGTTAGTCGTGGATCTAGACTGAGTGAACAAGGCCTTCTGGAGAGGACCATTTTGCATCCTTCCAACGAAATGCTTTCTATTCTCCTTCACTGCATGCAGCTAAGAAATGTGTTCGTCAACGTGAAACGGTAGCCTCTCCTAGTGATGGGGTTTGCAGAGAGACGGAGTCATCAAGTCTTGTCTTGTTTCACATGGGATAGTATGAGTTACTGAGGGGAGGTACTCCATACTGTAAATCTACACAAAGCATTGTAAATCTTCTTCAAAATGATGGAGACCATAGACCTGCGTTCAGTATTAAAAGCCGTTGATTTGTCGACGCCAGCGATACCAACAATTGTGTCATAAATCCACTGCGAGCTGAACACGGATGAGACTTAGGTCATTAGGAGAGCTTGGTGGGGTAGGATGGGTGGATGGGAAGGGTTGAGAGGACATATATTTTGAAATGAAAAATGATTTATGAGGATTGTGGTCATATGGTGCTACGGAAGGCACATTCTGGATCGGAGACTGACTGACGATGGCTGTGTTTTTATGCTTTCTTTCCTAATCTCAGTCAGTTTCAACCGTTCCTGAGAAATACCGACACCTGCAGTGTTGTCAGGAACATTGAGAAACAATTTCAGAAACGCACGCATGAGATGGATGAGATTCAACATGTGGGCTTTTACTTTTCACAGAGAGAGAGAGAGAGAGAGAGAGAGAGAGAGAGAGAGAGAGAGGGGGGGAGGAGGAGGGAGAGAGGAGGGAGGAGGGAGAGAGGAGAGCGGGCAACAGACAGCCAACAAAACAGATTTAACAATAACTATTGCACACACCACCATTCAGCACCTAAGTTTTCATGTGTTGTTGATCACTGTGAAAACCACAGCGCTTATGATTCAGGTACCCATAACATGCATGCATGCAGTAACGCTTCGATGGACAGGCCCATTACTTTTCTTCCAGCCTGGCAACCTAAATATCGGATAAAAAAAGGCGCAGAAACAAAAATAGCTGCAAACACATTTTTCCTGGCTCTTAACACCACAGTTATACAGTGACATTTATTCTTTTTGATTCCTTTCTCAAATCCCAACAGCTGTACTGTGACTCTTGAAGTGGCTGATTCATATCGTACAACCCAACAGTGGCATAGAGGTTGTATTTCAAGCCACCGAATGTACAATGGCAAATTTACAACGCAGCAGTGATGCTGTGAAAATCTGACAAACCAGCTGTTGTACAGTGACTGTCTTTGAACAGAAAAATGTATAATGACTATCTCACAACCACACAGTGGCAAATACACTGTCTCTCAACACAACAGAAGTACTGACTGTTTCATAAACAGCAGATATACAGTAGCTGTCTACAAACCATAGCTTCGTAACCCGCACCTCAACAGTTGCATAATGATATTTAACTTCACTGATTCCTAATCCATATTTGCATAGTGAGTCTGTTTCGCCCCATTTCATAAGTTGTTACGATAGTTCATTATCCCTCTGTCACAGCCAAGACTTGCTCATTGACACAGTTGATCTCATTGACACAATGGCCCTTTTATCCCTCTCTTACAATCCAATAATTCCACATTACACGTACTTGGGCCTGTGTATCATTTCACAGAACCAACAGTAGCATATTGACACATGACCCATTATTATCATATTACAAACTACACATGACCCATTATTATATATACAAACTAACAGTTGTGTGGTGAGACTGTGGCTCATCCCTCTGGCACAGCCCACTGCTTGTACAGTGACCCTATAGGCTATTTATTCCTCTATCGCAGCCCAAGAGTTGTGCAGTGACCCTATAGGCTATTTATTCCTCTATCACAGCCCAAGAGTTGTACAGTGACCCTATAGGCTATTTATTCCTCTTCACAACCCAACAGTTGTACAGTGACCCTATAGGCTATTTATTCCTCTTTCACAGCCCCCAAGAGTTGTACAGTGACCCTATAGGCTATTTATTCCTCTTCACAGCCACAGGTTGTACAGTGACCCTATAGGCTATTTATTCCTCTCTCACAACCCACCAGTTGTACAGTGACCCTATAGGCTATTTATTCCTCTCTCACAACCCACCAGTTGTACAGTGACCCTATAGGCTATTTATTCCTCTCTCACAACCTTCTCACCCACAACCCACCAGTTGTACAGTGACCCTATCGGCTATTTGTTTCTCTCTCACAACCCAAAAGTTGTACAGTGACGTTAAGTCCATTTGTTCCCATGTCACAACATACAATTGTATGGCGATACTTGAGTCAGTTTATGCCTATTTCATATCCAGTTGTGGAGTGATTTTAAGGCCCATTTATCCATCTCTCACAATCCAAAAGTTGTACAGTGATGTTAGACCCGTTAATGTCCAGGTCACAACCCAGTAATTGTACGATTACATTTAGATCAGTTTTTTTTTTTACTGTTTCATGATCCAGTTGTTACATGGTGATGCTTATCCCATTTGTTCCTCTCTTACAATCCAGCAATTGTACAGTGACACTTGCAACCCTTCATTCCTCTCTCATAACCCAATAGTTGCTCAATGACACTACAGCTCATGGATTCCTCTGCCCAAACCTGGCACTTGAACAGTGACTCTTGGTCCATTTATTCGTCTCTTTGAATACAAACAGTCGCAGACTGATGCTGGAGCTAATTTACTTCTAAGAACGAACCATGGATGCATCTCCACGCACAACAGTGCAAACAACCCAGGGCTGCTTTTCACAGACGCGATCGCGACACATGGCTACATTCTCTCGATTTTGGCAAGTTGGCACGTTTCTTTATGACATTTCACAGCAAGAGAGGTAAGATGTTGGTAATATGTGGCTGGCAAAATTCGGAAATGGCTCGCATGCTTGATGAAAATAGTGGTATGCTGGTTCATAATTTTTCACCTATGGGTTTAGACTGTGTAATCTGTCAACATATAACTGTATGGGCGCAAACCGTGCCAGTCAGTTTTTTTGACATTGCAATTATCGCATTTCTTATTGAACACTGCTAATCTCATCAAATCTTGATCCAGATTCAGATTCAAGGGTTATCGAGGTAAACAAAAGTTAATCAGCATCCTTCACGCATGTCTCAATGTAGGTTTGGTTTTTGTTGTTGTTTGGACACCCATCACCTTATCACATGGCAGCAGTCTACCCTGGAACTTTCGCTAGTTCAGAAACGCAGCTCACGTTGTCGCTTCGTCCTGATACCACGAGAGTAATTCTCTCTTTTTTTTTTCTTTTCTTTTCTTTTTTTTCTTTCTTTTTTTTTTTTTTTTTGATGTCCCAGTCTCTGCGCCACCTCAAAGGCAGTGCACCCACGCCGCTCATTCCGACACCCCGTTCACAGCCACAGCCCGGTCGGCCCCGCCGCAGCCCCGGCACCGGCAATCCACAGGGAGCAGTCAACGTGAAGTCGTCAAGAGGCATCCCACCCGAGGAGACACTGCACTGCTGCCTAGTCACTTCGGTTGTTCAGTGGCGCCTGTTCTGATCTAACATACGCAGGACACCACCTACTAAGCCCCCTACTGACGACAATATTTGCTTAGTCGCGGAGCCGGCGTGAGTGAGCTCTCCCTCCGGAGGGCGCCACCACGTCCGTCCAACGACAGTCCCCATGGACTCGCCGATATCGGTGACCCCGACGGAACCAAACCAAGACCACAGACGTGGAGAGGACATCGAAATTGAGGTCACCATGAGAGCAGGGCATGAAGGGCCACAGAATTTGAGACATTTTTTTATGCTGATCGATGAGAATGAGGATGATTAAGATGATGCTACGGATTTCCATTTCGGTCTGAGAATACATGACAGGGCTGTACTCTACGCTTCCTTTCATAATATATCCCGGCGTCAACCAGGCCCGAGAGATACAGGCACCTGCAGTGTTGGTCAGGAAATTTGAGCAACACTCTCAGAAACGCATCCATTAAGTGGATAAAACTCGACTGTGTGGTCCCAGTCTTCCCAAATGAGTCCGCAGCAAACTCAACTCTGGGTAGGAGCCGGTCGGGGCAGTAAAACCCACATGACTCTGATGGGATTCGAACCCACGACCTCCCAGCGGGGAGTCCGCGACGCTAACCACTTCGCTACGGCGGCTGGTACGAGAGTAATACTCCATCAATACCCCTGTGGCCAGCCAGTCTGACAGGGAATAGATCGCCTATCCGACCATCGGCCTTCCCCCCTCAGAAAAACTGCTCCAACCTTACCTTGATCCGATTCTATGGCTCTGTAATCAAGGGCGCAGCGACACGGAATTGTCAGGAACAGCGGAGCAGTCTAGACGGTGTATTCTTTCGCAATCGGAACTCGGAGGGTTTTATCCAATTGCGTGGTGGTGATAGGGACATAGACAGATGTGCAAGTTCAGCAATGTCGTTTGTTTATCAAGAGGTGTGTCTGTCTGGCCATGAAAAATTAGGTGGAAGAAATGCACTCTCCAGATATTTTTTCCTGACAAGAAAATAATCTGTCCAGGATTATTACATTTACCATTTAAGTAGGAATATCTATCTATCTATCTATCTATCTATCTATCTATCTATCTATCTATCTATCTATCTATCTATCTATCTATCCATCTATCTGTCTGTCTGTCTGTCTGTCTATACCCTCAGTCTGTCTGTCTCTCTCTGTCTCTCTCTCCCAAACACACACACACACACAACACACACACACACACACACACACACACACACACACACACACACACACACAAAAACACACACACACACACACACACACACACACACACACACACAGAGAGAGAGAGAGAGAGAGAGAGAGAGAGAGAGAGAGAGAGAGAGAGAATGTGTGTGTAATGGATTGGGTGGCTGTGATGACCAGAGAAAGTAAATGTCGTGGAGTAAAAGGAGAGGTTAGAGAGGTGGGGATGGGGGGGGGGGGGGGGGGGGGATGCGGAGGGCGTTATCTTTTTGTTGTTTGTGACTCTGTGTAGCCGCTTTCAGTGTTCCTTTCCTGTTTTCTTTCTTTTTTTTGCATAATTATGTCAGAGCGATGGGAGAAGGGGGGGGGGGGGGGGGGGGATGGGGGCGGGGGTCCTAACGTTTGTGTCAGGGACTGGGGGAGCTGGGTGGAATGTGGATAACATTCATTGTCGTGCTAATGAAGAAGTGGCCTGTCCTAGTTTTGCTTTACATCGTTGCGTCTGCAAAGTCGTTCTTTTCCATATAATTATTCTGAGAAATCAAGATGAACATTAAATGAATTGCTGGAAAAATTTTTTTTAAATAAATGGTTTTGGCCATGAATGTCCATCTGCTCTTCACCATCAACTCAGGTTGGGCTCGATAGTTTAAATTTTCAAAAGAACTATTACTGGTTCCGCAAGACAATACCGGACAAAACACGATGCATTTCGACATCTTAGGTCTTCTTCAGGTAAAATAAACAATATTCAGACAATGAAAACGAAGAACGAGCAATCACTTCTCGTATTCGGCTGAAAATGGGTGTTGAACTGAATCCGATGGTTTAAGGCAAAAGCACATTGAAGCAAAATAGAAGGAACCGGAAGTTCGGTACTGTGTATTCATTCATATCCCTGGCATCAACACAACTACTCCAGCAGATCCAAGATGCTGCGCCTAGCGTCATTTACAGGTCTCGTGAAACCATTCATATCAAGTCATTTCTTAAAGAACCTCGCTGGCTTCCTGTGGAACAGACGTTTCAATAGAAAATCTCCTGTCAGTGAAAACTCGTCATTTGAAAAGCTTCTCTGTGTGTGTCTGAGCTCCCTAATACCTACTCTTCGTCCAGAACTCTTCGCTCCTCTGTTAGCCTAAAAGCATTTTGTAAACCTCCTACATTGTGTGTACCTCCTACACTCAAAATAACACAGCTCAGAGCCTCAGCCGGCCGAATCTGGAATCCATACCTTTTTTTTTCTATGCAACATTTCTTGTCTACTTCCGCCTTCAGATCTCATATGAAAACCCACCTTTTCAGGAAAGCTTTTGAATAGCTCTTGTTAGATTTTCCAGTTCTGCGTTTTTCGAGTGTGTGTGTGTGTGTGTGTGTGTGTGTGTGTGTGTGTGTGTGTGTGTGTGTGTGTGTGTGTGTGTGTGTGTGTGTTTATCAGTCTGTGTGTGTGTGTGTGTGTGTGTGTGTGTGTGTGTGTGTGTTTGGTTGTTTGTTTGTCAGTGTGTGTGTGTGTGTGTGTGCACTTGCGCGTGTGCATGGGATCTACACGTCTGTGCTAGTACGCATGATTACTTTACGCGAGTACTCTCTGAATTTCGATATGTCTTTATATCTGTACAATATCAAACAAATTATGGTTTTAAATTTAATGCAGGTCGTGCAGCCTTTTGCATAATCTGTTTGTATTACTTATCGTTTTGTTTTTTACTTTGTATGTATTGAATTCACGTTTGGGTTCAGAAAGTGCTATATAAGTGCCCGCCTTAATCATTACCGTTCTTCTTCTTCTTCTTCTTCTTCTTCTTCTTCTTCTTCTTCTTCTTCTTCTTCTTCTTCTTCTTCTTCTTCTTAATGTTGTTGATAATGGTGTGATGATGATGGTGACGATGACGATCATCGTCATCATCATCATCATCATCATCATCATCATCATCATCATCATCATCATCATCGTCGTCGTCGTCGTCGTCGTCGTCGTCGTCGTCGTCGTCGTCGTCATCATCACTAACTTCATCATCACCAACATCCTCCTTCTCCTCCTCACCATCATCATCGTCGTCATCGTCATCAGTAGTAGTAGTAGTAGTAGTAGTAGTAGTAGTAGTAGTAGTAGTAGTAGTAGTATAGTAGTAGTAGTAGCAGCAGCAGCAGCAGCAACAGCAGCAGCAGCAGCAACAGCAGCAGCAGCAGTATCATTATCATTATAATCATTATTCACACTAAAGCGTGGAGGAGTTTGATAGTAAACCAGTCGATTCAACTAGGAACTCAGGCAGCTGTAAACTTCATTAAACTCGTCGAGCTTTTGAAAGGACGGTAGATAAACAAAAAATGAATACGTGAAGTTCAACTGCAGACTGCCCTGTCCAGTAGAACTGTCTGAGGTGATGCACACCTTTCTGCCCCCCCTCCCCCCCCCCCCCCCCCCCCCCCCCGGGGGGGTCTCCTCCCCACCACCATAATGTGTTCTTGTTGTCCTATTGGATCACTGCCATGCTGCTAAATCCAACTCCATGGCACACGGAGAGTGGACCAGGTACAGTCTCAAAGCCAGCAATATGCATGAGGTTATGATGTTAAATCGTCGTAAAGCCACCTACCGGTCCCTTAGTCAGCCCAGGGGCAGACAATCCAGTACGCAGTCAGACGATGTGAATGTGACTACACGTAGAGCTTGGCATGTTTGCTGCCCATCTCAATGTGGTGTTGATCTGGTACAATCAGTGCAGTCTGACACTTGTCCCCTACTTCCCACTTCCTCTCTCCTGTCCCCTGGGATTTTTTTTTTTATCACCGTCTGCCATTTCGCCTTTGGTGGGTGAAGTATGTATGTAACCTAGAGAGGTCACCCATACAATAAGACCCTTTACTTGATGGTGCTTGGTGATCTTTTCTGGTTTAACATTATCCAACGTATTAAATCTCCGACTGTGTTCTCCACCAAAAAAAAAACTGGTTAGTCGTAGATCTAGATTCAGTGAACGGCGCATTCGTGAGAGGACCACCTTAACATTCATCCAGCAAAATTCCCTGTATTCGCCTTCACTGCAAGTAACAACTGTGCTCTTCTGCGTGAAATTGTAGCCTCCTAGTGATGGGATCGGCCGACACATAGAGTCACCAAATACTACCGTCTTAGGTTGTTTCACTTGGGACACTTTTAATGAAAGAAGTGAGTTTATTACTTATTTGAAACTAGAAAAAGCATAGTTCGTCTCTTTCAAAATCATATGTGCCATAGACCTGCGTTTAGTGAGGTGCAGAAGTGAAGGGGTTAATCTGCCGACACCAACGGTTTTGATGCGAACTCACCGCAGGTTAAGCATGGTCTAGGCAGAGGAAGAGGTCATTGTGAAGAATAGTATGGTAGAATAGGAAAGGCAGAGGGGAAGGGTTCAGGGGACACATTCTTTTGACTATCAATGAGAACTGGGATGGCAATCGTAGTGGTCCAGATGTGAGGCTACCTGACAACGGCAGCATTCTCATGCTTCCTAAAGTAATCTTTGTCGCTGTCAACCATCCCAAGAGATCCATGAGATACGGACACTTGCAGTGTTGTCAGGAATGTTGAGCAACAATTCCAGAAAAGCACGCGTGAGTTGCAGGAGACCTGTCTTGTGTGCTCGTATTTCTCCCATGTGAGTGAGATGGTATATACGACCTTTCAGTCGTTAGTTATTCTGACCGATGATTCTCGGCGGCTGGATTGTGTTGGTAGCAGCAGACCGATCGTTTTTAATTTCTTATTGTACAGGCCAAGCGACTGCGATAATTCTCTCTCTCTCTCTCTCTCTCTCTCTGTGTTGTGTGTGTGTGTGTGTTGTGTGTGTGTGTGTGTGTGTGTGTGTGTGTGTGTGTGTGTGCCTGTGTGCCTGTGTGCCTGTGTATGCGTCTGCATGTGTGCACAGGTTTTGACAAAGGGATGAAGTGCCCTTTGCCTTGTGTGGATTGGAGGTTCCAGACTTATGCTGACAATCAAGCCAGGAATAAGACACCGACGGTGCC
>CM065722.1:72970355-72977855 GCA_033310375.1 Conus canariensis | reverse complement strand
ACCTCAAGGTTGGTAAGTGGATTGTAGGGCAACTCGCACAGTCAGTAACGCCAAAACTGTAGCACACAATGCAAAACAATTCACTAATGAGGGAGAGAGAGAGGAGAGAGAGAGAGAGAGAGAGAGAGAGAGAGAGAGAGAGAGAGAGAAGGATTAAGGGGAGGAGAGAGATGAAGCTTTTAAATAAAGTTGCAATTCATTATTGAAAGTTTTTTTTTACAAAGGTGGGACTCGTTTGCTCAAAGCACATTTTCTCTGGAACATTTTAACTTTTCATGTCTATCTATCTATCTATATATCTATCTATCTGTCTATCTATCTATCTATCTATCTGTCTGTCTGTCTATCTATCTGTATATATTTCATACTGCCCCCCCCCCCCCCCAAGTTCCTTGATACTTTACGAAACGAAGTCTGTAAATGCCCAATCCATTTCACACTGGGTGGCGAGAAACAATGTGTGTGCATATCGTCTATTTTTCGTTCTCTGAGAATTTCAAAGCGCTTAAGTCCAAGCTCTGCCAGAAGATTGACCGCGACGCCGTTCACCACGAACGTCTGTGACCACACACTCTGAGAACACGATCATCAGCCTGGCGCTTTGTGGCCACACGCCACAATAGGGATTTTGCACTGAAACACTACATCATCCATGAAAGCATTTCCCTCCCTTCCATAAGTCTGATCCAGCATTTGATGTTAATTTGATTATTGATCAAAAGAATCACTCCCCACCAATGGTTTCTTTTGTTTGGAAGGATTTTCACCGATGAAATCACAAACATTGTTCAAATACATGACCTTTTCCTTGGCTGACGTCATATTTCAAGCCTTTGCACTCACCATTGACCTCCTATCTTTGCGCCAGCTGGAAACCCCAAAATAGTCCCATTCCTTGGATTTTAATCTGTCTGCTGGGAGCCACCTGGCTTGTGCCTTGATGGCCGTATGAAAGAAAATATTCAGATACAATAATAAAAAAAAATTCTCAAAACAATCAAATTCCGCCAGTCTATGAACACTCGACTCCTTAAGCAAGGCTTTAGCGCATTAATGTGTGGTATGCAGCCTGTCCCACCAACGGGTTGTCTGCCCGTGATCTGATTCGTGGGCTGTGATCAAGCAATCGTTCACCAGTGTTTGTGGGAGTCCCCCTCAGACAATGACTCCCTCGGCACTGATCGAGGGAATGGCTAGCAGTGCGTTAACCGGTCGTGTTCTCACATGAACACAGCAATAAACGAACACTGAGGATAGGAATGTTTTCAGACTCCAGCAATCAAAATGATAGGAGAGAAATCATCCCAGAGAAAAGAAAGTTATGGAGGTAGTAGTGTCCTTTTCGTACAAATTAATCATAAGTTACAGCTTACAGATCTGTACTCAGGAGTCGTGGCGCCAGTGTTCCTGAATATAGTGACCATTGGGGAACGACAAAAAAGTTACAGAAACTACATTAGACCATAAAAATAAGCAAATCACACACACACACACACATACACACACACGCGCGCGCGCGCGCGCGCACCCCACACACACACACACACACACGCGCGCGCACGCGCACGCTCGCACGCACGCACGCACGCAGGACATATATATATATATATATATATATATATATATATATATATATATCACGAACAATATAAAAATGTCCTTTAAAAATCTGAAAAAGCTCAACCCTCTAGGGAGCAACATCTGTTAAGAAATATTATTAAAATGAAGTATTAAAATCAAAAAGCTTGTTTCGAGCCTGAGGAGAGCAAGAGGCTCGAAACAAGCTTGTTGATTTTAATACTTCATTTTAATAATATTTCTTAACAGATACTATATATATATATATATATATATATATATATATATATATATAGAGAGAGAGAGAGAGAGAGAGAGAGAGAGAGAGAGAGAGTCGGAGTCGGAATGTTTTAATTGATCAGGCCATTTGCCCATACAATGGAGTGAATATTCAAAATCAATAATCAAATCAAATCACATTCATACTCTCATGTCTTAACCTTAAAGCTTTGAATATGAAGAGGGACAGCCTTTCCATAATGCGTTTGTTCGTATTCGCAAGCAACAACGAAAATGTAAACATGGACGGCTGTCTATAAAACTTTCTAGGCAACAATTCTTGTCTAAGGTTTTCATGCTGGTGACAAACAAAAAATGGAGTTCAGTTTCTGGAAGATTGGGACAAAATGGACAATTCACGTCACTGTTCGGGTCTGTACATCAAAAAATGACAGTTCAATGGAGACATTCTCAACAATTCTAAATCTCGAATATACTTACATTACACATTTAACAAAACATGTCTGAAAACGTCTATAAGCCTTTCCTTGAAGCATGCCAGGAAGATGTTCACGTTACCAACCCCTTGAGCTTCCCAAACTTCCCCAAAACCAAACCTATACAGTACATTTCTAGCTTTACATGCCCACGTTTCATAATTTTGGCGCTGCAAATTTAAAAGCATTTCATAGGCCTCTTTGGGATATCGATCATTGTCCATCTGTACAAGTCGTAACCAAAACTTCACACATTTGACAAACGTTAATATATACAAAGGATACCTGCCTGTTTCTCCATAAATAACATGCTTGGCGATTTTATATTCACACCCAGAAATCGTTTCAGTGCAAACAAATGGATTCTTTCTATCTGTTCTTGATTTTGCGTCAAGCCCCAGATTTCAGCTCCATATGTTAAAATGGGTTGAATCTGACAATCGAAAAGTTTAAACAAGAAGGCAGGAGAATGCTCGCCAATTGACCACATCGTTCTTATGATTGCTGTAATTCCTTTCTTGGCCCTGTCTGCGAGATCAGACATCGTATACACAAAACTTAATCTTGTTGACAAGTGAATGCCAAGGTATTTGTACATATTCACAATTTTTAACTCGTTATCATTAAAAAAACCATCTTTCCCTTAAGGCATGGTATCCCCCATTCAGAAAAAATGACAATGTTCGATGTTTCCATATTTACAATGAGATCAAGACGTTTAGCTGCATCAGACAAAATATTCAACTGCGTCTGAAGACCAGTAACACTATCAGATATTAGTGCAACATCATCAGCAAATAGGAGGATTAGTATTTGAATAAAATCTGGCGTCAACTGAACACCATGGCGACCAGAATCAAACACATCTTTCGTCAGCTCATTTATAAAGAGCGAAAAAAGCACAGGTGAGCAAACCTCCCCCTGTTTCAAGCCTCGAGGGCACAAAAAGCATCTGTTAATTCACCACCAACACGCACCCTTGCTTTGTCAACATTATACATCGATTTTAAAGCACTGAGTATCTTGCCTTGTAGGCCTTTTTAAGCAAGATAATCCACAACGTTTCTCTGCACGCAGTATCAAAAGCTTTGCGGAAATCTATAAATGCTACATGCAATTTCCTGTGTCTCACAAGTTGCTTTTGTACCATAGCATAGAGAGTGAATATGTGATCTGCTGTACAGTAACCCTCCCTGAATCCAGCTTGCTCTTCACCAACAATTCCCTTGTCGTCAATCCAGTTTGAAATGCGCTTATTCGATACAAAACTATACAACTTACTACGGGGCTTTTGCCAAGTTGGCGCCCATGCCGGCGCAAGAGAGTTCTACTCTGCCTACATTCCAAGTCAAACCATATTTTCATCTTTTCACATCCAATACGTTTAGTTTTCTTCATGCAATTTCCTGCATAAACAAAACACTCATTAAATTTAGCAAGCGCCAGATTTATATCATTTTCAATAAGTAACATGGCTTCATCCAAGATAGCTCTCATCTCGACACTGCACATGAGGTCATTGTAAGCAACATGCTGATCGTCATTCCATGTGTATTTTGTAATTAAAAGGTTTCACGATCAATGTTTTGTTCGGAATAAAAAAAAACGTTATGAAGATTGAGAGACAATTCAATGGCAGCGTGTTTTGTTTCAACCATAGGTATAACATTAAAACAATTACACATATTTACTAAGGAGTTGGAAACCAAAAAATAGTCTATGACACTGCTTCCATTCGATGATACATATGTGAAATCTCCGAGAAAGTCCGGGACACAAGTCCATTTAAAATGCACAATTCATACAGTTCACACACATATAACAGATAGCGACCAAAAGAATTAACTACATTGTTCGTTGACATACGCACTTTATGAGGGGGTTCTTTTAAATCATTACTGTCAACAGATTCCCGCACATCATAAAAAGAATCATGTATGTCAAAAGTTTTAACATTGAGTGAACCAGTTCTTGAATTTAAATCCCCACAGATTATAACGGGAGCACTATCATACTCTCTAGCAAGATCAAGCAGTCTTCTAGCATGGAGATACCATTATAAATATCTGTTTCTTCATAATAGATTGAATGCTCGGGGGGTATATAAGCACCAATTAATAAGCAATCAGCCATTGTTCCAATGAGCTTTTGGGAAATCTTTAACACAATAATATTGTCGAGTTCACATTCAATTCTGGTCACATATTCAGTCAAAGTTTTTCTGACTAGAAACACGACCCCTCCTGAAAGACGACTGTGAGTACTGTCTGACAGTTTGACCCCAGGAGAGACATATGCTACATAAGAAGGGATTAAAGACTCTGGAAATGTCTGGGAAAAGGTTTCAACCAGCAACGCGAAATCATATTTCATAACAAAATAAGTCAGATCAAGTTGATTTGTAACGCTCCATATAACTTCTACATTCAGCGACACAATGGAAAGAGATGCTTTGGTGTTATCACATGGACATTCGCATGAGTATGGTTAACAAGACCAGTATCAACAATATCTGTCTTCAGTTTAGCATCATTACAGACATTACTGTTTACCGCATTTAAAGAAATATTAACAGAAGCAAAACAAACATTATTTGAGTGTTCAGAAACATTGCCGGAATAAGCCAGACTTATCGAACTGTCATCAGAATCAAAACATGGGCTGTGGCCTGACCGCTATTTCTTTGGACCCCCTTTCCCTGATTTTGCTGTGCCTTTTGTTGACGGGTTCTGACACCAGTCTTTGGGCAGTTTACCTTGTGGGGAGGTGGTAACGTCAGAGCGTAATGACTGCTGCCTAGTATGTACTGGAGTGGCTGCTGACGGTTGTCTACTCACCGAACGTCTTTCACTGCCAGCATGTGACTTCCCTCGCCCCCTCCCTCCGCCGCCATCACGCTGTGACTTTGATGCACTGGATGGCTGCGTGGTAGGGGTGCTGACAGGAGAGCCCCGACCAAAGCCCAGCAAGGATGGCGACTGCCGCTGGCTGCTGCTTCCCCGCCCGTCACCTGGCTGTTCACCCTCGCGTTCTGCACTCCAGGCATTGGCCGTGTCCGTGCTGTCCTGGCGCTGACCCTCGTCTGGACCCCGCTCCACTGCCAGGTCATCCGAGACACTGACATCATCAGCATCCTCAGTTTGCCCAGGATACAGCACTGGGGGGCCTTGGCCCTGTATGGCAGCACGAGTGTCAGTGCGGGTCTGGGACAGTGTGGGAAAACAGGACAGTAAGCAGGGATCGCCATCAGGGGGACAAAGATTGGGGTGGGGCCTGCTGTCACGGTAGCTGCTGCCATTTTCGTGTCGTCTCCTGGATTCCGTCACCACCAGCTTGCCCTTGGAGTAGTAGGCGTGCTTCCCTTCCTGCTGATACTGCGGCATGGTATCCCTCTGCTGTCTGGCCAGTTCTGCTGCCACTCGTATGCCTTCAGAGGCCCGCATTTGATCTTTCCCTTCTCTGTCCTTCATTATGATCATGTAGTCTCTCCACCTGAGAAACTTCACGATCACTGGGCGTGGTCTGCCAGAGACAGCAGGCAGTGAACCAAGGCGATGTGGAGGAGAGAGAGAGAGAGAGAGAGAGAGAGAGAGAGAGAGAGAGAGAGAGAGAGAGAGAGAGACAGAGAGACAGAGAGACAGAGAGACAGAGACAGGGACAGAGACGACAGACAGACATACAGAGAGGTGGGGGGCAGGGATACAGAGGAGAATACGTGGGAGGTAAGGGAGGGGAGTGCTTTGTCTGCTTTTGTGGAATATAGCTGTTATGTATGTTCTCATACGCACCTAGAGGCACATACACAAGCCATGTAAAAATGTGTGTGTGTGTGTGTGTGTGTGTGTGTGTGTGTGTGTGTGTGTGTGTGTGTGTGTGTGTGTGCGCGCGCGCGCGCGCGCGTGTGTGTGTGCAGCGCGCGCGCTGCAAACATTTTTTAAATGTTGCATAACCAGTTATTTTAGAATTCTAACTTTCCCTGCCAATTTTGGAATCGTGATTTTGTGTGGATTTTGCCGTGGATAGCTTTACAACAAACCTGTGTTTGTTTCTGGAATAATTTGCAGTTACTGATTTCTTCTCTTGCTCTGTCTTACCTTACAAAGGATCACATTTCCCAGAAACTTTCAAACACACCTGATGTCAGTACACACACACGCACCACGCACGCACGCACACTATACACACACATTCACGCACACACAACACACACACACAGACACAACACACACACATACACACACACACACACACACACACACACACACACACAACACACTTTCTCTCTCTCTCTCTCTCTCTCTCCACACACACACACACACACACACACACACATAAACACACTCTACACACACACAGACACACACACACTCTCACACACACTCACACCACACACACACACAACACACACACAATACACACACACTCACGCACACACACGCACACACACATACACACACACACACACACACACACACACACACACACACACACACACAACACACATACACCACATACACACACACAATGAATGCATACAGCTCCACATGAACACACACACACAACACACACACACACACACACACACACACACACACACACACACACACCTTCATCCCCTACTTCTCCAGCTCTATCTTCTTCATGTCCTCATCTGTGCGTTTCTTTCTTGTTCACCAGAGAAGAAAAACAAACGAAGCAACAGCTCTCTCCAAATGTGGCAAGAGGAAAGCAGACACACGATCCTGAACGACTATCATGTTTCCAACGAAACATTATTGTTTCCCAAAGAAAAGACTCCGTTGAGAGTGTCAGATGTCTGCAGCCATTTGCTTGAATTGCACGTGGGTGAGAATAAAGTTGTCCATGATCCAGTTTCGTGGTCAGCTTTGGCCAAAGAAATTATTGATGAGTTGGATAGCTGAGGAGAAAACCAAATGCTGTTTTGTCGCAGTAGTGGGCCACATTATGTATGATGACCCGCGTTGTTTTCAGGTATTTATTTTCTCTTCTTGATTCTCTTCTTGATTGAACTGTGCCATGAAGCTGACAAAAACAAACAAACAAACAAACAAACAATTGGACGATAGTGGTTTTTTCAATATGTCGGTGTATATCGACTCTTTTGGTATCATTTACTGGCTGGAATCCAGGCATCTCTGCAGGAGAAGACATACCTCGTTTTGTCTTCGGGAGAATATGCTTGTTG
>CM065722.1:72950355-72965355 GCA_033310375.1 Conus canariensis | reverse complement strand
CGTACGTGTGTGTGTGTGTGTGTGTGTGTGTGTGTGTGTGTGTGTGTGTGTTGTATGTGTGTGTGTGTGTGTGTGTGTGTGTGTGTTGCGCGCGCGCGCGCGCGCGCGAGCGCGTTGTGTGCTTTTTTTCAGTGTTGCACAATTCGGAAAGTTCAGGCATTTTCAGAATACTGAATTTCACTGCCGATTTTGGAATCGTGTTTCTGTCATGGACAGTTCTGAAATAGAATCGAGTACATTTTCGGAATCGAATATTGGGCAGTTTCTACTTTCTTTATATCTCTGTCTTTGTCGTTCAAAGGATCTCATTCCCTAGGAACATTCTAATGAATCTGGCGTCAGTACAAACAATTGACCCCATACATCTGTCAACACACACGCTTCCCCATCCCCTACTTCTCCACTGTGATCTTCTCTACACCTGTGTCTTCCTGTTCACATGACAGGAACAACAGATGTGGCCAGATTATAAAAAGGATAAACAATTCTGAATGACTATTATTTTTTCAACCACAGCAGCAATGTTTCCATCCTAAAGAAAATACTCGATTGAAAGTGTCACTTATCTTAAAGCGATTTCCTAATATTGTTTGTAGAAAAGGGTAAGTTGTACACGATCTTGTTTGGTCGTTATCTCTTGCCAAAGACTGTGTTGCAATGTCGGATTGCACAGGAGAGAGTCGAATACTGTTTTGGTGAAGTAGTTGGCCTCTTTGTAACAACACTCGTCGTTATGAGGTACTCTTGTTTGTTTGCTTTTTTTTCCATGGCTGATTTTATTTTTCTGATTGCCTTGTGTCATAAACCTTGCAGGAAATGATCTCCTAATTGCTTTGTGTCATAAACCTTGCATGAAATTTCCTTCTGATTGCTTTGTCTCATAAACCGTTCATGGATTTCTTTGTCTGAGAGAATACTGCTTGTTCGTTTGTTTTGCAAGTGTCTGTTGTGTTGGCTTTTAAGGAAAAAATATTTACTAGCAAGAATTCAAGCAGTTGTGCTGAAAAAAAAATATATATATTATCTGTCTTTTGGGTAGTCTGATTGCTGGCTCAGGTGTTAGAACGCTGAGTTTGCCATGTTAGAACACTGAGTTTGCCATGTTAGAACGCTGAGTTTGCCATGTTAGAACACCGAGTTTGCCATGTTAGAACGCTGAGTTTGCCATGTTAGAACACTGAGTTTGCCATGTTAGAACGCCGAGTTTGCATGTTAGAACGCTGAGTTGCCATGTTAGAACACTGAGTTTGCCATGTTAGAACACTGAGTTTGCCATGTTAGAACACTGAGTTTGCCATGTTAGAACACTGAGTTTGCCATGTTAGAACACTGAGTTTGTCATCAAACTGAATGTTGTGAATCCAAATCATGACAGCGTGCAGCATAAAAGCTTGTCATTTTGGCTCACCATTTTCACATGTGGTTGTTCTGAGGCTGTGGCTTGTGCACGATGTCCCCCCGTTTGCCCAGCTGCCCCTTGATGGCTATCCCTGTTTGCCCAGCTGCCCCTTGATGGCTATCCCTGTTTGCCCAGCTGCCCCTTGATGGCTATCCCTGTTTGCCCAGCTGCCCCTTGATGCATCCCTGTTTGCCAGCTGCCCTTGATGGCTATCCCTGTTTGCCCAGCTGCCCCTTGATGGCTATCCCCGTTTGCCCAGCTGCCCCTTGATGGCTATCCCTGTTTGTCATATTACCCCTGGTGTATATGCACGTTATACTGGAAAGTAAGAGACTAACCTTTGAAAGGAGCCAATGTAATGACTACTAGTTGAACAACAACAAAGAGAAAGATATAAACACTGACTGATAGTTCCAAATAACGCGAAGGAAAAAGGAGCGAAAAGAACAAGGATTGAAAGAATGAGGGGGAGGGGATTAAAAAATTCAGTCAGCCATTCATGTGATGGTCTGCCAAGTTCCCTAAACCTCATTCAAACAAATTAATCAGCGAAAGACGCCTTCTTCCTTGCGCTGAACCCTGTGAAGTGATCTGAAGTGATCAAAGCTAAGTGAATTTTCGTTGTTTTATTCGTTTATGTCTCACCCGATGAAGACCTAAGAGGTCGAAACGCGTTGTGTTTCGTCTTGTGACTCATTTGTCCACGTTCTCTGGCGGTTCGCTAACATTTATTAAGATTTGCAGCGAAAGACATTCGAACCGATTCAACTTCCTTGGGGGAGGGGGGGGGGGGGAGGGGGTTCTTTGCATGATTCGGACTATGAATCGTCCGAAGTGTCCTCCTAGAAGTGGCAGCCTTGGTGATTAGTTTAGACAGCAAGTGACACAGCGAGCAAGGGTAAATGAGCCGCACTGGTAAAAGCGTACAGGCGTGTCGCTAGAATTTCCACACAGAGAGAGAGAGAGAGAGAGAGAGAGAGAGAGAGAGAGAGAGAGAAAAGAGAGAGAGAGAGAGAGAGATTGGTATTATCTTGATAGAACAGTTCTAATTGTGAAGCATTTTGTAGCAAATTCATGAATGAAACATTTTTGACAGAGGCTGGAGTGAGGCTCCCTCTGCACATTTTCATTGGAACATCTGTTTCTATATCTCAAAATACGGGTTTTTTTTCCTGTATAACACACGGTAAACGTTCAGTAATTTATAGCCTGGATTGTACGAAGCTAGGTGTATTGGTTTTGTTTCTTTTTTCCCCCACTTTCTCTTGGCAATTCAAAGCAGCCAGATCTGCCGGAATAGCCCTGGAAGTCCAGACTCTATCCATCTGAAAGAACGGTCACAAATTACAGCACTTTGAACTATCGTAGGGAAGCCGGTTTGTCTGCTCTGATCTAATTCTGCGGCTATTGTCAAGTTCTGGTTCGCCAGTGTCATTGGCCTTATTTGACTCAGTTGCGGCACAGCTCATAATGCAGGGCTGCTTCAGAAGGTGAAAACCGATTGTTTTATAAACGAGAGCAGCTACATATGACACAAGCAAACGCTAGGGATATACAGATATCAATCTGAGTAACAAGAGAGCAGAAGAAGAAAAGCTAAGATCCTACCAGAGAGAAGAACGTTAAGGTGTCCTTCTCGCAACTGTTAAACAAGAGTTACAGCTTACAGACTCGTGTTCAGGATCAGGGGGCTGAAGTACGTGGCTATAGTGAGCGATAGAGAACAATGAGGAAGTTATAACAACCGCATTGGATCAGTTACACACACACATACACACACGCACACGCACACACACACACACACACACACACACACACACACACACACACACACACACACACACGCACTCGCTTTCAAAAATTTCAGCTTTTCCAATCTGATTCGGAATCGTACTCTTACCAAGTAACTACCGTGTTCTGAAGAACGAAAGGAACAAGGTTCTCTTCAACAACGGAAAGAAAAAGACTCAAACTGATAGTGTCAAGTTTCTGAACACGTTTTGCTAACATTGCTCGTAAAAGAGGATTAGGTCGTACACGATTCCACTGGGCTGTCAGCTCTTGCCAGGGAAATAGCAGCGATGCCAGGCAACTGTGATGCCAGAGTAGTTGTTCGCCTCATTACAATCATCCTCATCGTTTTCAAGTAAGGATATATAGTTTTTATTCCGTGTGCGATTCTCTTCGGAAGAAGCTTCTGTCATTGAGATGAAAATGTTTGCTCTTTTTTTTTTTTCAAATGTTCCTGTTATGTTGCATTTTTGGATCATTTACTGGCAGAAATTCAAGACATTTCTGGTAGAAAACATACCTCTCTTTGGCTTTATCTTTGAGGCTCTCTGTCTCTCTCTCTCTTCTCTCTCTCTCTCTCTCTCTCTCTCTCTCTCTCTCTCTCTCTCTCATGCAAAATGCATGCCATACACACATGCTGTTACACACTCCTCATGCACCCTTACACCATCCACATATGCTTGTGCACATCTGCATACACTCACAAACATATGCATGCAGGCGTGCATACACACGTACACACTAGTGCACACGTACACACACAGCACACACAGACACACACAGACACACACAGACAGACACACACACACACACACACACACACACACACACACACACACACACACACACACACACACGCATACACACACAAATGGACTCAGGCACGCACACATCCAGGTATGCACGCAGGCAGGCATGCATATACACACACACGCACACACACACACACACACACACACACACACACACACACACACACACACACACACACACACACACACACGTATAAATTAATTCTATATTACTGCGAATACCATTATATTGGTTGGCTAATTGATACAGTTTGTTATCTTTGTTATTTGCTATTTTTAATACTTTAAAAAGTTGCTGTTTATTTATTTATTTTTTTCTATTTAGGACAATACATTTTTCGTTCTTCAGAGAGCATGACGAAACATTCGAATTTGAAAATATTGCAATGGAACTGCAGATCAATATCAACAAATATTCACGAACTGATTCAACATCTCTCAGATCATTCGTATCAAGTGTTAATATTACAGTCTTTAAATGCAACTGAACAAAAAATTCCAAACTTACAAAACTTCTATTACCCTCCAATATTCCAAACTAACAACGAAACAAGGAGGGTTACTACTGCACTATATATTCAAGAAAAGGTTGAATATTTTGAAATAGAACCACCCATTTCACAGAATGTTAAAACCATTAATGCATGTGCAGCAAAACTGAAACTCAACGACTTACTTACATTAAACGTTGTTTCCATTTATTTGCCAAAAGGTCCTGACAATGAAAACACAGAATGGCTTCGCGCTATACCGGACCAGCATGAAAAATGGTTAATAGCAGGTGATTTTAACTCACATGCCCCGTTTTGGGATAATGAATGCGAAATAGTAACACACAATCGTTTTGTTGGAAATATAGTAGACTCTTCATTGAGTCTGTTAAATGATGGCAGTGTAACAAGAATACCTGATATTTCACACCATCGAGCAACAGCAATTGATTTAACACTTACATCTCCTGCCATAGCTCCAAGCTGTGAGTGGTCTACCTTCAAAGATCCTCTTGGTAGTGATCATTTGCCAATAATTATTACCATTAAGGGTAAACAATCCGTTCAAAACTGCGTTAAAGATAAGATCCCAAAATATAATTATAATAAAGCTGTTGGGATAAACTTGAAAACATACTCTCTACTTACAGTTGTGAAGAGATAATGTCTGATAACATTGACACAAGCTACGCGAATTTTGTTGATATTGTTTTACATGCAGCTGATCTTCAATACCAAGATGCAATTCTGATGCATCAAACAGATATGCAGGCAATGTATTGTGGAATGCTACTTGTGAAGAAGCAAGAGAAAAAAAAGATGCAGGCCTATAAAATATATTTAAAAGATAAGAAAGATCCTGACAAAATTGCTGAAAAGAACAGAGAAAAAAATCATAGTAACAGAGTAATCGAAAAAGTCAAGGAGCAATATTGGTCAAATGTCTGTGAAAATGAAGTACATGACCACAAAGATCTTCAGAAAACATGGAAAAAATTGAAAGACATAAAAAAAAATGGAATCGGTCTTCCTGAATATTCCATAACATTAGAAAATAATGGGTTTCCTTCAAAATTTGAAAAGGCTGAAGCATTTGCAAATATTTTTGCAAAAAATAGCAACAGGGAGGGCCTGACAGAAAAACAAAAGATATACAGAGATAAAATGGAGGATAAGGAATCGCATGAAAAAAGTCCCAATAACAGTCACTATACAAACGCTCCCCTGACATTTCAAGAAGTAAAGAATGCAATTTTCTCTATTGGTTCAAAAAGAAAATCAGTGGGACCAGATGCGATTTCCAATGAAATGATAAAGCATTTGCCAGTTAATGTCACAATGTTTCTGAACTTATTTTTTCAGGAATGTTGGTCTGAAGGGCTTCAACCATCTTTGTGGAAAAAATCAATTGTAACCTCTATCCCTAAAGAGGGCAAGTCAAAATCAGACAAAAATAACTACAGGCCAATTGCTCTCACTTCACATGTGGGAAAACTTATGGAAAGAATTATTCTAAAAAGACTTCAACATCATTGTCAAAAAAATGGCATAATACTAAAACAACAGGCTGGCTTTAGAATGGGTAGATCTACAGTTGACCATCTTGTAAAACTTACAACACAGGTTAAACACCAGTTTGCACGTAGAAAAAATGTACTTGCCACGTTTTTTAACATTAGAAAGGCATATGACCAAGTCTGGCATTCAAAACTTCTGAACAAATTGAAGTTAATAGGTCTCTCGGGGTGTATGTACAATTACTTAAAAAACCTTATAAGTGATAGAACAATACAGACGAAGGTAGGAAATGTATATTCCAATGAAAGACATATCCAGATGGGAATCCCGCAAGGAGCTGTGATAGCTCCTATCCTGTTTACTATTTTGATCCATGATCTTCCTAAATCATTATAAAAAAAATGTTGAACTTGTACAATATGCGGATCATATCTGTATATGGATGAAAGTTACTTTAAAACGTCACACACCAGTTAGATCAATCGACTATATTAAAAAGATATATCAAAATGAACTAGATAAAATTGGTAAATACATGACTGAAAATGGATTGGCCCTTTCAGCTGAAAAATCGCATATGGTTCTGTTCGATACTGGTTATGATTCTAATCCTTTGCCTTCATTTCAAATAGATGGATTGTGCCTTGAATATAAAAAAGTTGTAAAATTTTTAGGAGTAAATTTAACTTCTAAATTGGGCTGGAATTATCACATACAAACTGTTCTAACAAAAGCTAAGAAAACTTTAAATTTCTTGAAAATGGTGAGTCAACAATCATGGGGTAAAGACATTAAAGTATCACACATTTAGCTACCGCGCTTGTACGATCAAAATTATCCTATGCCCAGGAGACATTTTTTCAGCTCCAAAATATTTAATTAAAAAGTTGCAGAGTATCGATAGTAAAGCTTAAAAGATAGCTCTTGGTGTCCCGGTTCATACATCAACTTTAAGAACTTATATGGAATCGGAATATTGCCTTTTGAAGAAAATATGAAACTTGCATGTACAAAATACATTGTAAGAAGTCATACACTACAAGATTTTAATAACAGTGAAATTGAATTAAAATCAGAAATAAATTTTCCTAAACGGGCACAAAAAATTGATTCTCTAAAATCGATAGCCTCATACACATCTGACTTATTTACAAAAGCAGGCACTGCACCTCAAAACGTAGCTCCTCGGGTGTCTTTTAACACTATCCCGGAATGGGAACTTAGTAGAGCAAATTATGACACAGACTATACAAGTTTAAGGAAAAGTGATGGACCCTTGCTGCCAACGTATGTTAAGTCACATATAAATGAAACTTATATAAATCACCTTAAAATCTATACAGATGGTTCTGTACTAGACAATCATTTGTCTGGTTCAGCATTCATAATTCCATCCTTAAAAATAGAGAAAGGTTACCACCTTGGTAAGAACATTTCCATATTTACTGCGGAACTTGTTGCCATTATTATGGCATTAAACTTTCTTCTTGATTTTCGATTTCCTGCATTTCAAATACTACTTTGTGTTGATTCAAAATCAGTCCTACAAGCTCTAAAATTTTCGAATACAAGTGTGAGAGCAGAACTCATATCAGAAGTCTACCACTTAATTCATTTTTTGCATTTACGTGGTTCTTATGTCGATTTTTGTTGGGTTCCATCACACTGTGGATTATCTGCGAATGAAAGTAGATCATTTAGCCAAAAAGGCTGCTGTCACTAAAACTGATTCAACAAAGATATGCATTCCTTTATCCTTACATGAGAGTTATAGTCTTTTAAAAGACGTATCCTGGAACTCTATTTTAAATAAGCGAAAAGGCACCAGAAACAAAAAGGGATTATTATTTAACAAGATATCAGACAATAAAACAAGTATCAAGAATCTCTACCAAGAGTGGATTTTAAAAAGTTTGATTTGTAGATTGAGGCTTGATGCCTTTAAAACCAAATTCTGTAAACATGTGACTTGTATTTGTGGCCAGCAAATCACTCCGTTCCATCTACTTTTTTGTGCGATAGAATGAAACCCTATTTATCTGCTTGGTTGTTGAACACTGAACCGTCGATGTCAGTCTTTGTAGACGTCATCTCTAACGAAACAAACATTTTTGAAGTTGTTCAAGGACTGATTAAGAGCCCAATTGGACATTTACTTTAACGTCTATGTTATTTCCCCATCTTGGTGTTAGTTGCTTATTTAGTGTTTCTTTTAATGTTTTGGATTCAGTTATGTATGTTTTTGTTTTTTTTTTTGGTTCAAATTATTATTATTTATTTTATCTAGGCCTAATTGCATTACACATACCTACGTACGCCCCAAATCAACACCAACCGTTCGCATGCATACACCCCAAAACACCACATGCACACACACACACGTAACACTTACATACTGTCTAAGATCACTATTAGGTGGATAGACGTTAAATTAAAGAACGAACGAACGCGTGCACACGTGCACGCGCGCATGAGAGCACAAGCAAGCAAGCAAATATATACATAAACATACATACATACATACATACATACATACATACATACATACATACATACATACATACATACATACGTACATACATACGTACATACATACGTACATACATACATACATACATACATACATACATACATACACACATACATACACACATACGTACATACATACATACATACATACATACATACATACATACATACATACATACATACATACATACATACATCCGTACATATATACATACTCAAGTGCGCGCAGCGTGTGCATGCGCGCACAGATACACACACTCACACATGCACCTACATGCATACACAAGAGAGAGAGAGAGAGAGAGAGAGAGAGAGAGAGAGAGAGAGAGAGAGAGAGAGAGATGGTGGAAATCGAAAAAGATCATCCCACAGTGGGTTTTCTGATACTCATCACCCCAAGGTGTCAGACCGAATCAAATGAATCGCCAGCAGGCCTGGTTTTCATGAACTACCTAATGCTCTATTTGCACTCTACCCTTCCCCATCCCGCTCTCCCCATCTGCCCCCCTCCACCTCCCACCATCCCATCACGCCCTCCTCTCTCTCTCTCTCTCTCTCACTCCTATCACCACCACTACCGCGCCTCTCACTCTGCTGCCCGCTTCTTTCCCCCAGTAGTCTAACAGGACTTTGTTGATTTGATCAGGGTGACACTAGTTGAATCACCGAGCTGATTGGATGGATCCAGTTTAAGATAGCTGGTGATGTAGCCTCCCTCTCCCCTCCCCATCTCCCTCCTCTTAGCTCTCTCCCATCCCTTCCTCCCTCTCCAGACTTTCTTGCAAGCGAGGGGTTTGGTGGCTGTCTTTGTCAAAAGCATTCTCCGTCCTCGTGAAGAATCAAAGCTTTGCGAAGTTCTGTCACTCTGCCCTACGCTTTTAATGTCCTTCACCTTTGTACCCCAAGCCAGAAACCGTGTGGGTGACGTGTTGTGTGGAGAGAGAGAGAGAGAGAGAGAGAGAGAGAGAGAGAGAGAGAGAGAGAAGAGAGAGAGAGAGTGAAAGAGAGAGAGGGACGGAGACAGATACAGACAGACAGACAGACAGACAGACAGACAGACAGAGAGAGAGAGAGATAGAGAGAGAGAGAGAGTGAAAGACGGAGAGAGAGAGAGGGATAAGGTAATGTTGCTGACCGCATAGGGCCATATCAGGGCTGTGACTGCGTTGAAGTCAACTCACACAAGAGAGAGAGAGAGAGAGAGAGAGAGAGAGAGAGAGAGAGAGAGAGAGAGGAGAGAAAGAAAGAAAGAGAAAGTGAGAAAAAGTGTGTGTGTGTGTGTGTGTGTGTGTGTGTGTGTGGAAGAGAGAGAGAGAGAAGAGACAGAGACAGAGATTGAAAGAGAGAGAGGGCGGAGACAGATACAGAGAGAGAGAGAGAGAGAGAGAGAGAGAGAGAGAGAGAGAGAGAGAGAGAAAGAGAGTGAAAGAGGGAGAGACAGAGAGGGATAAGGTAATGTTGCTGACCGCATAGGGCCATATCAGGGCTGTGACTGCGTCGAAGTCAACTCACACAAGAGAGAGAGAGAGAGAGAGAGAGAGAGAGGAGAGAGAGAGAGAGAGAGAGAGAAAGAAAGAAAGAGAAAGTGAGAAAAAAAAAAAAAGAGAGAGAGAGAGAGAGAGAGAGAGAGAGAGAGAGAGAGAGAGAGTCTGAATCGAGTCCGAGTCCGAGTGTTTATCGTACATCAGCCATAGGCCATAATACAAACACAAAAAGAGGGGTGGCGGGGAGATGGAAAGTCGAATGGAGGCGTGAGGGACAGGGGTGATCAAAAACAAAAATCAAGCCATAATTACTAGCTCCATCAGTAACAAAATATATACACAAAACTCATTTATTAAAATCACTTCATATTTGAATGTCCTTTATACCCTGATCTCAGAAAGAAGTTCTTACAACAAATCTCAGCAATGCCTTTGCAATCGTTACTCCGAGCACACACACACACACACACACACACACACACACACACACACACACACACACACACACACACACACAACACACACACACACACACACACACACACACAACACACAACAGAGAGAGAGAGAGAGAGAGAACAATGAAATGTCATCCATTTCTTCCACCTTAGCCATTATTGGAGGAAGAAGCCAACAAGGAAGGGAGGGGAAAAATACAGAACAGAATAGAACCAATTACACGCAGGGTATCACTCTCTTATGCTTAAGGTCAGAACCAATTATGTTGGAAATTGGATCACGTGTTGACCAGACTAATTAATCTGGACATGAACCCGAAGGTATCAACAGATAAGGAGAGGTTTTTTTGTTGTTGTAAAAACAAAATGTAAGATGATTCATGTATAGATAAAAAATCTCAAAGGCAAACATGTAATGGTTAGATCAAAGCGAGCTGGACATTCTATTTAGAATTGAAACTCGAAGCCCTTCGTGAGCAAGCAAGTGTTTGATTCTTTTATAACGTTTTCTGTGCACATGCTAGCGTGCGTGCGTGGTGTGTGTGTGTGTGTGTGTGTGTGTGTGTGTGTGTGTGTGTGTGTGTGTGTGTGTGTGTGTGTGTGTGAGTGTGTTTGTGTGCGTGCGTGCGTGCGTGGTGCGTGCGTGCGTGCGTGCGTGCGTGCGTGCAGCGAGCGAGCGAGCGAGCGAGTGTGTGTGTATGTGTGTGTGTGTGTGTGTGTGTGTGTGTGTGTGTGTGTGTGTGTGTGTAGGCATGCATGCATCCTCTATTTACCTTCTCTTCTTTGTAATCTCATAGCTATTATCATTGTCAATCCATGTTCTCATTCTGTCGGAAACACAGGCAGGCACATACACACACACACACACACACACACACACACACACACACACACACACACACACACCACCACATGCACTCACGCACGCACGCACAGCACACACACACACACACACACACACACACACACACACACACACACACACACACATCCTACAAGACTCAGCGGTCCAAAGGAGCATGTCAGTTTCAAACTGCTTGAAACCACCCATCTGACATGATCCTGCACTGCCTCTCAAACAGCTCTAACTGCTGAGCAGTTCTCATTTCTTCTATCCTAGGCTTACAACAAGACAGCAATATGCGTGTTTCACCTGGCCGTGTATGTGGCTGAGAGAAAATTCTGCATTTGTTGAGAGAATAAAAGAGAGAGTCCATAAGAAAGAGCAAATCAAATGTCATCTATGACATCAGGTTATTGCTCTGTTCGTTTGATTTTAGTGAATGAATTCGATCATCGGCTTTTCATTTCAAAGTTACTTTTCTGATTCTGAGAAAAAATATATGTCGTGAAAACTGTTGATGTTGCTATATTAAAAAAAAAATGTGCACCTAGAAAAATCCATGAAACTGAACACACACACACACACCACACACACACACACACACACACACACACACACACACACACACACACACACACTGATGCACACTCACACACTCACACGCGTTGAAACATTCAGAGAGAGAGAGAGAGAGAGGGAGAGAACACACAACACACACACACACACACACACACACACACACACACACACACACACACACACACACACACACACACACACACTGATGCACACTCACACACTCACACGCGTTGAAACATTCAGAGAGAGAGAGAGAGAGGGAGAGAACACACACACACACACACACACACACACACACACACACACACACACACACACACACACACACCACACACACACTGGTGGCCCTTTTCAAAACAAAGGTGCAGATAAACAGGACTCTACCTGATGGAAGTACATAGGTATGGTGTCAGCGCTAAAAAGATTGCTTCATAAACATACACCTCTACACACACACACACAACACACACACACACACACACACACACACACACACACACACACACACACAACACACACACACACACCTCGTATCGCCTCACTTCCTTCCTGATAGTAAACGCACGCGTTGAGGGAAAGTGCAAAGCGTTTTTTTGTTTCTTCAATAAGGCATTTGCGAGCGAACTAGTGTACACACGCTAAAGTGCATCTGTTGATTGAGTTTCAAATTGAGTTTACTGCAGGTGGAAATTGCAAAAAACAGACTGAAGCAATTCAAAAAGTGTTTGTCCTGTCATTTGTGTGTCCCTGGTGTTTGATTGATGGACTCATTAACAATTCATTTGAAGATTTGCATCTGTTGACTCTTCGTTCCACAGAGTCATCACTCACATCGTCATCCCTCATTCCCCTGACCGCTGGGGTCGTTGGGGGAACGTGATGAGGCAGCCGCCGTTTCTCTCCAGGCTCTTCTGTTGATGGCTGTCTTGAGGAGATCTGGCATGGTCATTTTGGTCCAGTCCTTTATGTTGTCGGACCAGCTCTTAGTCTGCCGTCCTTGTCTGCGCCCTCCTTCAATGGTACCTTGGAGGACGGTCTTGGAGACCTCATGAGGGGGGCAGCAACACGAGCTCCAGGATCTTACAAACAGACTTGTCTCAGGATCAAGCGCCTACGGCATGGAGGTCAGCACAGAGAAGTCAAAGGTCATGGTCAACAGCAGGACTAACAGCAGTGCCAACATAACCATGAATGGTGAGCCCTGGAAGAAGTGACCAGCTTCAAGTACTTGGGAGCAGCCCTGTCCAAAGATTGGCACCTGCACAGCAGCAGAAATCCGAATCAGGATCAACTCCGCATCAGCAGCGATGGCCAGACTGAACAGGGTGTGGAAAAGCAACATCAAATTCCACACAAATTTCCACATGGTACTGGAGTGAAAATCAAGAAAGTTCTAAACAAAGGAAGAAATGGGAGGCGTGCTAAGGTGGCACGTGGACAAGAGAAGGACAGAGACAGGAGCTGGAAGAGGAGTGGAGGAGAGGCTTAGGAGATGCGTGACCTATCAGTTAACCCAATGTGCTGCTCAGATCAAGTATTGTTTGTCTGTCCCGATTCACATTCTTCGGTTTAGCCGTGAGGGAGTACTGTGAATGGCTAGAGCTACCTCGTGTGTATTTTTTTTTTTTATAAAGAAGGGCGAACGCGCGCGGCGCGCGCGTGTGTGTGTGTGTGTGTGTGTGTGTGTGTGTGTGTGTGTGTGTTGTGTGTGTGTGGTGTGTGTGCGTATGTGTGTGTATGTGTGTGTGAGTGCGTGCGTATGTGCGTGCGTGTGTGTATGTGTGTGTGTATTCGTGCGTGTGTGTATGTGTGTGCGTTTGTGCGTTTGTGTGTGTGTGTGTGTGTGTGTGTGTGTGTGTGTGTGTGTGTGTGTGTGTGTGTGTGTGTGTGTGTGTGTGTGCTTCCACTGCGTGTATATATTCGCATGCACAATGACTCGTGCAATAATGTGTGTATGCACTTTCATATGTGTGCACGTGTATAAGGGGAGCATGCGCATGTGTACGTGTCTCTGTAGAATGCCAATTCATAAGAGTGCAATGGGAGAAAAAAAGAAAAAGAGCTAAAACACTGAATAAGAGTAAAAAATGGAGCTAAAAAGAAGAAAAAGAACAACAAACAACAACAACAACAACAACAACAAAAAATGCCAGTGTGGTGCTTCACGGAGGTGAAGGAATGCGGGTGGAGTGGGGAGGAAAGATCGATGACCGATTCATGTGATGGACCTCTAGGACCCCACACCCCATCCAGACAAGTTAATCAGCCAGAGATGTTCGAAGCCAGCTCAACTTTGGTAGGGTTCTTTGCATGATCCAGACTAACAATAGTCCGAAGTCTCTTCTACGTAGACGTGGCAGCTTTGGTAACTAGGTTAGCCAGAAAGTAGTATAGCAGAACAAAATATGTATATAAACCTGCTGCACTGTGCAAAAGAGTTCGCACACTAGGCTACAGACTGCTGAGAGAGAGAGAGGAGAGAGAGAGAGAGAGAGAGAGAGAGAGAGAGAGAGAGAGGAGAGAGAGAGAGAGAGACAGACAGACAGACAGACAGGACAGACAGGCAGACAGAGAGAGAGAGGAGCAGACAGACAGACAGAGAGACAGACAGACAGACAGACAGACAGACAGACAGACAGACAGACAGACAGACAGACAGAGAGGAGTGATTATTTTGCTGGAATTTAATTTCAAGTGTGAAGCGTTTATGATGGTTTCAAAACTAAAAGTGAGAAATAGATTTGCTTGGTCAACTGTTAAATACAATTTACGTCGCTTCATCAATGTTTGTTGATTAGTCATTTCACGAAAGGTTTTTGCCAAGGTTTGAGTAAGGTACTCCTCACTGCACGTCTTTTCTGAGACAACCTTGCTTATACTTCAACATTTCTTTTCTTTTCTTGGGCACGAAGTCAGTAAATGTCCGATCATTTTCAGATGAGATGATTTTAAGAAGCTAGTGTGTGTGTGTGTGTGTGTGTGTGTGTGTGTGTGTGTGTGTGTGTGTGTGTGTGTGTGTGTGTGCGGTGTGTGTGTATGTGTGTGTGTGTGTGTGTGTGTGTGTGTGTGTGTGTGTGTGTTTCGCGCGTGCGTGT
>CM065722.1:72942855-72945355 GCA_033310375.1 Conus canariensis | reverse complement strand
TGTAGCATTGGCTGTGATTGTGCTCTGCTTGGCAGTGCTTCAACGTAAGAGAAAGGTGTGTGAGTAATAAGATGATAGGTAATGGGACAATTACGAGTGCATGTACCAATGTTGTAAACTGAAAGAGACGTGACGGAATAGCTGTATCTCCTCCTCCTCCTCCTCCTCCTCCTCCTCCTGCTCCTCTTTTCCTCCATTTCATACTCCTCCCTCTTCTTCTTCTTCTTCTTCTTCTTCTTCTTCTTCTTCTTCTTCTTCTTCTCTTCTCTGTCTCTGTCTCTCTGTCTCTCTCTCTCTCTCTGTCTCTGTCTCTCTCTCTTTCTCAGTCTCTCTCGCGTTTTTTCCTTCTTCTTCTTCTACTCCTCATCCTCCTCCATATCCTCCTCCTTCTTCCTCCTCCTCCTCCTCTTCTTCGTCTTCTTCTTCTTCTTCTTCTTCTTCTTCTTCTTCTTCTTCTTCTTTCTTCTTTGTCATCCTCTCTCTCTCTCTCTCTCTCTCTCTCTCTCCTCCTCTCTCTCTCTCTCTCTCTCTCTTGCTCGCTCGCTGGCTCGCTCGCATCCGCTCTGCCTGCTATTCTCTATCCCTGTGTCTTTGTCTAGCTGTGTGTTTGGAAGAGGGAGGGGGTAGACGGGTGGGCGATCAGTAGGTTGTACGACAGAGAGAGAGAGAGAGAGAGAGAGAGAGAGAGAGAGAGAGAGAGAGAGAGAGAGAGAGAGAGACGGAGGGATGGAGGGAGGGAGGAGATGGCTGGGAGGGAGGTATCATTCGCTTGGAAGAGAGCAAAAAAAAACAACACCTATCATCACCCCAGTTAACGACGCAACAAATGTTGAAGTGACAGAATTGTCGTCTTGATTTGTTTGTTTGTTTGTTCGTTGTGTTGGTTTGTTTGTTTGTTTGTTTCCAGTTGAAGAATATCATTTCATCACACAAAGAACCCCTGATAGGAACAAAAATGTGAAGGAAGAGATTGACGTCGTTGTCAAGAACACTCTCTTCTTCTTAGCAAGTTTTCCTCTCCACCTATTCCCTTCTGCTGTAAGACACCCCTTTCCCCTACCCCCTACCACAACCCTATCACCCTTACTCACCAGTGTCATCTGCTTTTTTTCGTTATAGGTCGACGTAATCTAGAGTCTAACTGAGCGATAGCCTCCAAGAAGAGGATGCAAATCCTGCACGCTCAAACCATGTACCAGTGAACATTCCTTTCTGGATTGTTTCACAGCAGACGCTATTCCCTTCGTCATCATCCGTTGTATGCCAAGAGACGTCACCGTTAAAAAATGAAATGCAAAATTTCTTTGTGTGTGAATATAGCTCAAGTTTCGAGTGGGAAATAAGTTGCGGTCCAGCTAATTTGTTGCTCTTTTACTGAATTAGAAAAAAAAAATTGTTAATGATTCCGCAAAACGATATGGACGAATAGATTTCAAGACAAAACCAAAGTGTTTTGTCTTTTAATCTCTAAGTCCATATTGTTCTTGCGGAATCACCAATAATTCTTTTCGTAAAATCTCCGCCATCAGTCATCTCACTTTGAGCTAACCCTTTTAATGGTTCCGCTGTTTCGGTCTTTGACAGTTTATCCACATGCAATTGCGTTTCCATAGTTCCATATCTTCCCGCTGAGCCGTGATGGAAGTCAGCAAAGTGGATTTCTTTTTCTTTTTCTTTCTTCTTTTGCATACGCAGGCTGATACTCCTGCGGACACCCCCTGTATAGGGAGTGGAGTTTTGTGTGTATGACCGTTTTTTATTCCCGCCATTAAGGCAGCCATACTCCAACTTCGGGGAAGGTGCATGCTATGTGTAACGTGTCATCCATACCAACGGCCAAACTAGCTTTCTCTTCCGAAAGTTGATGATGGGATTTTACGTGTGTGCAAGATGGTATGTGTGCGTTCACACACGGAACCTCGGTTTATAGTCTCATTCAAAAGGACTGTATGGGAAATGGAGTCAGAACCAATGTTAACTCCGAGGGAAAAATCCCCCTGTACCGAAATGGCCCGGCGGAGATTCGAACCCGCAACCCCAAGATTACGAGTCCGGCGCTCTACCACTGAGCTATTCCGGCCCCCAAGTGCATTTCAACTCGGGAGAATTGTTCCATTTAGTTTTTTTTTTTTTTTTAAATGTGTGATATTATCAATCTTGGAAAATCATGACAATGTCCTAAGATTTGCCATTTCCGAATTATCATTCCGATAACCAGGCAGATCGAGAGACAAACACGACTGAAAACAATACCTTGCTGTACTTTTTGTCATCTATGCGCAAGTTGAAAGAAATCATCTGAACCCACCGAGTTGCTGATGCTGTTATTGGTTTAGTTTGACACTAACGGACAGGCAAATGAACATACAATCTGAAGAGACGGATCTTTTGTTTGTCGGAACAGGACTTTCCAACATTATTGCTACGGAAGACGATGCTCTTGACATTTGTTTTTGAATACAGAACAAGAGAGGGATGGCGTTTACTCTGTCTGTCTGTC
>CM065722.1:72917855-72927855 GCA_033310375.1 Conus canariensis | reverse complement strand
ACGCACGCACGCACGTACAGAGTTTCAGAGTGGTAAGTCCGCTTCAATATATTGAATGGAACCGACACACTATCGCACAGTCTTTATGTGTAAGTTGGTCTGTTCACACACCCCTTCTGGAAGCGTTCAGTGCCACTTCAGAAGCAGAAGGGTCTGGAGAGACGAATAACTTCAACTGTGTGGTGAGTCACTGTTCATGCAGTTGCTAGCGGTGCTGCTGTATGAGAAATAGCTCTCTGCTGTAATGGGAAGAAGAGAAGATGCATTATTGGTTTTCAAGTAGAATCATTTGGTAATGTAATGTTGCTTATAGCCCAGCCGACCGCAATGGGCCATATCAGGGTTCTATCACCACGTTGAAAATAACTCAAGTCATTAAAAAGAAAACCTCATTCACACAAACTCTTTAAACCATACCTTCCAAAAACACACCGTAAATTTTGTTAAAAATCTTTCTTCCGTGAAATCTTAGATCAGATGAAAAACGTTAATCTCCTTCAGAAATTCAAAGATCACATCAGGTGGGACATCTCTGAACAAGGTTTCCATGGAGTCAGCTCTAAAGTGTTTGTGTCTCACATCATGCTAATCCCAACACTCTAAAACAAATGTTTCACTGTGAGCGGTACATGACATGGAATGCACCGCGGAGCTTCTTCACCTTTTTAAAAGATAAGAATGGGGGTAAAAGTAGTGGCCTGTATGCAAACGGCATAATCATTTGCCTCATTTCATACCAAACGGGACAGAGCACGACTTTAGAAGTGACGAGGTGACATGCATTTCAAGAGAGTGACTGCAAAACCAGTTGGGTTCGGAGATGCCAAGATTTTAGAACAGATGGATGCAAATCGTTAAGAAGAAAGACAAATAGTACAGCTGCCAGTCCCTCCTAATTGTCTAAGGATTTTCCTTGTTTGAAAATCAGCCTCAAACCCCCTAAATATGAGTTGCGGAGGGGGGGGGGGGGAGGATGGAAAGACAAGTGGGAGGGTGTGACGACTCACAAAGTTTTGGCTGGGACAAGGGATCATATATTATTTTTCAGAATGAGAAAATGGCGATGATTATAATCAAAGCTGTCTTTTTCTCAAATGCCAGCAAATGACATGTTGTAGAGACGTGTTTGCGTTGTGAGCCCCTCCATTCATCTGCTCAACCGTCAGGAGAGAACACGCTTGTCGGCTAAAAGTTTATGGGTTTAAAAAAAAAAAGGCTGACGTGTGAGCGAAGAAGCAGATGTTTAAAGTCTGAGTTCCTTTTCCATCTGACAGCTCGATGTTTTGTTATCCTGGAAAGTTGCCATTGGGAAAGCTAAGGTAATGCTTCTTATAGCCCACCCGACCGCAAAAGGCCATATCAGGGCTGTCATCGCGTTGAAATCCGCTCACACGTCATTAAAACACTGTCATTCACACACAACCTTATAAAATACACCTTCCAAAACACACCGGAAATTCTGTTTAAAAAACCTTTTCTTCTGTAAAATCTGAAATCAGATTAAAAATGTTGCTCTCTTTCAGAAATTCAAAGAACACATCAGTTGGGACGTTTCTGAACAAGGTTTTCATGGAGTGTGATGTAAAATGTTTTATATCTCACATTTAGCAAGTCCCAACACTCTAAAAGAACATGTTTCCCTGTAAGTTGTACATGACATGGAACGCACCACGGAGCTTCTTCACCTTTCAGAAAATAAGAATGAAGTGTAAAAGGGCTGTCATTTAAATCTAATGGTAGAAGAGAGATCAGAGCAGCCCTCAGCGAACATTGCTGAATTCAGCCGGCCACTTTGCAGTGTCTCCTTTGCTGCAGTGCCCTGTAACGACCTCATCTGGATTGCTTCCCTTGGAGACTGTCGCTGTTGAGGTTTCGACAACACAGACTGCATAGGTGTCAACCCAATTTTCCTCATTTTACAACTTCCCATATTGAAAAGTGCTTTTTTCCTTATTCCGAGCCCCAAAACCGTATACCTTACGGAAAACGCAAAAACATAAACAAAAATTGCTGTGAATACAATGTAATACTCAGTATCAGGCAGAACTTCTTGAAACAAATGACAGTTTAAGACAGTGTATGAATAACAATAACACTTACACATCCAACAGAACCTCCTCTTCTATTCCAGCAGAATGCATCACTTGAGACAGTTTGTAGATCAAATCACACACCCTACAGTGAAACACTGACAATGATGCAGAATTAAAACTGTTTATAAACCCATTGTTTACACACTCTTCCACTTTACCAACATCATGAGTCCATCAAAGTCACAAACCAATTTGTTCTATGCACTTTCCACTCCTACCAACATCATTAGTCCATTGAAGTCAGGAGTACATCATTACTTACTGTGATCCCCAAAGTTTCTGTTCCCAATCATACCAATTTCCCAAGAACACACAGCCATTGTTCTGTTCAACGCTGTCACTTGCAAATGACAGTTACTGATGTTCATCGTTGTACTGTTTGGTGGCAGACTTTGCTGCCTGCAACAAGGGGGCTGAAGGGTTGATCTCAAAACATGACCGATCATCTACTTAGTTCGTTCCCGTTTCAGTGCTGAGAGTCCGTGTCGTCTGCTATGAAAATTTGTTCACCTGGCAATGTGCCTCAGTAATTTAAGATTTGCCCGTATAAATCAGTTTTGCCCGTATTGAAACTTGGATATAGACCCGAAATCGTAGGTTTCCCGTACAGCAATACGGAAAAACCGTATAGGTTGACACCTGCATAACCACACCCAGTTTGAAGCTGGGTGTGGCTATGTAAAGGGAAGCAGGGATGAGCAAGGCGTGATTAAAGCTACTGACAGGGTACAGAAAATGCGACAACACAGAATGTCAATGTACGGATAACTGAAAAGATTTGCATTACAAAATTGAAACGCAAAGTGGATGAGAGCGGTTAGTGAAAAAAAAAATATTGCTACCGTGTAACCTGTCTGTCTGATACAGGAATATCAAAGTGTGGAATCCGGAGTGATGACAGGAGTTGGTTGAAAATATTGGTACCGTGTGACCAGTCTCTGATACAGTAATAAGAGGCTGTGGAATCCAGAATGACAATTCCCACACCGACGTTTTTCTCAGAGGCGGATAGGTCATGCAGAAAATGACAACCAGTGCAGTACAGTGCTTGATAGTGAGCAGAGAACAAAGAAGTGAGCAGAGAACAAAGAAGTGAGCAGAGAACAAAGAAGTGTGCAGAGAACAAAGACGTGGGTTTTTTTTTTCTTGTTCTTCTCGTGGCATACTGATATTATCTGACATTGAAATCTCCAGTGTGTGTGTGTGTGTTGTGTGTGTGTGTGTGTGTGTGTGTGTGTGTGTGTGTGTGTGTGTGTGTGTGTGTGTGTGTGTGTGTGTGTGTGTGTGTGTGTGTGTGTGTGTGTGTGTGTGTGTGTGTGTGTGTGTGTGTGTGTGTGTGTGTGTGTGTGTGTGTGTGTGTGTGTGTGTGTGTGTGTGTGTGTGTGTGTGTGTGTGTGTGTGTGTGCGTGTGTGTGTGTGTGCGTGTGTGTGTGTGTGTGTGTGTGTGTGTGTGTCTGTCTGTCTGTCTGTCTGTTTCTATGTGCTTGCAACCGCAAACGTGTGCACGCGCACGTCCGTGCGCATGATTTGATCGGATTTACTCGAAAATGCACGCTCTTACGAACGCGTCTGTCTTCGTACACGTGCGACTGGAACGATGAGGTACTGACCACTAGCCTGGTGCAAACATGTTGATGTTCCTGTCTTTTCTGTCTGCCAGTGCTGATTTTAGCAGGGTGACAGGAAGCCAGACCTTCTCTTGGTTTGCGTGCCAGAGGTGCAGCGTGGCTTGATGCCAGAGCTTAAATTTCCGGCTGCTTCCCTCCTTTCTTCCCACTTCATGTTCCGTCTTCCTCTCATTTGTTATCCCTTGATGCCAAAATAAAAGACACCTTAAAAAAAAAAAAAAGCAAAGAAGTGACAGGCAGTGCGAGAGTTGAAAAAAAAAAGGCACGGCAAGAGATGGTTATTTTAGATAAACCCCGTGAGTATACACGAGAGCTAAGTACTAACAGGATTAAAAGGGGAGAATTATCTACCACTGCAGATATGAATGCTTATCTCCCCTTATTTCTTCAATCTAAGACTTAAGAGCAAACTTTGTTTATAATTGAATATTTCTTTCAGTCATTGCAACACCAAGCTGCTCTGTAAGTTGCTGGAATGGTGTTCGGTACTTATCCTTGGAATTTATTAGTTTATTGTAATTTGGTCCCTTGTGGATTTATTCCAAGAACTGGCCCTCAGCACTTGTGTCTTAAGAGGTTATCTTTTTATATTTTCTACTTTTCACAAGTAAATGTGGCTTGTTTTGCTCTTTCATGATTTTCTTTTGCTTCTTAGGTGGCACCTTTGGTTGGTTTTTTGAAAACTCAGCAAACATACTACGGTATTGCACACCAGCCTTTTTCTGGGATAGCACTCTTCTTAAACCCGAAAAGGCAGAGGAGTCAAATTACCACTTTCTGCGGTCACTGAGGAGAAACAATCAGGTTTCGAAAAATCGGTATCTGACCAGGAGTTATATGTTAGTGAGTTTCCTCCCCATTGGAGATTGTCACCCCCTTGGAGACTATAAGCTTGCTGAAGGCTCATTTTGAGAAGCATTTATATTATTTTTCCCCATTCACCCGCTCAAGCACATTCTGTTAGTTAGGCAGAATTATCTACCACTGCAGATATGAATGCTTATCTCACCTTATTTCTTCAATCTAAGACATAAGAGCAAGCTTTGTTTATAATTGAATACTTATGTATATATATATATATGGTGTGTGTGTGTGTGTGTGCGCTCGCGTTCGTGCCTGAATGCATCCGTTTGTCTGTCTTACCTATCTCTGTACCTGTTTCTGTCTGTGTGTTCCTCCTTCTTGCGCACGCGCATGCGCATGATTTGATCGGATGCATACGCAAATGTACGCGTGCATACATATGAGAATTATAGTCGTGTTAACGCACTGTCTCTGTGCGACATGAGAGATGAGGCACTGACCACTAGCCTCGTGCAAAACATTGACGTTCATGTCTTCTGCGTCTGCTGGTGTTGGTTTGAGCAGGGTGACAGAAAGCCAGACTTCCGCCTGGTTTTCGTGCCAGAGATGCAGCGTGGCTTGATGCCAGACCTTGAGTTTCCTGTCCCTTCTCTCCTACTCTCCACCTTCCACCCCACGTTCCGTCCTCCTCACATTCGTTTTCCCTTGGTGACAAAATAAAAGACAACAAAAGGCGAACAAGCGACAAGCAGTGCGAGGGTAAAAAAAAAAAGACAACGCAGAACATGTACATTTTAGAAAACTCCTGTGAGGGTACACGAGAGCTAAGTACAAATAAGGTGAAAGAGGGAGGTGAAACTAGGAGACTGAGGGAGTGGGGATGGGATGTGGGTTCTGGAGCAGCCCACACAATTAGGGCGTGGACCTGACCTGAATGAGGTGACAGCGCCATCGCCAACAACGCCATCAGTGGCGGCACAACACCAGCATCACTAAAAAACCAAGATTCGTGTTCCAGCCTAATTTCCTGGGTTCGTGTGTGTGTGTGTGTGTGTGTGTGTGTGTGTGAGTGAGTGTGTGCGTGTGTGTGTGTGTGAATGTGTGCGTGCGTGCGTGAGGTGTGTGTGTGTGTGTGTGTGTGTGTGTGTGTGTGTTGGGGTCCCTCATTTTGCTTTGCTGTCTGTGTCTCTGCGCGCGCGCGCGCGCGCCACACACACACACACACACACACACACACACACACACATACACCACGCATGAACACATGCAAACACGCGTGCGCGCGCGTGCACGGTGAGAGAGAGAGAGAGAGACAGAGACAGAGAGACAGAGACAGAGAGAGAGAGAGAGAGAGAGAGAGAGAGAGAGAGACTTTGACATTTTAATGTCATTACGAAAAGGTCTTATGACAAGGGGGGTAACAGGATAATAATAATTTCCTCTTCCTTTTATTACGAACAATATTACACAGTTGTTCCCAATGATCAATCAAATTAAAAGAAGCAAAAAGAATCGAGAGAGAGAGAGAGAGAGAGAGAGAGAGAGAGAGAGAGAGAGAGAGAGAGAGAGAGAGATGCTGTTGATCACGATTTATTCCTATTAGTTGGCAAGTTTGTCATTTTGTTTCGGATTGATCTACAAAAACACAGAACACGTGACTCATGCATCTTCTGACTCACAACGTTAAGCTCACTAACAACATGCTCGACATTCAGTCAGTCACGGCCTTTTCCCCGTCTTTCAATCTACAATAGCAACAAAACAATTATGTGAGTCATGAATCCGAGTGAAAAAGAGAGGAGGAATACGCGGAGGTTTAGGCACAGAGCGTGGGTCGGGGTTCTTCTTCTTTCTTTTAGTGTCCACAATCATCATGTTGAGTATTCTGACACTTTTGTGTGTATGACCATTTTTTATCCCGCCATTAAGGCAGCCATACTCCACCTTCGGGGAAGGTGCATGCTATATGTAACGTGTCATCCATACCAACGGCCAAACTGGCCTTCTCTTCTGAAAGTTGGTGATGGGATTTTACCTGTGTGCAAGATGTTATGCGTGCGTTCACACACAGAATCTCGGTTTATAGTCTCATTCGAAGGACTGTATGGAAATGGTGTCAGAACCAATGTTAACTCCGAGGGAAAAATCCCCCTGTACCGAAACGGCCCGGCGGAGATTCGAACCCGCAACCCTAGGATTAGTCCGGCGCTCTACCAACTGAGCTATTCCGGCCACCCACGTTTTTGTTTTTTTTTAACTATCTGCGTCAGTTTTTGTCCCCCGCTGTAGCGGAGTGTCGACAATTATATGTCCGAGACACCATCTTTTTGCCATGGGTGACAATTATATGTCCGAGACACCATCTTTTTGCCATGGGTGACAATTATATGTCCGAGACACCATCTTTGCCATGGTGACATTATATGTCCGAGACACCATCTTTTTGCCATGGGTGACAATTATATGTCCGAGACACCATCTTTTTGCCATGGGTGACAATTATATGTCCGAGACACCATCTTTTTGCCATGGGTGACAATTATATGTCCGAGACACCATCTTTTTGCCATGGGTGACAATTATATGTCCGAGACACCATCTTTTTGCCATGGGTGACAATTATATGTCCGAGACACCATCTTTTTGCCATGGGTGACAATTATATGTCCGAGACACCATCTTTTTGCCATGGGTTGTTTTCCGTGTATAAAGTTCAAGCTGCTGATGTCACCTCGATTCATTGCCTTATCTCAAAGACTAGGGCCTAGCATCCAGACCACCGCAAAAGTTCTTATGGAATAGGGAAGGGGGGAAAAAGAATATGAGACTCGAATTACGGATCTAGTGCGTTATCCACTAGGCCCAGTAGGCCTTACAGCGGAATCTCAAGCCCTTCTGCCAGTCTCTGTGTCTCTGTCTCTGTCTGTCTGTCTGTGTCTCTCTCGTATATACCGAGCACCATTCCAGCAACTTACAGAGCAGCTTGGTGTTGCAATGACTGCAAGAAGTATTCAATTATAAACAATTATATATATATATATATATATATATATATATATATACACATACATAGTTTGTATCTCTGTGTGTGATTGTGTGTCACACACACACACACACACACACACACACACACACACACACACACACACACACACACACACACACACACACGCACACACACACACACACACACACAAACACCCACACACACACACACACACACACACACACACACACACACACACACACACACACACACACACACACGCACACACACACGTATGTGTGTACATATATATCTATATGTATCTCTCTCTCTCTCTCTCTCTCTCTCTCTCTCTCTCTCTCTCTCTCTCTATATATATATATATATATATATATATATATATATATATATATACTTGCTAAAGATATTTTTAAAATGAAGTGCTAAAATATATCTACAAGCTTGTTTCGAGATATATCACGGTATATATCTCTCCTCAGGATGGCTTCAATGTGGCACGCCAACGATCTTTTATGGCGTGCGGGGCCTGATTTCATCTCTGTTTGTGCGTGCCGATCTTATTTGCTGCACGTGAGGCCTGTGATTTTTGTTAGGGCCTGTTCAGGTGGAATGTGCTAGCAAAGATTTCCACTTGTGCCTGCAATTATTCACTATCTCTACTTTTGTGTTCAGAGTTGCTAAGTATGGTTTGCATAATATTAACCATTTTTCTGTGGAGCATAGATTGCTTTTTTTTTGAAATATTGTTGTATGGCGTTGCTCTTTTTATGATTTTCCATGATATGCTGTAGTCTATTTTTTTATCTTTGAGTTTCCAAATGTATTTACTCAGTTCTGTTTGATTTTTGTATTTTTCATTTTTGAATGACTGTTTATGGTTTGCGTATCTGGTTTTAAAAGTGTTTTCAGTAATTCCTATGTATGTTTCTTTTTCATTTTCTGATGTTACCGTAGCTTGGTATACAATATTGCTGTGAAGACATTTGTTGCTTAGGGGGCACTGTTCTTTTTTGGTGCAGTTGCAAGATGTCTCGAAACAAGCTTGTAGATATATTTTAGCACTTCATTTTAAAAATATCTTTAGCAAATGTTGCTCCCCAAGGGGTCGAGCTCTTTCAGATTTTTAAAGGACGTTTTAATACTGTCTATATATATATATATATATATATATAAAACAGAGAGTTAAAAACCACAACAGACAAGATAAAAAGATTTCCAAAATTTTCGGCTTTAATGCCTTCCTCAGTGGTGAGTTGACTGGCCGGCGAGTCACACAACATTTATACATGAATAAAAAGGAAGTGAATAAAATTCACTATCTTAAAACAAGAAGCTAAAAAGAAAAAGAATTGCACGTACCAGGCGAATCTTTCAAATGGAAGGGGAGCAAAGGGGCGTGATAGTATATATATATATATATATATATATATATATATATATATATATATATATATATATATATATATATATATATATATATATGTGTGTGTGTGTGTGTGTGTGTGTGTGTGTGTATGTGTGTGTGTGTGTGTGTGTGTGTGTGTGTGTGTGTGTGTGTGTGTGTGTCTTACATATATATCTACATGTCTATATTTCTATCTATCTATCTATTTTTTTAAACTATGTGTGTGTGTGTGTGTGTGTGTGTGTGTGTGTGTGTGTGTGTGTGTGCGCTTATTTCTTTTTATTTTTCGTAGTGAGGAGGGGGAGGGGCAGCACTGCATTACATTCTGGTGGCACGTGAGACACCAATCTGGATTGATGTCGTTGACTTCAGTGCCATGTGATTTTCACTGTCTGTGTGGTAGCTGCCAGGATGGCTCGATCCGTCGTCGGTTTCCAGATTTAAGTACGAGTGCGTGTGCGTGCGTGCGCTCGTGCGTACGTACGTGCCTCTGTGTATGTGTGTGTGTGTGTGTGTGTGTGTGTGTGTGTGTGTGTGTGTGTGTGTGTGTGTGTGTGTGTGTGTGTGAAGGAGAGAGAGACAGACAGACAGACAGACAGGCAGGCAGACAGAAAGAGATGGATATATAGTTACTAGTACAAAAGCTAATATTTTATTCAGGGTAATGTGGGCAGAGCTACAAACTTCTTTCCCCTCCATGCTCAGCCCCGACAGAACAGAACATGTCACAGAGACAGAGAGAGAGAGAGAGAGAGAGAGAGAGAGAGAGAGAGAGAGAGAGAGAGAGAGAGAGAGAGAGAGAAAGAGACAGACAGACAGACAGACAGACATACAGAGACAGGGACAGAGAGACAGAAAGTGAGACAGAGAGAGCCAGACAGACAGAGAAGACAATCAGAGAAACAACGATCTTTACTGACAACAGTGTATCAGGCGTTACATCATTGGGTATGCACATTGTCCTATACAGACCCGCATCCTCATTCACCGTGAAGCAGCAAACATACATAGCAAATATTCATTTATCTGGCACCATTCATCTACTGACACAAGCGCACGTGCT
>CM065722.1:72900355-72912855 GCA_033310375.1 Conus canariensis | reverse complement strand
CATTGTCATCCTCGTCCTCACTGATAATGTACAAAAACAATGTATTAATTTCTGTTTTGTGGTAGATTCAAGTTTCGTTTCCTCACCATATTTATGCCCCTGATGAGTCTGCATCACCATTGTCAGTATCAGAAAGTCATGGGAACTGCCATTAGATTGAACAGGTCGTACACACCCTTAGTAAACATCGAATGGCATCCTCTGGAACACACTGGAGGGAGTCATGTGGCGAAAGGAGGAGGAAGGAGGTCACGGTGCATACTCGTGAGCAAATGAACTCGGGGATTACGGAAACATGGGGTCTACAAAGCAGTGACTTGCACCCATAGGCTTGGAAATTAGGGGGAGGATTCCAGACTGATTCTTAGACCACAGACTGCTGCAAGGGAAGCACTTGGGTAGAAGACAGGCCGCACAGAGAGAAGAGAGAGAGAGAGAAGAGAGAGGGAGGGGGGGGGGGGTACTATCTCCTCCCTTGTAATTGGCAGAAATTGGAGTGAAATTAGCCATATGTATTTTCCCCAGAGGGAGAAGTTGTAGAGGGTGTTCCACGAACACAGCAGAGTGTATCTTTGGTGTAATTCTGTTCTTATCCTCCTGTCTATTTGTCTATCCTTCCTGTCCCAGTTGTTGTTGCTGTTATTGTTATTGTTTGTGTTCCATTTTCTTGTCTATCTGCCTCTCCGTTCTCTCTCTCTGTCTGTCTCTGTCTGTCTCTCTATGTCTCTCTCTCTCTCTCTCTGTCTCTGTCTGTCTGTCTGTCTCTCTCTCTCTCTCTCTCTCTCTCTCTCTCTCTCTCTCTCTCTTGGTTTTGCGTGAGTGTGGTGGTGTGTGTGTGTGTGTGTGTGTGTGTGTGTGTGTGTGCGTGTGTGTGTGTGGTGTGTGTGTGTGTGTGTGTGCTGTGCGTGGTGTGTGTGTGTGTGTGTGTGTGTGTGTGTGTGGTGTGTGTGTGTGTGTGTGTGTGTGTGTGCGTGCGTTATGTGTGTGTTGTCTGTCTGTGTGCGTGCACGCACACATGCATGTGTGTGTGTGCGTGTGTGTGCTGTGTGTATGTGTGTGCTTTGTGTGTGTGTGTGTGTGTGTGTGTGTGTGTGTGTGTGTGTGTGCCATCAGGTTATTGCTAATATACGTATATTTGCGACTTTCATTTCAAGTACTGTCAATCATCATTTCTAGTGTGTCTTGACAGAAAAGCCAGATAACAAGAACAAAGCTGAAAAGTCTGGCGGAATACCAAACATATATATTTATACATACGCACACACACACACACACACACACACACACACACACACACACACACACACACACACACACACACACACACACACGACAGACAACATCGTTAGAGGACGTGAGCTGACCAGGCAGTGATGAAGCCAATCACTTGTCCTCATACGTTTTCCCGCTGGCAGTTTCCACCAAGCCAGTCATCCCCATACCACCACCATCCCCTTCCCACAACATCACTACCTCACCCACAGCTACACACACACACACACACACACACACACACACACACACACACACACACACACACACACACACACACACACACACACACACACACACACACACACACCACTACCGCTTTCTTATGTCCTTCAATATCTTTCCACCTCCCTCTGTCCCTTCTCTTCCCCTCCCCACTTTCTTTCTCCAGTTTCTGACGGTAAGTCTCCAATTAGTCAGACCCGACCTCCTCGTGCAGTGGAATCATGAGGTCAGAGGCGGTCTCTTCTCCTGCACTGATCTCTGATGCTCCCTGTGGTCAGAATTAATGCCATAACCCCCAAAGCCACCAAAGTTCTTCCCACTCAGTCAATGGCCGTAGGGATCTCTGGAACCATCCTCTCACCCACACGGGCTAATTGGCAAGTGCTTTTTGTCTGCCAGGAATGGTATAGGCCGTGGGTGGGAACATTTACGTCCTATCAATTACATTGGTTATTTAACCCTTTCTATGACAAGGAGGCTACAAGCAGGTTTGGAACGGAGACTGATTTTCTGCACTGATGGCGATGATACTGCAAGATTAATAGCTCTTTTTTCCTTTTGGAAAGAAGCCAAAACAGACTTCAGCTTTTTCAGCTTCTTTCATATTGTTTTTTATTTAGTGTAAGGAATAATGAGATGTTGGAAGGAGTTGAAGACAGTGACCATCAAACTGATTATTACTGGATATCACTGCACTCCAAACTTAAAAGATATGCATGCCATAACATAATCAGTATTCTAAACACATCGCAATCTAACTGGTGAGTTGCATCGTAAAACAAAAAAGGGGGAAATAGGGAGTGACTGATTTTTTTTTCTTTCATAACGTTGTCATTCTCATAAATACCCACTGATCACTGTCTGTCTACAGGCAATTCATCTTACTGTCTCTTTAAAGTATTGAAATCAGCTTGGTAGGTAGATAATGATCAGCGTCATCAAAACATATAAAAACAACGATGACAACAACAATAAACTGTGGTAGGTAAATCAATGATGATGTAGTTATAACTATGTAACTGTTTTATTCTGTCATGCTATTAGGTAATTTATCATAATCATACAGGTTAGTCGCTTCATTGTGGATGAGATTCAAATCAAAGAAATCATTTAACTTCTCCCAGCAGAAAGGAAGACTAGCTGGAACAGGTATCTTCACCGTCACAAACAAACCCATTCCAACAGTAACAGAGAAATCACAATCACCATAATCAGCACAGCTTCAGAGGGATGGGAAGAAGCACGCACACCCTGTCCAGGAACAGGTCACTTTTCACAGTCAGAAAGCACGCATTCAAAATCAAGAAGTGTCCAGAGTTTAACGTAATCCACGTGGATGTTGCTTTGTAACTCAACATTTTTGTTTGGACGTTGACACTGTCAAAATCAGGAGTCAAAATACATTACATGCGAATGTTTTACATCGTGTCAGACCTCCTGTCTTTGTGCACCTGCTACTGTTTCCTCTAGCCATTGTCTGTCCCGGTGATACAGATATTCATGAGTGAGTCAGCTTATATGGTTGGCTGTCGTTCCTTTATAACACACTCTCAGCCTTCTTTTACCTGTTTTGATTTTGCTTCGCATTCTTGTTCTCATGAGCTCTCGTTTATCAATGAAAAATGCATAAATTCCCATCCACCCCACTCCAAAATACGCACACTGAGGTGACTCGACAGCAGTGCAGTGTCTCTTCTAATAGGCTGCCTCTTGACGACGAGACAATACTGACAGCTCCTTGTGGAGTGCTGGTGTTGCGACTGTGAGAGGAGGAACGTGAGTGTGGCTGCGTATGGGGTGGCCAGATGGGTAAGGTGGGGAGGGGGGGGGGGGGGGGTTGACACTGACAGTGTCAGAAAGATGAGAGAGAGAGAGAGAGAAAAAAAAACCCTGACTTGTTTAAAGTGTCTTTAGTTTGTACAACGTCCCTTACTGCAGACTTTGTATTATGACAGCCTATTTCCATCAAGACCTTATTCAGAGATGTCCCACATGTTCTGATTTTCTGTGACGTTCCACATGTCACGATTTTCTCTGATGTTCCACTGGTTGTGATTATCTTTGATTTTCCACCTGTCGCGATTTTCTCTGATTTTCCACCTGTCACGATTTTCTCTGATTTTCCACCTGTCACGATTTTCTCTGATTTTCCACCTGTCACGATTTTCTCTGATGTTCCACTCGTTGTTTGTTCTCTGATTGTCCACTTGTGATTTTCTTTGATGTTCCACTGGTTGTGATTATCTTTGATCTATTGTCCACTTGTGGTTATCTTTGACGTTCTACTGGTTGTGATTATCTTTAATTTTCCACCTGTCATGATTTTCTTTGATATTCTACCTGTCGCCGTACTCTTTGATGTTCCATATGTCACCCAAATGTTCTCAGATGTTCCACTTGTCATGACTTTTGTTTGTTTGTTTGTTTGTTTATGATATTCCATCTGTGGGGATTTACTTCTGTATTCCACCTGTTGTTATTTTTTCTTTCCTTCCTTCTTTTCTTTTTTCTTCCTTGTTTTCCTTTCTTTCGTTTCTTTTTTGTATTTTTGATATTTTTCATTTGATCTGACGATATGATGAAAACGTTGTTGGTGATCAATGTTGTTTGAGACCAGTCTTATAATTTTCAGGGCTTAAGACTTGGTGGCAACATTATGGACATAGCTTATGAACATGTACATTGTTCCGACCATGTAATTTGTTTTTGTTGTTGACTGCATACAACCCCGACGTGGCCTTCCTAGTTGGCTGGGTGTAAACCACTTGAACGGACTGACTCAACCCATGTCCATTTTCTACCCTCTTCCTGTCCGGGGACTTTTTTGTCGTTAATTTCATTCAGTCTCATCTCCGTGCCATTGTATCCTATCTCTCTCCCTCCTAGCTTAGTTTCCTATCTATCAAAGTCTCTCTGGCTATGCGTTCCACCCCTCTCATTATCCGACTCTTTCAAAATTACAGATCTACACACACAAGCATTGTTGCTCAGCCCATTTCTTCCGGCAGTTTCAAAGACCGGGAGGAGACGGGGGATTTGTCAGGGTTGTGTACGGAGTTCACTGGAACTGAGACCAGGAAGAAAAGCATAATCTTGTTTGTGTACAGATTGTAGGTTATGTGTGTCTGAGGAGCAATTTGTGCTCTGGAACATTGGCAGTCTTAATGGTGGTCCGCTCTGAATCCTTTCTTCTTTGTTTGTTTTCATTTTTCTTAAAGGTACAGGCCCACTTCACCCCTGTTTATCAGTCTGTCGTATGGTCTGTCTGCACGTATATTTATCTGTTTGAATATGTCTGTCTTTCACACTTTCTTTTTTTTTTTTACTTACTGTTATTCTCTGTCTGTCTGTCTGTCTATCTGTCTCTTCTCTCTCTCTCTCTCTCTCTCTCTCTCTCTCCTCTCTCTCTCTCTCTCTCTCTCTCTCTCTCTCTCTCTCTCTCCACAACATGTCACCCACATGGCTTGTGACTTTGGGAAGAAAGTCAAAGAAAAATAAAAGAGTTGAGCAGAGTAGCAGAACTTTACAGAGCTTTGACTTTTCCAGACTTCGGAGAATGTTTCTGATGAAGACAGCCACAAAACTCCTTGCATGCAAGCAAGTCTGAAGAGGGAGGGAGGGAGGGAGGGATGAGAGAGACGCAAGAGGAAGGAGATGAGGGAGAGGGAGGATGCGTCACCAGCTATCTGAAACTGGATCCATCCAATCAACTGGGAGATTCAACTAGTGTCACGCTGATGAAATCAACAAAGTCCTGTTAGACTACTGGGGGAAAGAAGCGGGCAGGAGAGTGAAAGGTGGTGACAGTGGTGGTGGTGATGAGAGAGGGAGGGGGGCGTGTTGGGGTGTTAGGGTAGTTTGAAGTGGAGGGGGCAGATGGGAAGAGGATGATAAGGGAGGGAAGGGGGCAGACAGAGCATTAGGTATTTCATGAAACCAGGCCTGCTGGCGATGCATTTGATTCGGTCTAACACCTTGGGGTAACGTGTTTCACAGAAACCCACTCCCTGGTGATCTTTTTTTCGATTTCCTCTCTCTCTCTCTCTCTCTCTCTCTCTCTCTCTCCTCTCTCTCTCTTCTCTCTCTCTCTCTTCTTTCTTTTGTTTTTGTTTCTTCTTTTCAGTCACTATAGAATGAAAGTGTTACTGCACCAAACATTACATATAGGTAAATCCGAACAGTCGGTATCAAATACCAAAATACCATAGTCTGCAAGAGAATATCCATTAGTAAGTGAACTTACAGACTGGCATGTTGAATGGGAGATGGTGAAAGAAGGCGGGAAAAGGCCGGGGAAAAAGACAAAAGAAAACAACAGAATGTGTAAACATAGGAAGTTGGAAAAAAATCTCTCTCTCTCTCTCTCTCTCTCTCTCTCTCTCTCTCTCTCTCTCTCTCTCTCTCTCTCTCTCTCTCTCTCTCTCTCTCTCTTGCATTGTGTGCATACATACACGCGTCTGCTTAATGCATTCGTGATGGGGTCTGTTTATACGTGTCTCTTCATTTTCGTATTCATTGTCAAAGCAACTGAAGGCGTTTGTGCATTTGTGTGTACCTGTGCGTCTTTGTGTGTGTCTGTTTGTATGTCTTTACATGCATATATTTTATATATATATATATATATATATTGTGTGTGTGTTGTGTGTGTGTGTGTGTGTGTGTGTGTGTGTGTGTGTGTGTGTGTGTGTGTGTGTGTGTGTGTGTGTGTGTGTGGTGTGCGCGCGCGCGTGTGTGTGTGCGAGAGGGAGAGAGAGAGAGAGAGAGAGAGAGAGGAGAGAGAGAGAGAGAGTTGTGTGTGTGTGTGTGTGTGTGCGAGAGAGAGAGAGAGAGAGAGAGAGAGAGAGAGAGAGAGAAAGAGAGAGAGAGTGTGTGTGTGTGTGTGTGTGTACTTAAGAAGTTTCTTCCCTGCAACGTTTCTGTTTCTTTTACGAACTGAAACACTTGACAGCTACGGTAGTGAACTTTCTTCCTCGATCGTTTGTTCGTTGTTGTTTTTTTTTTATTAACCTAAGTGCCAAAAATACAATTTTTTTGCATGACTACATTTAACAGCTGAAAGAAGAAGCACCGATTTTTTTTTTATATTAAAGAAAAGAGAAAAACTAACAAGTAAGAGCAGTTTTCAGACGACAGTCTTCCAGGACAGCCGCATGAAGACCATGGGGTGGATACTGTGTGTGTGTGTGGGGGGGGGGGGGGGGGAATGGCGGACCTTTGGCTGATAGACAAGACATGAACTGTTCCATGAAGACATAGTGAGGGAATGGGTGTTGGAAGATTGTAAGAGAGTGGGTGGAGGTCTTTCTAATTCAGTTCGTTGACCTCACACACCAGCGGACAGTGATGGGTATCACAGAATTCCATTCCAAACTGGTTGTCCAGTGTGGTTGAGGAGAGGAGTAGGAGATAGAGTCTGAAAAAAGAAACAAACTTCAAAGCTCCATAAACTTTGCTGTTCTCCGGGAGGTAAAGCGTAAACAAAATTATCTGAAAAATACATGTCGTCTACAAATACACTAAAAAAAATGTGTTGATTGTGGATGGCAGAGGTGGCGAATGGCATATACCACTAAAACTACACAATGCATTCCGAGTGAAGACATCAGAAAGGGCGCATCCCTAGTCTACTAGGAAGTGCACAACATCGCATGCTCATAAACATTCACCTCTGACAATTTCCAAACTCAGAGAGCGCACATATTTTTCCACATTGTCAGTCAATCTTTTTGTTTGTGTTTACCATGTCATGGTTTACTAGAAGTAACGTGAAAAAGACAACAAAAACTCTAACAGAATGCCCAGACACTTGCGGAGGTGGACACGTTCTGTGACGAGGTCTTTAAAGACCCCCTATAATCGACACCCCACACCCTGTCTCTCTTGATTCCTTCCCCTTGAAAACAGATCCTGAATAGCCAATAAATGATATCACAACCAGCGTTTATGTCTCACGTCGTGCAAGTCCCAACAATCTAAAAGAATATGTTTCACTGTGAGTGGACCATGACATGGAATGCACCACTGGATAAGACAGCTTATGGGGTGTGTGGTTAAAAACTACAAACAGCAAGAACTCTCATAGAATGCCCAGACTCTTGCGGGAGGTGGACAATGTCTGTGACGAGAACCTTAACGACCCCTTTTATCCACCCCCCACAGCTTATCTCTCTTGATTTCTTCCCCTTAAAAACGGCCCCTGAAAAGCCAGTGAATGATATCACAGCCAGTTCGAACTGGATCCAATCAATAAGTATCAATTACAGTGAAAAGAGGGAGGAAGGGGAGAGATATGTTAGGGAGAAGATGGAAGGGAAGGGAGGGACCTCAGCAGTGCAGCCTGGGCATAGAGGAGACAGCTTATGTGGTGTGTGGTCAAAACAGGCTTCCTGACCATTCGTTTCTGTGTCTTGTTGCACTCTGGGGCAGAGTGGCTCGGGTTTCATTTACAGTTGTTTTCTTATGAAACGGTGCTCGTTCCTGTGTCTGTTTTTGTTTCTGTTTGCCTGTCAGTGTTTGCAGGGCTTGCTATAAATCTCTGACACATGTTCTCACAATCTCTCTTGTTTATTTTAAGACTTGTCTTTAGCATCATATCTGTCTCTCTGTGTCTGTCTCTGTCTCTGCCTCTGTCTCTCTTGCTCTGTTTGTCTGTCTGTCTGTCTGTCTCTCTCTCTGTATATATGGCTGTCTGGCTGGCTGGCTGTCTCCCTGTTTCTGTCTCGGCCTTCCTCTCTCTCTCTCTCTCTCTCTCTCTCTCTCTCTGTCTCTGTCTCTGTCTCTCTCTCACGCAGCTTGATGTCCTTATTCAGAAACATTTTCGTTCTCTTCACTACTATGAATCATAGTGAGATTGGCGTTCATGCTTCAAGTGGTCGAACGGAAATTATTTACTACGGTGAATATGTGGAGCCTGTGTGCGGCACTGGTGTGAATGGTTATGTTGTTAAAAATTGCATAGTCATTTTGAATGTCATTTTGAATTATGAAAAAGTACGTAATTTTCTATTTCTACTACATAGTTTCGAGTCCTAGCATTGATATTTACGTAATTAGTTACAATCTTTTTTTGTTTCTTTGCATTATATTTTTTTCGGCGCTGCAAATATTGATGTACACCCTCTTGACATAAGGCTATATGTAGGCTATTGTCAATAAAATCGTATCTGAATCTCTCTCTCTCTCTCTCTCTCTCTCTCTCTCTCTCTCCTCTCTCTCTCTCCTCTCTCTCTCTCTTGTGGAATGCCATTATAACAGTCTCAACATGTGTTCAAAGAAAGATATCACTTGTTATTATTAAATGAATTAGATAACAGAATTCCATGAGTCGGTTTTGTCATTCCAGGTTAATCACCTTCTCCTTTTCTCTTGTTGTTGTGATGTGGGGTTGGGTGGGGTGGGGTGGGGGTGATGTGTATGGCGTTGTTGTTGCTGCTGCGATGGGCATTTGGGGTGTTTTCAGCTTTCTTTTTCATTGCATGATTTGATTTTGTTTGATATGGCCCTTCTTCCATTGTGTTTTATCGTTGGTGATGTGGCATTTTTGGTATGCTTCTCTCTCTCTCTCTCTCTCTCTCTCTCTCTCTCTCTCTCTCTCTCTCTCTCTCTCTCTCTCTCTCTCTCTCTCTCTCTCTTCTCTCTCTGTTTCTTGTTTGTCTCACCCGATGTTTGATGACTGTTTTTTCACTCAAGCTGTTCTCATGCGCACTGTCGTGTGACTACTCTTCACAATCATTGCTTTAAAAATGCGTGCTATCCACTTTGTTGGAGAACCGTGATTGCTCTCTCTCTCTCTCTCTCTCTCTCTCTCCTCTCTCTCTCTTCTCTCTCTCTCTCTCTTCCCTCTCTCTCTCTCTCTCTGTCTGTCTGTCTGTCTCTCTCTCTCTCTACTCTCTCTCTCTCTCTCTCTCTCTCTCTCTCTCTCTCTCTCGCTGTCGTTCTCCCTCCCGCCCCCCTCCCACACTCTCTTCTAGTTACATCACGCATTGTTTTCTAAATTTCAATGTATTTATAGTTGTACGTGAGATGGTATGCAGTTCTATGCAATGTTTTCTTTCATATATTTAGACACCTTTCCCTTGTTTAAGGGCTGGATGAAAAAAACCACTGACTTGTGCTTATTCTTTTCCCTCAATAAACAGCATTTCGTTCGTTCGGTCGTTCTCTCTCTGTATATGCATGTGTGTGTGTGTGTGTGTGTGTGTGTGTGTGTGTGTGTGTGTGTGTGTGTGTGTGTGTGTGTGTGTGTGTGTGTGTGTGCGCGTGCGTGTGTGTGTGTGTCCGCGTGTGCATTTGCATTAGCATGTAACTGTATGTGCACTGCAAATACTTTACCCATAAAACGAGATTTGACTACTGCCGTTTGTCAGGAACCACCTCCCTTGTTGTCATGCTTTCTTTTTAAATGCACTAGGAGCAGATTAATGCTGCTCACGAGACTTCTATTCATCGTACCCTATGAGGAATGACCTCTTAATGCCTTCTTATGATGTAGTGGGAAAGCAGAGATGTGCTGAGGGGAGGAGAAGAAGGGGCGAGCACAGGGGGTGATGGAAATGACCCGCATATGGGACTGAACCCACAAACCCTGGAATCATCTGTCTATCAGGCAAATGATTTATCCACTGAGCCACCAAATGGGTCGCGTTAGCGGCACTGGTCTGCAGTGATGTTACATTTAGATGTTTCACTTGCCTGTCGCTAGTATCTTTTTGGAATACATTCCACACATCCAGTTATCTGGCGTAGACAGACATGCTGAGGAGCGCGGGGGGAGGGGGGGGGGGGGGGGGGGGGGGGGAGGAGGGGAAAGCCAGGGAGAGGGGAGGGGGAGAGGGTTGTAGGGAAGGGGGTGGTGCGCCGTGGAGTCTGGCAGCAGCAAATGTTGAAATGAATGTTCATGTGGTAGCTGAGTTTCTCAAGTAGTTTGGCACTACCAGTCTACAATCCTTGTCAGAAAGGAGTCTGTAGTTTGTTGTGGTTTACACGTTGGGATGACGCAACACGTGTGGTTGTCTCGAATATGATTTTCTATAAAAAGTAACAAGTTCTCGTTTTTCTACTTGATCATTAATTCTCTATTTCCCCCCCACTTCGTTTCCATTCCTCTCCCCCACCCCCCCCCCCCCCCCCCCCCCTCTGTTGCTTTTGTTTCAAGGCAGATCATATGTCGTTAAATGCTGACCACTCCACTCAAAAATGAATCCAGAGAAGCAGAGCGGTAACCACCACCTCGAGACTGCCCCAGCTGGCACCTTCTTCAATTACAGACAATAGATACAGTATAGGAAAGGAGAGAGGAGACGCAGGGAACTAGTCGTAAGGAAAGTAAGGGGAAGTTTGAGGTGTCGAGAAAGTGATTTTGCACGGAAGTTCAACAGGGTAACATGTTTTTCATGAAGATAGAGATCTAAGTAACTTGCTAATTCGTAAATTGGGCCTTCACTGGTTTCTTTGCCTGTTTAGGTCATCTCTTTCGACTGGTGAACCTTTCATCTTTTTAGGATTAACTGCACACCCATCTTTGCGTCTCCCTCTTCACGTTACTGAAAGGGTGTGTTGGGGATATATGAATGAACAGTACTGGCAACATCGACTGTCACAACATAGTAACAACAAGGACATGTTGTTATGGTATGTTTATAATAATTAGACCGAATGAAATATCATCATCATCATCATCATCATCATCATCATCATCATCAGATTATCATTATCAATAGGATGATATTCTAGAGAGAGTTTTACAGCAAGAGGGAGGAAGTTGCCCAATCCCTGTCTTCCACCACCTACTCAGGCAAATGTCTTGGCCCACTCTAAGTGAGCAGGGTTGCATCCAAGTCATGACTCCAAGATGCCTCTCTACCATTCCAAAAAAGTTCGTAATGGCGCAGCTGTAATTTAAACCAGCAACTTCTGGATGTTTGGGCGTTTCAACAGATTAATCTTACACACATTGCCATTGGACACCTGGTATAAATTGGAACATTTAAAACTCAGGAAGTTCACTTTTATTCTTCCTCGACTAGATTCAGCTGAAACTCTTTTCAGCCGATTCTGCCTTTGCCATTCTCTTTCTACCAACTATCCCGATTGTTTTATCAGATCACAGTCTCTGTGTCGAGGACTTTGACTTCAAGCCGAATTCCCTCACCCTTTCATTTTTGTGGATGTAAGCGTATTCCATTCTGCTTCAACATCGCATAGTGATTTCAATCAGAACCATTTGCTTTGATGGCCCTGAGTAGAGTTATCTGGTCTCATTTCATTCTTCCTAATGATCTCTGGGTGTTTCTCCCACACTGGAATGTCTGCTGTCCACTCCCTGTCATCCCGTCCATCAAGTAAACACCGATCCCATGCTCTTTATGTCTCAGCTGTTCCAGACGACGATTTGTGGCAGCCTGTCTTGCGGAATGTTGTTGCTGGAGCTTTTGGTGGCGCTGTTTTTTTTCTCTGGCAGCGCTAACCACATGTACAATCCCTTGAAGGATTGGTTGTCTCCCTGTGTACGTTCCCTGAGTTAGTGCTGGTTTCCATGAATCTGGGCTATGTTCTGTTTGTTTGCCGTGAGTGAGCGGACATGCAGGGTCTTCCGATTTCCATCATTTCACCAGGTTTCAGTTCGAAGGCAGGTTCTTATAGGCAGAACTGAGGACGAAGCTGATCCCAAGAAGTGTGTATGCTATATCTCATTCCAGATAAGACTTTGTTGTGGTGTTTCCCACGTAATCCACTTCCTTGTTGTCCTTGCTGGACTTCCTTCTAGACTCTCTTGACAATTTCTGTATCACCACCTTTCTGTTTGCTTTCCTTTTCGCCTTTGACCAGCAATTCATGTTTGTTGACCGCATTCCTTGTCGTTTAGTTTTTGTATGTCCTGTTATTTTCTTGACCTTGGGGTTTCCTTCACTGCATCCACTGCCTCCTGGATCCATGGACTTTTCATTTTCCGCCAGTCTTTAGCTGGCACTGGACTGATTAGACAACCTTGTCTCCCGAGTCCT
>CM065722.1:72890355-72895355 GCA_033310375.1 Conus canariensis | reverse complement strand
AAACCCACCAACAGCAACATTGCACTATTGTAGAGTCACTTTGGGGGTGGTCAGTGGTGCCTGTTCTAATCCAACATACGCAGGATACCACCCACTAAGCTCCCTACTGACAATGATGGTTGTTTAGTCATAGAGCTGACGTGTGTGAGAGTCCCCCGTCTTTACAATCTTCATTGTATCATTCCCGAACCCTTTTTCTTGGCTGGTTTTACGTGTGCCCCTGCTCATCCTGATTCAAAAAGCAAATCTTGCTCATTTAGTGTCGCGGGCTCTTTAGGAGGAGGTTGTGGGTTCCAATCCTATTGAAGACATTCTAGGTTAATGGATTATTTTTTTTGCCCCAGTCGGTTCCAACGAGAGATGAAGATGCTGTGAGTTAAAACGGGATGACCAGTAGCACGCTGTCGAGCTTCATCCACTTGATAAATGTTTCTAAGTGTTGGCTCAAATTTCGTGACCAACACTGCAAGTATATCTGTCTCACGGGCCTGGTTGATGCTGGAAAATGTCACTGGAGGAAACGTGAAGTAAGGGCCTATTGTGTTGTCTCCTAACAGCATGGCATTCTATGTCAACATCTTCGTCATCCTAGTCGTCATCGATCATGAATCTCAAATCAAGTCTTGAGTTCTGTCTTGTGGTAAGTTCAATTTTGATTTCCTCTCCATGTTCATGTTGCTGATGAGTTGCATCACACATGGGTATCAGGAAGATCAAGGGAATTGTCATGAGATGGATAGAGCAGGACACAGTCTTGGTGAAAATGGGATGATGCCCTCCACAGAGAGAGTGGGGAAGGGCGGGGGGGGGGGGGGGAGACTTACTAACACTGGCTCCCCAACTGGGCAGTTTCCATCATCAGTTTAGCAGGTGAGTCCTAAGAATGCTGGGTCAGAACAGGCACCACTGAACTTCACTGAGGTGTCTCCACAGCAGTGCAGTGTCTCCTCTCACAAGTTGCCTCACGATGACGAGCTGACGCTGACTGCTCCTCGTGGGCTGCTGGTGCTGTGGCTGTGATGGGAAGAACGTGGGTGTGGCTGTGTGTGGGGTGGCAGGATGGGTGAGGTGGGAGGGGGGGAAGCAATGACAGTGTCAGAAAGATGAGGTAAAAATTTAAAATTCTGACCTGTTTTCCACGGTCCTTAATGAAGATCTTGTACCATGACTACCTGCTTCCATGAAGACCTTGTTCAGAGGTCGTTTTTTTTAAATTTTCCACTAATGATTTTCTTTGATGTTCTACGTTTCGTGAGTTTCTTTTACATTCCACTTGTGAGTTTCTTTGATGTTCCACATGTTGTGATCATCTTTTATTTTCTACTTGTCCTGATTTCCCCTGATATTCCATCTGCTGTCATTTTCTGTGACATTCCACCTGCTGCGATTTTCTGTGATGTTCCATCTGTGACACATGCAGTGACGTTGTTTGATGTTCCACCTGTCATGATTTTTTTTTTTATTTCGTATATTCTTTGGCATTCCACTTGCTGTGACTTTCTTTCTTTCTTCCTCCTTTTCTTTTTTTTTTTTTTTTTTTTTACTTTCCTTCCTTCTTTCTTTCTTTTCTTTCCTTCTTTTTCTGTCTTTCTGAATCTTTTTTTTTTTTCTTTTCTTGCATTTTTAAAGAAAGTGATGTTTTTCATTTGATCTGACGATATAGTGTATTTACAGGGCTTAAGATTTGGTGTCTACATTGTGGTTTTGTCGTTTTAGTGTGTATTGTGTTCTGGTGGTGTTTGTTTATTTCATTTTAATTGCCTACATCCTCAGAGTGGCTTCCGTTGTTGGCTGAGTGTAAACCACCTGAATTAACTGACTCTACCCACGTCCATCTCTACCTTCTCCATGTCTGTGGACCTTTTCTCTGCCGTTAATTTCATTCAGTCTCATCTCTGTGCCACCATACCCTATCTCTCTTCATCCCAGCTCAGCTTGCAGTCTGTCCAATTCTTTCTGGCTGTGCATTCCACCCCTCTCATTACCCGACTCTTTCAAAATCACAGATATACACACACAAGCCTCTGTTGCTGAGCCCATTTCTTCTGGCAGTTTCAGACACGGGAGGAGACGTGAGGGATGCCAGGGTTGTGTATGGAGGGAGCAGGAGGAGGAGGAGGTATTGTCATTGTGTGTCACTGGAACTGAGACCAGGAAGAGAAGCATAATCTTGTTTGTGTCCAGATTGTAGGTTAGTGTGTGTCTGAGGAGCAGTTTGTGCTCTGGAACTTTGACAGTCTTAATGGCGGTCCACTCCCAATCCTTTTTTATTTGTTTGTTTGTTTTCTTTTTTTTTTTTAGCCACAACTTAACTCCACTCCTGTTTGTCAGTTTGTCTGACAGTCTGCCTGGATGCATGTTTGTCTTTTTGAATATCTCTGTGTTTCTTCTCTGCATTGTTATTCTGTCTGTCTCTGTCTCTGTCTCTGTCTGTCTGTCTGTCTGTCTGTCTGTCTGTCTCTTACTGTTTATCTCTCTCATCCTCCTCTCTTTGTGTGTGTGTATGTCTCTCTCTTACCTCAACATATCACCCACACCGTTCCTGGCTTCGGGTAAAAAGGCGAAGAAGATATTTTTAAAAAAAAGCAGGGGACAGGGACAGAACTTCACAGAGCGTTGGCTCTTCTCAAGGGCAGAAAACGTTTCTGATAAACACGGCCACAAGAACGCCTCGCATGCAAGGAAGTCTGGCGAGGAAGGGAAGGATGAAGGTGAGGCAAGTGGAGCTGGGGGAAGGGAGGATACGTCACCAGCTATCTTAAACTGGATCCATCCAATCAGCTCGGTGATTCAACTAGTGTCACCCTGATCAGATCAACAAAGTCCTGTTAGACTACTGGGGGAAAGGAGGGGGCAGCAGAGTGAGAGGCGGTGATGGTGGTGGTGGTGGTGATGGGAGAGGGAGAGGACGTGATGGGGTGGTAGAAGGTGGAGGGGGCAGATGCGGAGAGAGGGGTGTGTGAGAGAGGAGGGGGCAAATAGAGCATTAGGTATTTCATGAAACCAGGCCTGTTGGCGATTCATTTGATTCGGTCAGACACCTTGGAGTAATGTGTATCAGATCACCCACTGTGGGATGATCTTTTCGATTTCTCTTCTCTCTCTCTTCTCTCTCTCTCTCTCTCTCTCTCTCTCTCTCTCTCTCTCCTCCTCTCTCTCTCTCTCTCACGTGCGCGCGCACTCTCTCTCTCTCTCTCTCTCTCTGTATTTACATGTGTGTGTGTATGTGTGTGTGTGTGTGTGTGTGTGTGTGTGTGTGTGTGTGTGTGTGTGTGTGTGTGTGTGTGTGTTTGAGAGAGTGAGTTTAAACTGAATAATTTTGTTGCGTGTAGCTTTTATCTTTACAAACTTTAAAACTTCACATATATTTTAGTTAACTTTCTTTCTCATTTTTTTGTCGATTTGTTAGTAGTCTAAATACCAAAGGTACCGATTCTTTGATGACTGCAGTTAAGGGGCAAGAAATAGAGAAGCAGCCATTTTGTTATAATAAAAAGAAAAACTTAGTGCACTTTGAAGACCAAAAAGTCAAGAGAGAGAGAGAGAGAGAGAGAGAGAGAGAGAGAGAGAGAGAGAGAGAGAGAGAGAGAGAGAGATCAAAGGCACAGATTCTTGACATTTGCAGGTGATGAAAGCGATCAGTCACAAAGACAGGGGCAGACAACTACTCAAAACCAAGAGGTCTTCTCAGAACGCCCAAAGATCTAGAAATGACGTCATCTGTTCATTTCCAGTGGAATGCAGTCAGAGCACTAGGTCCATGCTTGTGCTTCAGCATGCTGACTCCTTAGACTGACCAAATCAGCAAACATCTAGGACAGCCGTGTGGGGACTATGGGGCGTGAGGGACGGGGGGGGGGGGGGGTGGCGGATGGGAATAGTATGAACTGTTTCATGAAGATATAGTGATGGAATGGGGGGTTGGAAGATTGTAAGAGAGTGGGTGGAGGTCTTTCTGATACAGTTCTTTGACCTCACACATCAGCGGACACTGATGCGTGTCACAGAATTCAATTCCAAACTGGTCAGCCAGTGTGGTTGAGGAAAGGAGTGGGAGGTACAGTCCAGAAAAAAAAAAAATGTCAAAGCATATTTGCCTTCCTCGGGGAGGAAAGATGCAAAAAAAATCATGTGAGAAACATGCCCTCTGCAAATACTGTAAAGAACATGTGGGTTGTGCTTGGCAGAGGCAGCGAAGAGCACACACCGCTAAAACTGCGTGATAAAGTTTGAGTTAAAGACATAAGAAAGTGTGCATCTCTACCATAAGAAGTGGCATACTTTGATCACATTGCATGCTCGGACCCACCCACATCTGACAATTTCGAAACTCTGGACTGTTCCCAAGGTTCAGTCGATCCTTTTGTTTGTGTTTACCATCAAACATTGTGAGGATCCCATGATATTTCGCGCGTGCGCGCGCGCGCGTGTGTGTGTGTGTGTGTGTGTGTGTGTGTGTGTGTGTGTGTGTGCGTATTTTTGAGTGGGGTGGATGGCAATGTATGCATTTTTCATTGATGAACGAGAGCTCATGAGGAGAGCAAGAAAGCAAGGCACAATCTAAACAGACAGGCAAAAGATGGCTTAAACTAATATAAAGTAATGACAGCCAACAAAGACAAGCTGACTCAATCATGAATATCTGTATCATCGGGACAGACAATGGCTAGAGGAAATAGTAGCAGGCGCACACAGAGAGGAGGTCTGACACGATGAAAAACATTCGCATGTAACGTATTTTCACTCCTAATTTTGACAGTGTCAACGTCCAAACAAAAACGTTGAAGTTGCAAAGCAACATCCACGTGGATTAGGTTAAACTCTGGACACTTCTTGATTTTGAATGCGTGCTTCCTGACTGTGAAAAGTGATCTGTTACTGGACAGGGTGTGCGTGCTTCTTCCCATCCCTCTGAAGCTGTGCCGATTATGGTGATTGTGATTTCTCTGTTACTGTTGGAATGGGCTTGTTTGTGACAGTGAAGATAACTGTTCCAGCTA
>CM065722.1:72882855-72885355 GCA_033310375.1 Conus canariensis | reverse complement strand
CGTTAACACTGGGCATGGGAGTGCGAGGTGTGTTCAGGTTGTTGACAGTGTTGTCAATGTAAGCGTAAATTTGCGAATAGATGAATGTGATGTGTTCATGAGCAAAAACGTGAGAGACAGAGGGGGAAGAGGAGAGAGAGAGAGAGAGAGAGAGAGAGAGAGAGAGAGAGAGAGAGAGAGAGAGAGACAGACAGACAGACAGACAGACAGACAGACAGACAGATAGACAGACAGAGACAGAGTGAGATCAGACAGACAGACAGATAGACAGACAGAGACAGAGTGAGAGAGAGAGAGAGAGAAAGAGAGAGAGAGAGAGAGAGAGAGAGAGAGAGAGAGAGACAGAGACAGAGACAGAGACAGAGACAGAGAGGAGAGAGAGGAAAACACAAACGAACACGTACAAGGTGCAAAGTACAGCAATTTGACACACAGCACTGAACAGATATATTAAGTTTCAACAAATGTGCCATACTGAGTTTGTACTGAGTGCGTGAATTGAACCCTTAGGAAAATGTTTCGGCTTGATGAAAACAACACAGTCTGAAAAGCTGGCAGGATCATACCTCATTCCACGCACACCCTTCCCCACCTCCCCCACCACGGCTGACCGTTCTCTTTGTTAGACAATTATCGTTTAAACCTTCACCTCTACAGTAAGTCTTGCACTAGTGCTGAAGTGCCTCATCTATATACCAATCCCAGAAACGCTGCTTCAACTCTTTACTGTGGAGAACACTTTTAAGAACAATATAAGCTTTTGAAATACGGGCATGCTCCTTTATCAGTAAAGAAGAGAAGTAGGCCTATTGACGAAATTGCTTAGAAATGACAATAAGTACAGGCCTTTAGAGGGAAGAAGTGTTAAAAAACACACTTGTGGAAAATGGCTTGCTGGCAATGAACAGCTTACTCCATTCGTCTCATGTTCTCGATTAACCTTGCAAATGCTCTCGTTGCGCTGTTGAACGCACCCAGATGTCTATTTCTCATTTTGCCAGGAGGAAGAAAAGGGGAGAGAGATGAGGAAGACCGTGGGGCCGGGTGGGGAGAAGGTGGGAGATGGTTCTCTTGCCCTTCCTTTTTTTCATGTGGCAGTTTCTTCACGCTGTTTAGAGAAGGGTTGGGTTCTAAAAATTAGAATACGTAATGCTACAGAAATTGCCTGAGATATAGTACTGTGACAAAACTAGTCCAGTGTAGGTTGTGAATAGGGGATGGGGGGGGGGGGGTGAGAAAAGTGGGTGGCACAGGAGGCGGTGAAAAGAGAATTCAGGGTGAGAGACATGGAGTAGGGTGTGGAGGATTATTCCCACTCAGAGGGCATGAAAGAAGAGACAACCACAGAAGAAGCCTCAGAAGATTTAACTGATTGGCTCTGGCACAGAGAGTGACGTTATCGGAACTGAAGCACCTGATCTACATGACGGGAAAATGCACCTAACTAGATGGAGTGTAAGAAGACGAAGGATCTGAGAGCAACTGAAGGGATAGATCTGCAACGTAGAACTCACATGGCAACTCTGATACAAACTGGTCGTTTTTCGCCTATTTGTCGTTGTTGTTTTTACGTATTTGATGTATTTACTTGTTTATATATCGATTTCTGTCCAATAAGCAGGAAAGCTATTCAATTCGGAACTCAGGGAATTTGGTCGTGTGTCTGTTACTTAATCTGGATGTATGAAACGCTAAGGTGGGAAAAAGACTGGTTTATCAGATGACAGATCGAGAAACGTGGCTTGCTGCTATAGTGTGAATTAAAGAAAATACAGAACTCATTGCACTGTTGTTTGTGTGCAAATGAGGATGACAGAGAGAGAGGGAGGAGAGACAGAGAAGACAACAGAGAGAGAGAGAGAGAGAGAGAGAGAGAGAGAGAGAGAGAGAGAGAGAGAGAGAGAGTCAACTTTCCTTCCTGCTCCCACGACTGCTGAGGTCTTAGTTAGACAAATATCGTTAACCCTTCCAGCAGTCTCGGTCGAGTACATGTATGTCTATGTGTGAACTATACACCAACCCCAGAGACGACTGTTTGCTCTTTCATGTGGACTAGGAATTCAACAACATTGGAAGCTTTTAAAATATGAACGGTTGCCTGATTGATAAAAAAAACAAAAGTAGATGTGTTGACAAAATGGCCTAGAAATTACACAGGCATTTAAAGTGGACTGTAAAACACTTTCTGTGAAAGGTGATTGCCATGAAGATAACTCCATTGTGTTTATATTCTCGACCAGATTTGCAGATGTGAAAGAACAGTTTCACGCACTCAGCATTCTGCCTATGCAGCTTAGGAAGAGGGAGAGAGGGAACTCTATTCTTTTCATATTCTCGACCAGATTTGCAGGTGCACAAAGAACGGTTTAACGCACTCCGAATTCTGTCTTTGCAATGAGGGAGAGAGGGAAGGTGAAGTGCGCAGAGCCGGATGTGGGGGGTGGGGGCCGGGAGAGCCTTCTTCCGCTTCCCCTTTTGTCTGTCTAACCTGGTTTAAAGG
>CM065722.1:72865355-72867855 GCA_033310375.1 Conus canariensis | reverse complement strand
AGAGAGAGAGAGAGAGAGAGAGAGAGAGAGAGAGAGAGAGAGAGAGAGAGAGAGAGAGAGAGAGAGAGGAGAGAGAGAGAGAGATGGGACATGATAAGGCAAAATCAACTTTTTCTATATTTTTTTTTTCGCCAATGATAACTTCATCAAATGCAAGTAATTAGTGACAGATTAGAGAAATCATGCAACTGCCTCGAACATTGGCTTTAGATCTTTAATACAGTGCGCGCGCGCGCGCACACACACACACACACACACACACACACACACACACACACACACACACACACACACAACGCACGCACGCACGCACGCACCAACACACACACACACACACACACACACACACACACACACACACACACACACACACACACACAGCACAGAGAGAAAAGACAGACAGACAAACACAAAAACAGACAGACAGACATAGACACAGAGGGAGAGTGGAAAACAGAAAGAAAGAAGGACGACAGACAGACAGACAGAGAGACAGGGGGTGGTGGAGGGAAAAGAGAGATGCGCAGAGAGCCAGCAGAGAGAGAGAGAGAGAGGAGAAGGAGAGGAGGAGAGAGAAGAGGAGAGAGAGGGAGAGGAGAAGAAGAGCCGGGCAGACCGATTTACACTATAGAAAACAAAAAGGCAAAACTAGTCAAGAACAAAAGGTGATGGATATAGAAAAAAAAAGGGGGGGGGGAGTGGAGGGAAGCGAAGGAAGTGTATGAAATGCGTCGAGAATAGGAGAGAAGGGTAAGGAGGATGGGGGTGAAGAAAATTTTCCAAGATGTGACGGAAATATGATCACACACATGAAAGCCGGAATAGCTCAGTTGGTAGGGCATCGGATCGTAATCTTGGGGTTGCGGGTTCGCATCTCCGCCGGGCCGTTTCGGTACAGGGGGATTTTTCCCTCGGAGTTAACATTGGTTCTGACTCCATTCCCCACACAGTCCTTCGAATGAGACTATAAGCCGAGGTTCCGTGTATAAACGCACGCACAACATCTTGCACACACGTAAAATCCCATCACCAACTTTCGAAGAGAAGGCCAGTTTGGCCGTTGGATGGATGACACGTTACACATAGCATGCACCTTCCCCGAAGTTGGATTTTGGCTGCATTAATGGCGGGATAAAAAATGGTCATACACACAAAAGTGTCAGAATAATCAACATGTGATTGTGGACACTAAAAGAAAGAAAGAAGAAGAAGAAAAGCACTCAGACGATGCGCCGACGACAGCTCACGGGGCGGGGAAACCATCCTGTTGTGTAGTCAGATATGCAGCGGTCTTGATAGTCAGTCGAACTTGATCTCTGTATGCACACAGGGAACGTAAACCTCGTAACAATAATCAAAAACCATCAGTGAATAACAGGTCTAACATTGTCCATGAGAGGTGTGTTCAGCTTGTTGACAGTGATCTCAATGTAAGCATAAATTTGCAGATATAATCAATGAAGTGTGACCATGAGCATGGAAGTGAAACAAGAGGAAGATGGACAGAGAGAGAGAGAGAGAGCAGAGAGAGAGAGAGAGAGAGAGAGAGAGAGAGAGAGAGAGAAGAGAGAGAGAGAGAGAGAGAGAGCAGAGAGAGAGAGAGAGAGATGAGACAGAGAGAGAGAGAAAGGGAGAGAGAGAGAGAGAGAGAGAGAGAGAGAGAGAGAGAGAGATCAGACAGACAGAGAGAGAAGCATAGAGATAGAGAGAGATGCAGACAGACAGAGCGAGAGAGAAGCAGAAGAGACACAGAGTCATACAGACAGATTTGCACAGCAGAAGATAAGAAGGTAAAGCTAGTCAAAGAAAAAATACGAAAAAAAAGGTCTGTGGCATGTAGAAAAGGCTGGAAGGGAAGGCAGAGTAAGAATATGTCAAAAATGGAAGAGGGACGGAGAGAGGGGAGGGGTAAGACAGAGAGAATGAAGGATGGTTGCCAAGACGTGTGTACGCAATACGACCACATGCTGATGAAAGCACACAGGCGATCTGCTCAGGACAGCTCACGGGGAAATCATTCTGTTGTTTAGCAAAAATGCAGCAGTCCTGATAGTCAGCTGAACCCAATCTCCGCCAGCAGGCGAGGAACGTAAACCTGGCAACAGAGTACAAAACTATTAGTGAATAATCTTGGCATGATGAGTGCGTTCAACTTGTTGACAGTGTTTGCAATGTAACTGGAGCTTTGTGAATTCAATCAACAGCTGCTTGAAGTGTCGTATGTGCGTATGAGCGAGCAGGTGCGTGAGAGAGAGGATAGTAGGTAGGAAAGAGCGAGCGAGCGAGAGATAGACAGACAGACAGACAAGCTGGCAGGCAGGCAGGTAGGCAGGCAGAAAAAGAGAGACAGAAAGAGAGGTGAACAAGAGAAGAGAAAAGAGAAGGGGAGGGGGAGGAGAGACAGAGAGAGAGAGATAAGAAAGGTGGGGGGGGGGGGGTGAGGAGAAGTAAAATACAAATGAATGCATAAAACATGCCGTAAAGTAACGCTCATTTACTA
>CM065722.1:72837855-72855355 GCA_033310375.1 Conus canariensis | reverse complement strand
CCATTTCCAGTGTTCTAGTGTTGGAATATGTATGCTCTATTCTTGTTTGAATAATTCTACTTTGAAGGAAAGCTTTGACATAGTTATACATGGTTCCATTTATTCCAATAGTTTTAAGTTTATACATAAGTCGTTCATGCCATACTTGTTCGTACGCTTTCCTTATGTCAAAGAACGTTGCCAGGATGTTTTTTCGTCTTGCGAACTGTTGTTTAACATGTGTTGTGAGTTTTACTAGATGTTCTGTTGCTGATCTGCCTTTCTGAAAACCAGCTTGATTTATGGGGATAATTTGATGTTTGTTACAAAAATAAAGTAATCTGTTTAGGACAATTCTTTCCATTAGTTTACATGCGTGCGACGTCAGGGCAATTGGGCGGTAGCTGTTTATGTTACTTCGAGGTTTTCCTTGTTTATGTATAGGAACTATGATAGAACGCTTCCATAATGAGGGCAAATTGCCGTCTTCCCAGCATTTTTGAATGAATACTGAGATAAAGCGTTTTACATTAGGTGGGACATGACGTAACATTTCATTAGATATACCGTCTAAACCCACTGATGTTTTTTTGGTGCCCAGATTAGCAAGACATTCTTCTACTTCTTGAATTGTTATGGGAGCATTCAGATAGTGGTTTATTATAGGGTCTGGATCGTTGTAGATGAGCTTTCCTTCTTCTTGCTCTCTGTGCAGTCTATTTTCTGTTGATAAACTATCTTTACTGCCATTTTTGGCGAATATGTCAACAAAAGCTTCGGCCTTTTCTAGATTAGAAGGGAAATCAGAGTTTGGGAGCTTTACAGGACATTTTGGCAAGTTTACTCCATCTTTCATTGTTCTTAACTTTTCCCACACATTTTGGGCATCTTTATGATTTGATATTTCATTCTTACAAAAGTTAGACCAATATTGCTGTTTTGCTTGAGCTGTGATGTGATTAAAATGATTTTTTGCTCTTTTTTTCTCAAGAAGCTTTTGAGCGCGCTCTTCTCCTTTGCTTCGTAAATATTCTCTCAGTTTAATGTTTTTCTCCTTTTTCCCTTTTTCACATGTCTCATTCCACCAGGCATTACCTGCATGCTTTTTTGAACTTGATTTGACAGGTTTTATCATAGGTATTGACTGATTCGCAGCAGATAGCATAGCATTCTGAAACTGATCGTATAGGTCATCAATAGATTGAGTATCAAGTTCTTCTGTGTCGACATAGAATGCTTTTAGTAATTCTGTGAATTTACCCCAGTTAGCTAATTTATAATTATATTTTGGGACTTTTTCCATTGTTAAATCTGTTAGTTCAGGCCTTGAAGTTTCAAAGGTAGTAATGATAGCAATATGATCACTATTGAGTGTGTCATCGAGGGTTTGCCAATCACAAAGTGGCGCTAGATCTGGAGATACTAAAGTTAGATCTATTGCACTTGGCTTGTGCTTAGGGTTGTCAGGAATTCGTGTTATTCTCCCATCATTCAAAAGATATAAGGACGAGTCGACTAGATTTTCTATAAAACGGTTACTAGTAATCGACTGACAATTCTTTTCCCAAAACGGGGAATGAGCATAAAAATCTCCAGTTATAAGATATCTATTGTTTTTATCTGGTCTTGTATGTAATGATCGTAACCATTCAGAATTAAACTCGTTAGGTCCCCGTGGTAGATAGACTGACACAACAGTTAATACGATGTTAGAATTTACCTGAACCCTGACTGCGCAGGAATAGGAATCAGGTGTGTCTGGTGGAACGGGACTTGCGCAGAGGGTGTAGTTTTCTCCTTCCTTGATGTAAATGGCTACGTTGATTTTTTCATCTGTGTTCCCCTGTTGAACAATTGGGGGGAAATAATAGCCAGCAAGTTTAGGTAATTTGTTTCTATGTGTGTTTAGGGATTGTAAGGCCAATACATTGTAGTTTTCTTCTGCAAGCTTTTGTGCTAATTGGTCAAGGGAGGTTATAATAGATCGACAGTTCCACTGAAATACCTTAAAGGAACCGTATTTTAACATTAGAAAATTTCACGTATCAACAGAACTTATTTGTAAGCTAGTGCAAACAACATTGAGATATAGTAAATAACATAAATATATCAATGAATGACTGTGCCAATGGAAAATGAATGATGATTTTTATACTGCAGTTCAAATGTTAACGAGAGTTGCGTTCTAGTCACAAGTGGTGCTGGTGTTTTGCAAAGTTCCACTTTCACCAGTCGCCCAGCACGCTGAACCTGTTGTTCCAGGGGCCCAGGCTGTAGAGCAGAGGATCCGGGTAGGGTTGGTAGTACCAGGATGGCTGGTACCGTGATCGTCCGGTCTTCCTAGGTCGGCTCCACAGCAGGTCTCTCACGTGACGCCCGATGTTCCTAGCCAGGACGCTGGCACCACTGTTGGTGGGGTGGAGGCCGTCATGGAGATGCCAGGAGCTCGTGCGCAGGTTGTTATGGCTGATCAGGCTGACGTCCTCGTCTTCACTCAGCTCTGATGTCAGGAGGGCGTTGAACAGATCTCTCTTGATGGTCAGTTGAGTATCTGTGACTGGTACTATTTTGCTGACAATTATTTTGAGACCAGGATTTTCTTTCTTAATGCCTCTGATACACTGCACCAGATCTTTGGTGCAGTCCGTGGGAGATGTTGACTTTAAATCATTCACTCCGCAGTGAATCAGTAGCGCGTCGTGTTTTTGATATGCTGAATCAAATGTTTGTTGTATATCCTTGATTTTGAACGTTTTCCGAGATTCTGCTTGAAATCCAAAGGAATCTCCAAGTCTCTTGTCATTGACCTTGTTTGTCACGGAATCGTGTATGAAAAGCAGACTTGGCAGACCAGACTCAGTTCTTTCGTCATTCTTTTTTCCTTTAGGAGCAGAATCCTGACGTTTTGCTGTCGCCTTGACGTAATGTTTTTTTGCGTCACTTCGTTGTTTTTGCTGTGTTCTATTTGTCATTGTATGGTCGTTTCCTTTGACTTGAGGCTTGTTGGTCGGTCTTTTTTGCTGAGGGCCACCCTTCTGCTGCTCCGCGGGCGACGGTATTGGCCCCGAGCTGACTGCTTCAGCATATGATGTATAACTTTGCTGTTCGGCAGTCTGGGTGGCAACGCTGACCATTGTCGTCATTTTGTTGTTCTTTACGATCAGGTCAATTTTTTCATTTTGATTTTGTATCGTTTTCTCTAAGTTGCAAATTCGATAGCATAGTGTTTCTATTAATGTTTTCATGTCAGCAACAGTACTTACAAAGCTTTCGCTTGACCGGTTATCAGGCCTGTGACCGGCAGATCCAAGCGTTCCACAGGTCGTTTGGTTCAGGGTAACGAAACGGTCCTCAGCTCTCGGTTTTCGTTCTCTCTTGTTCTAGGCTGATTTGTTTTTTCCTTGATCGCTGTTGTCCAAAATCAGGGTGGTCAACGCTGAAGGACTTCGCGTCCAGGGTCTTGTTTTGGAGAACCTGGTCATTTTAAGGAACTTTGGCAAAAAACTCAGCAAGCGTGTTGTTTAGCTGTTGACCATAGCCGCCATCTTGTGCGTGTCATCTTGTGTGTGTGTGTGTGTGTGTGTGTGTGTGTGTGTGTGTGTGTGTTTGTTTGTGTGCATGTCTGAGTGTGTGTGTGTGTGTGTGTGTGTGTGCGAGCGCGCGCATGTGTGTTCGCGCGCGCGCGCGCGCGCGCGCGCGTGTATGTGTGTGTGTGTGTGTGTGCGGGGGCGCATGCTGTTGTGTGTTGTGTGTGACAGTGTGCGTGCGTGTGTGTGTGTGTGTGTGTGTGTGTGTGTGTGTGTGTGAACATGCACTCTTGTTCGTAGGAGCATGTGTGTGAACATGCACTCTTGTTCGTAGGTGTGTGTGTGTGTGTGTGTGTGTGTGTGTGTGTGTGTGTGTGTGCGGGGGCGCATGCTGTTGTGTGTGACAGTGCGCGCGCGCGCACGCGCGCGCGCGCGTGTGTGTGTGTGTGTGTGTGTGTGAACATGCACTCTTGTTGGTAGGAGCATGATACTTTATTTGTCTTCTTCTTGGTTCAATTCATGTTTAGTTTATTTTCCTTTTTTCTGCATTTGTAATCGCTCAGGACTCGCTTAGCGCTATAGATAATCATTCTTATCATTTTGTTTTCAATGTTTATAATCAATGTTATTATTATCATTATTATTATTATCATCAAATCCTCTGTTCTCTTGTTTTTCTTCCATCCCTTCTCTTTCTTTGCCCGTTGTCAAGAGGTTCAAGTCCCGTTGAACTGAACATTAGTGTCAGTGAAGCTGAGGGAATGGGTCACTGCAGTAAAACGGGGATGAGACACGAGTAGTTAAGTGAAGGAGGAGTTTGCCTCAGCTAGAAACTCTTGCTGTTAATGTGTTGCGAAAGCTTTCTAGAGTGGGAAAAAAACTGGAGAGAGAGAGAGAGAGAGAGAGAGAGGAGAGAGAGAGAGAGAGAGAGAGTCGGAAAGATCGAGGCAGATGGGAGTGAGTGTACAAGCGCGAGCATTCACCCCACCCTCCTTTCACTCATGTGCTCGCACGCGCGCGCGCGCGCGCGCTCACACACACACACACACACACACACACACACACACACATACACACACACAGAAGCAGGCATATGAAGAGAGAGGGAGAGAGAGAGAGAGAGAGAGCAGACAAGAGAGAGAGAGAGAGAGAGAGAGAGAGAGAGAGAGAGAGAGAAAGGCGGGAGTATACAGACAGACAGAAAGACAGACAGACAGAGCAACAGTAACTGCAATAGATCATCATAAATCATGGAATATATGTTCTGCTCCCTATGCTTTGTGGTATGTTGCAATGCCTTTTGTCGCATTACGACGGGGAACGCTGGAAAATTGCGTATTCCTCTCTCCTCCCTCTGTCAGTCACAGACCAGACACACATACTCATCCATTTGCAGACAGCACAAACAAAGATGCTTAAAAGACAGAACCCATACATAAAGCAGCTGCTTCTATGCTAAGCTTGTGCACGTGCGAGCAGTATATTAAGCAAGTTCAAATCCTTTCTACCTCAGCATAATACTGCACACACGTTAACATGATAAAGAAGGTGATAGAGAACAATGCATGCCTTAATTATGTGAATGAGTACCTTGTTCGACCAACTGGCGCTACTACTCAGAAGAGAGACAGAGACAGAGAGAGAGAGAGAGAGACAGACAGAGAGAGAGACACAGAGAGAGAGCGAGATGCACGTTGGCAGGCAGCCAGCCAGACAGAGCAAGTTAGCGAGAGAGAGAGAGAGAGAGAGAGAGAGAGAGAGAGAGAGAGACAGACAGACACACAGACAGACAGACAGACAGACAGAGACAGACAGAGACAGACAGACGGAAGCAGACAGACGGGCAGGAGGGCAGGCAAGTAGAGAAAGAGTGAGAGAGAGAGAGAGCCAGATCGACAGACAGACAGACAGACAGAGGCAAAGAGACAGAGACAGAGAGAGAGAAAGAGAGGGCTGGGGGCGGAGAAATAGAGAGAGAGAGACCAGACCAGACTAGACCAGACCAAACCGGATTTTTATTCATCAAGGCCATTGGCCCATTTCAAGCGCGCGCGCAAGAGAGAGAGAGGGGGGAGAGAAAAGAGAGACGGGGGGAGGGAAAAAGAGACACAGAGAGAGGAACACAGACAAACAGACAGACAAACAGTTTGAAACAGTGAAAACGAATTTCATTGGCAATTACTATGCTAGCCTTAATAGTAAGGGATCGCAAACATAAAACAGAATGCTGAAGTTTCGACAAACATGTCTTCATTACCTTATATATTAAGAATATTATTCAGTAGATATTTTACTGACTTAGCTATACCAATGCAGATGGAATAGTTAGAAGGGTGGTGCTCTCCCCTCTCCCAGCCCCCACTACTGCAGAGTGCGTTCTTTGTCATACACTCATTGTTAAGCTTTCCAGTGCTGAAGTAGCAGTACTGTCCCAGTGCACTGATATCAACGTCTCCTCTTCTTCTTCTTCTTCTTCCGCGTACGCAGGCTGCTACTCCTGCGGACACTCCCTATATGGACAGGCAAGTATTAATCCCATCTACCCTACAAAGGGAGTGGAGTTTTGTGTGCATGACCGTTTTTTTTTTCATCCCGCCATTAAGGCAGCCCTATTCCATCTTCGGGGAAGGTGCAAGCTATGTGTAACGTGTCATCCATACCAACGGCCAAACTGGCCTTCTCTTCCGAAAGTTGGCGATGGGATTTTACGTGTGTGCAAGATGTTATGCGTGCGTTCACACACGGAACCTCGGTTTACAGTCTCATTCGAAGGACTGTATGGGAACTGGAGTCATAACTAATGTTAACTCCGAGGGAAAAATCCCCCTGTACCGAAACGGCCCGGCGGAGCTTCGAACCCGCAACCCTTGGCGCTCTACCAACTGAGCTATTCCGGCCACCAACGTCTCCACAATACACCAGCCCCAGAGAGGCTGCTCCAAACCTTTCCTTGTGGAATGTAGATTTGAACAACACTATCAGCTTTTGAAATACGAGCATTTGCCTTTTTGAATGAAAACAGTAGGCCGTATGACAACATCGCCAAGAAACGACAAAAGATACTTGCATTTATGGAGACTGTAAAACACTTGCAAGAAAGGGTTGAGTTGCAACAAAAATATCAACTCCGTTATTTATGTAATTCTCTTCACTTAGATGTTCATCTTGAACAGTTTTACGGCCCCATAATTATGTCTTTCCACCTTAGGATGAAGGAGGGAGAGGGAAGACAGAGAGCGCAGAGCATAGTAGGGGTGGGGGTGGGGGTGCATTCTTCTGATTCCTCTTTTGTATGTCAAGGCTGGTTCTTCATGCTGTTTAGAGCGGGATTAGTTTCAAACAGAGAGAAGGAAGGAAGGAAGGAAAGAAAGAAAGAAGGAAAGAAAGAAAGAAAGAAAGAGAAAAAAAAAAGAAAGAACAATAACCCCTCAGATATTTTCTGACGAATGCTGGCGCCGGGATTGTGACAAAATAAGTGTATCGTAGGGGAGAAGAGAAAGAGTATGTAGCAGAGGAGACAGAGAAAGAAGGAGGAGATGCACGGAGTAAGGTGTGGAGACTTACTCCTATTCAGAGGCCATGAAAGATGAGACAACGACAGAAGCAGCCTCTGAAGATTTAAGGGATTGACTCTGGCACACAGAGTGACGTTATCAGCACTGAAGGTACCTGATCTACATGACGGGAACGGTGCACAGAACCAGACAGACTGTAGGGTGATCAGGGACTTGAGAGCAATTGGAGGGATAGACTGCAACGTGACCTCCCATTAATAGATCTCGAGAGATGTAGGCTTTTTTTTTTTGTTGCTGTTGTTTTAATCAGTTTGTCTATTTTCGTGTCTATGTATGGATTTCCATCCAAGAAACAGGCAACGGCGAGTATCAAAGGAATCGAGTGTGGAAGAAAGAAAACAAATGCTTCCTCAACGAGTCAGAACCCACAGAATTGGGTTGTGTGTTTGTTTCTTAATCAGGATCCACAAAATGGTAGGATTCGCGAAACAAAAAAAAAGAGGCGGTCTGCCTGTTGACAGATTCGGAATCATCTTCAGATTTTAAATTCTAGACCCCTCAGATGAATGGAAAATGAAGTTAGAAATAACATCGGTGCAGACAGTATCTCAGAACATCCTCCATTGCTAACACACTAGGAGAAAGAAAGAATGATCATAGCATGATAAACAGGCAACCAACACGCGCACACACACACACACACACACACACACACACACACACACACACACACACACACACACACACACACACACACACGCATACACCAACACACACAAACACACACTTTTCTTGAGAAAGTATTGGCTCCTACGGATCATTGTTGTTTATATCCCAGCAGTTATGAAGGGCCGTGTCAGGGCTGTCATCTTGTCAAATGCAGTTATGTGTATTATATTATAGAATGAAAAAAAAAAACCAATAAACCAGATTTTCGAAAACACACAGACAGTACATAGAATCTTTCTCTCTGAAACCCTTGATCAGATGAAAAAATCTTTATCTTTTTCAGGAACTAAAAGATCGCATTCGGTTGACTATTTCTCGATACTGAGCTTTAGAAGAAAATATTAGTGACTTTAAATGGTCTCAGTAACTTCTTCTTTTTGTCCTGAAAGAAAGTGTTGTTTAAATAAAATTGACATTCATCATCAATTCCGTTGGAAGTGACATTGTTCTCATAATTCTTTTAGCTTTGAAAGCTCAGAATATAAGAACTAATTGTTTAAATCTAAGAACGTCAGACGACGTCAGGTATTGATTCTGAAGAAGGTCTGCAGCGGAAATAAAGGCCTAGGCCAATTTTTGTAAGGATGTGTGTGTGTGTGTGTGTGTGTGTGTGTGTGTGTGTGTGTGTGTGCGTGTGTGTATGTGTGCGCGTGCGTGCGTGCGTGCGTGCGTGTGTGTGTGTGTGCGTGTGCGTGTGTGTGTGTGTGTATGTGTATGTGTGCGCGCGCGCACGCGCGCGCGTGTGTGTGTGTGTGTGTGTGTGCGTGCGTGCGTGCGTGCGAGCGTGAGTGCGTGCGTGCGTGCGTGTGTGCGTTCGTGTTTAATGCAGGATTTCTGTTCTCAGTGGCAAAGAATGTTTATCAATATTATTTAAGACGCCTTTTTACAGGTTTACAAATTCCCATGCTTCTATTACATAATGGATGCACCAGCTACAATTTGATTCATGAAAGTTTTAGCTGCGTGAGTTTTGGATGGACTGGTGCACTGTCTAACTGTATAACATGACATGTATTTTGTTTCTTAAAATCAAGAATAACATTGAAATATCACAGCCCTCTTCAAATCTGCTAGTGTTGCTGCTGTTATTACTGTTACTACTATCATCACGAATAATTCTACCACTATAAAAGACACTAAAGCCCTTAGCTAAACTGGGGGCAAGGAGGCTTCTTTCAACGTAATTAAAAGTGATTACAAGTTTCCACTTCCACTAGGTCTTTTTTTCTTCCATCTATTCGCTCGCTTCCTTTGCCCGTTCTTAAGCGTTTCAGGTATTTATTACCTCAACACTAGTGCCATAAATGACGAGGGAACAGATGACGGTAATAAAACCAGGATAGAAGAGGAGTTAAGAGAAGAAAGAGAATGATTGTCCATTGAGCTCGTGTCGTTACTGTGCTTGAAAACCTTTCTGGGATGGAAAAAAAACTCAGAGAGAGAGAGAGAGAGAGAGAGAGAGAGAGAGAGATGCAACAGTAACGGTAATAAATGATCTGAAGAAAGTGGAAAATGAGCATGTCCAGAGGGTCATGGGTTCGAATCCCAGCCATGGCTCGTCCCAAGATGGAAAAAAAAAAGGGGCAGCAGAGGGACATCCGGAGTCATGAACCGGGTGTGGCCCAACCCCCCTAGAGTGTCAGGAGATAAGGGCCGAAACACTTGCTTGAAGGGGGCTTCTCTTCTGAGGACTCTCTGCTGCCACGCTCTCCACGAGTTTCTTTCTACTGATGCATGGGTAAACCATTGACTTCCGGGAATAGGCCGGAGGACGTCCGGGAAAGACCGGAGGACACTGGGAAAGACCAGAACCAAGGGCTCTGTGGGCTGGCTCCCCACTTTGCCTTAAACATGCGGCTACTAAGAATAAAAGGAAAAGATGCTCCCAGGATTCACCGAAAGGGGGAGAGAATGATGAATCCATCGGTGCTCAACCAATCATGACTGCAAATCCCAACGGACTATGAACATGGACCAAATGGAATATCCATGTGTCTGTGGAAAGCGTTTCGCTACCACCCGTGGCATGAAGATCCACAAAACAAAGATGGGATGTGTGAAGACTCATCTGAATGAGCAGCAGCGCACTGCATTAGCAGATAAGACGTCGGAAGACCAAGGCCAGGATTTAAACCACAGTGCCAAGGACATCCACGCTGTTGGTTCGGATGAGGAATTTGCACAGGCCCTCGATGCCAGGCGCCTGAAACTCAACCTGCCACGAGCAAACGAAACTGAAGATTGGGAGAAACTGGATGCAAAAATCGTCCAAAGACTCGATGCACTGATAGGGAAAAGCACCCTGGAACACAAACTAGCCACATATGGGGACATTGTGTATGCCACATGTAGAGACGCCTATGGAGCAAAACTACCCAAAGAGAAAACACCTCCAAAGAAATCCAGACGCCAAGAAAAGATGGACAAGATCAGGGTCCAAAAGAAAAACCTCAAGACGCAAATGAAGACCGCATTGCCAGCTGAAAAACAAGGCTTGGAAAAACTGTGGAAAGACCTGAAAGAAAAACACAGCGCCCTCAGCAAAGCAGAATCTGCGAGGAAGAGGAAGAGCAAAAAGAAGAAGACACAAGAGCGCTTCTTCAGAGACCCCTTCCAGTTTGCCAGAACACTGTTTGAGCAGCCAAAATCTGGGACCCTAAGTGTGGACAAAGGAGTTCTTGAGCAGCATCTGAGGAAAACATACTCTGACCCACAGAGCAAAGCACCACTCGACATTCAAGGTCTGGTGTGGCCAACCAACCCTGAGGAACAGTTCAATGGCAAGCCTCCAACGTTGGCGGAAATCAAGAAGGTGGTCGACAAAGCCAGAGCCAAATCATCACCAGGGCCAAACGGAATACCTTACCAGCTTTACAAGAAATGTCCCAAGGTGCTGGAGTGGCTCCACAGGCTGCTGCGATCGGCTTGGAGAAACCAGAAGATCAGCGGCCAGTGGATGACGGCAGATGGTGTGTACATCCCCAAAGAGCAAAACTCAAGTGACATCAGCCAGTTCAGGCCAATATCACTACTGAACGTCGAAGGGAAAATCTTCTTCTCTGTCATGGCAGCAAGGCTGACCAAGTACCTGATGGAAAACAAGTACTTGGATGTGTCAGTCCAGAAAGGTGGCATCCCAGGCGTGGCTGGCTGTGTAGAACACGCCACAATGATCTGGGACGCAATCCAAAAAGCAAAAACAGAAAAGAGAGACCTGGACGTAGTGTGGCTTGATCTGGCAAACGCATATGGATCTGTGCCCCATGAGATGATACAGTTGGCTCTTGAGATGTACCATGTGCCAAAGAACATCCGCGACATGCTCAAGAAGTACTTCAATGGCTTCTCAATGCGGTTCTCTACCAAGGAGTACACAACAGACTGGATCAACTTCGAAGTGGGCATTGCAATGGGCTGTGCAATTTCCCCAATACTGTTCGTGCTGGCAATGGAACTCATCTTGAAAGCAGCAACAAACAACGCGAGACAAACAGACCTTGGCGATGGATACAAGATGCCTCCTCTCAAGGCCTTCATGGATGACACTACAGTGATTTCATCCAGAGAAGACGAGACACGTCATGTCCTGGAGAGGCTGGACGACATAGTTGCCTCATCCAGAATGAAGTTCAAGCCAAAGAAATCACGGAGTCTCTCACTGAGGAAAGGAAAAGTGGCCGGATCTGTGGTCTTCAGTGTTGCCAACCAGGCCATTCCAACAGTCACAGAAGAACCAGTCAAGAGCCTTGGAAGATGGTATGATGATACGCTGAAAGACACACAAAGAGCAAAAGAAACCAAGCAGATGGCGGAGGAAGGCTTGGAGACCATTGACCAGTGTGGGCTCCCTGGCAAATACAAGGTCTGGTGTTTGCAGTTCATGCTGATACCAAAGCTCCTATGGCCTCTGATGATATACGACATCTGCACCAGCATGGTGGAGGCAATGGAAGCCAAAATCAACAAGTTCACAAGGAAATGGCTTGGTGTCCCACCCTGTCTGACTGACATAGCGCTGTACTGTCGCCAAGCAAAGCTGAAACTACCACTGAAATCCATCCTGGAGGAATACAAAGCAGGGAAGATCAGACTTCAAAGCATGCTGGAGGACTCAGGAGACAAGGTGGTAGAAGCAATCAAGCCCCAGCTGAAGACAGGCAGAAAATGGAAAGTTCAAGAGGCGATGGATTCTGCAAAAGAAAGTCTCAAGATCAAAGAAATAACAGGACACACACAGACCAACAGACAAGGACTGGGGGTGACCAAAACTGAATGGTGGTCAAAGGCCAAAGGAAAAGCCAAAAGAGACATGATGATTCAGGAGATGAGAAAAGAAGAAGACCAAAAAAGACTCCAAAAAGCAGTCCAGCAGAGCCAGCAAGGGCAATGGACAACGTGGGAGAATGCACTCCAAAGAAGTCTCACTTGGAATGACATTTGGCACATGGCCCCTCTCAGGATCAGCTTCATTCTCAGATCTGCATATGACCTTCTGCCCTCAAATGCAAACCTGGTGAAGTGGGGGAAAACAGACGATCCTGCATGCCCCCTCTGCCATGAAAAACAAACAGTGGAGCATGTCCTAAGCTCATGTAAAGTAGCCCTGGCTCAAGGAAGGTACACATGGAGGCACAACCAAGTGCTCAAAGAGATTGTACAAGTAGTCTGGGCTAGTACCAACACCATAAAAGGGAAAATCAGGACTCCCAAAGCACCCGCAATATTCTTCACGGCAGGAGGCAGCAAATCATGGCCAAGAACAACAGTGCCACTCGAAACATGCAGGCAGAGTCTGCTGGACGGGGCAGATGACTGGGAGTGCACTGCAGACCTCCCAGAATGGAAGAGTCACCCAGAGATCATCAGCAAGAGTGGTATGAGACCAGACATAGTAGTCCACTCTAAGTCAACCAAGCAGCTGATCATGATCGAGCTCACGGTGCCATATGAGAACAGAATGGAGGCAGCTCAAATCTACAAGACTGAAAAGTATGCTGATCTGGCAAACAGCCTGAGGAGAGAAGGCTATCAGGTCAAAATCCTCACTGCAGAAATTGGAGCTAGGGGGTTTGTAGGAACGTCTGCATACAGCCTCATGAAACAGCTCTCAGTTGCAGGGAAGGAAAAAACCAGAGCCCTGAAAGCAATGGCAGAAGCGGCAGAGAGGTGTTCAAGCTGGATCTGGTCAAGGAGGAACAAAAGTGAACTTCATAAGGCTTAATTTCCCTACAAATATCAGGTGTCCCTGTGGCTCAGTGGTTAAAGCGCGAGTCATTAAGTGGAAAATGAGCATGTCCAGAGGGTCATGGGTTCGAATCCCAGCCATGGCTCGTCCCAAGATGGAAAAAAAAGGGGCAGCAGAGGGACATCCGGAGTCATGAACCGGGTGTGGCCCAACCCCCCTAGAGTGTCAGGAGATAAGGGCCGAAACACTTGCTTGAAGGGGGCTTCTCTTCTGAGGACTCTCTGCTGCCACGCTCTCCACGAGTTTCTTTCTACTCATAAAACATAGTGTATAGGTATTCGTTGAGTGTTTTCTGCCTCCTATATCTTGTGGTACGGTGCCATTTCTGTCTTCACATTATAGTAGGGAATGCCCCAAAAATTATGTATTCATCGTTTCTATCTCTGTCACTCACAGACCAGACATACATGTGGATAAATTTGCAGGCGTATACATAAACATGTCCAAAGCCCATATATAAACGCAGCATGTGCGTGTGCAAGCAATATATGAAGGCGAGCACGAATTATTCCCCCTTCACATACGCACATGCGTGAACGTAACAAAAAAGATAACAGAGAACAATGCATGTCTAAACGACATGAATGAGTCACTAATGCTCCCAAATGACGCTACGAATCAGAGAGAGAGAGAGAGAGAGACGGGGAGGGGGGGGGGGGAATGAACAAAAGGCAGACAGACAGAGCCCGAAAAGAGACAGAGAGACAGACCACACACACACACACACACACACACACACACACACACACACACACACACACACACACATCAAACACAGACAGATGGACAAGTAAGCAGACAGAGAGACAGACAGGCAAGCAGGGAGAGAGAGAGAGAGAGAAGGGGGGATGGTGGGTTCTTTAGGTGCGGAGAGGGTCACACACACACACACACACACACACACACACACACACACACACACACACACACACACACACACACGGCGTAAAGAGACAGAGTGACAGATGGCGGCAATGTCTTGGAGTGGAAGCAAAGAGCATAATAATTATCAACAGTCAATCATTGGTCACACTTACAACCAATCAAAGAGCATAATAATTATCAACTGTCAATCATTGATCACACTTACAACCAATCATAGCTTTTTTCCGGATTTCCTTCAGCTGACACTTTATTATCATGACCCCTGCTGTTGACATCATAATCCCGTTAGGAACAGGGCCATTTATGAAGGCATGATGAACAGTCATGTTGCGAGGTGACGGTATAATGTGACAGGAATTCTTTGGCTGTGCAAGCAGTCGTGGTAGGCGAGGTAGAAGGAGGTTTGGGTGAGAAGGAGAGTGTCACAGGTTTGGGGAGAGACAGGAAAGAAGCACATGGCGAGAGAGAGGAGTAGGGGAGGAGGGCCGTTGGATATAAGAATATATACATATGAATAATTCACTTAAATCTAGTCTCTGTTATCTTCTGAACAAAAATAAAAGACGTATCATTGTCAGATAAAGAACCCTAGAAGTCGGATATCATAACAAGAACTCGTTCGTCAAGCACAGTACGTGTAGCATGTAATACTGATCTCTCGGTGTTTTACGTGTGCATGGTTGTTGTTTTTTTCACAGTACCACTTACCAACCAGCATTTGATGCTTATCCATTTTCTGATGAGAATTATATTACTGTATGATTGTCATTAGACTGTTCACAGTTCTTTATACCTTTATTTGAAAAATTCATATCAACAGTTGTTGAAGTTTTGTTTGTTAGTGTTTTTTTAAGATGAGAGAAAGTGCTCATAATCATTACAGTCACGTAAAAAAAAACATTTTTAACACATAATCCAGAACGCTTTGACCAATTGAAATTAAGGACAGATGCATTGCATTAAGATGTACAAGTTCCAGTATATTCATACCTGCGTAATAGTTTAGTTGATCCTGAGCTTGTCTTTACTGTGTTTGTTTCATCATGTTTAAATTTGATCGAAACCCAACTAAAAAGTAATAACTGAGGTTAAAGGCTATATTGATGGTAGATTTCCAAACCTTCTCGTCAGAATAGGCATCTGGTAAAGGAAACACAGGTCAACCACTGAAGCACCTCAAAGATTGCACGAAAGCATTCATGAGAGCTGTCTGCGATGCTCTTAAAATCAAATGCGAAACCTTTGCACCTGGAGAATTCAGGTGTTTGATGAGAGGCGTTTACAAGCTTGCCATACGTCTCTATGCCTGTGAGACATGGACTCTGACAGCTCAACTTGAGAGAAGGATTCAGGCATTAGAGAAGAGATGCTTCCGCAAGATCCTTGGCACCTCATACAAACACCACATTACCAATTTAGACGTCGAGAACAGAATAAGGCAAGCCATTGAACCAAACGAAGACCTTTTGTCCACAGTGAAAAGAAGGAAAATGAGATGTTATGATCATGTATGGTGATCAACAGGACTTGCCAAAACCATTCAACAAGGAACAGTGCGAGGAGGCAGAAGGAGAGGAAGAAAGAGAAAGAGATGGGAGGACAACATCAGTGAATGGACTGGCCTCACACTCAGCAACTGCCAAAGAGCGTCTGAGAACCAGGAAGAGTGGAGGAAGCTGGTTGTGAAGTGTTCTGTGACACCCCAACAGTCTTGAAGACTCCGGGATAGGTGGTTTGTGATAGGTTTACCAGGTCTGGACCATGAGTGCCAAGCCCACGAGGGCAGGAAAACTGTCAGCTATTGCTTGCCCACAGTGCATCCCTATCTGCGCATCTAACTTGTGGCTGCATGATCACGTTAGTCACAGAGGACATTGTCACTTATGATGGACTTCTGATACAATGATACAATGCGTTTTCATATAAGACGTTGGGGAAGTGAAGCTCTGACCAGGAAGATTAGGAAACTAGAGGTCGCGGTCCATCCCAAGCCCACCAACACCATCCGTAGCCGACTCGTCGCCCCAAGGACAAAACCAACAAACTCGACAAATCCGGCATCATCTACAGAATAGACTGCCGTGACTGCAACCAATCGGAGAAACAGAATGTCCCTCCAAAAGAGACTTACAGTACACAAGAGGGACTCTTCACCTGTCGGAGCACACCTGCACTCCGAGCAACACCAATTTGACACGGACAACGTCAACATCCTGGACAGAGAAAACAAGTGGTTCCAGCGAGGGGTCAAGGAGGCCATCTACATAGCAGCCACCAACCCCCCCCCCCCCCCTCCCCGCTCAACAGGGACCGGGGCCGCTACACCTTGCCCCCGGTGTACGCTTCACTGATTCGGTCACGTGACCTGGGTACGTCCCATGGTCGCGTTTTCTGAATCGAGTTCACTCAGTCAGCAACAGCATCCCTAAGGAGGATGGCCGGATGGCTGTCGAAAGCTACGAGTGAGTAGTGCAATTTTCTTTTGTTGGGAGACTAGGTCTAACTCTACATAACAATGCGTTTTCATATAATTGTAAAATGAACTGCTCAGAGAGTGCCTGTGTTCAGATAGGGAGATTTCCTGCATGATGTTTTCAGTGATGTATATGGTGCTTCTATGTGAAAATGACAAACGTGTTTGAAGATTGTCAGCAGTGAATTGAACTGTTTTTACATAACAGAGCTTTGGAACTTTCGCTTGTATGTTGGTTTGTTTTATTCAGCTTGTCTCATCCAGGAGGTATCACTGCATGTGGACCAGTCATATGCCATACCTACTTCACCCAGAGATCACAGAACAAACGGTTACAGATCAATACATAAACACATGAATGTGCAAATAAACATAAAAAAGATGTGTTACTTTTGTTGCTTTTCCTTACAATGCGTGTGCTAGAAGCTGAAAACAGATCGAGGATGCTTGATTCCATACGCACGTAATTGCACCTGTGTGTACGAGGGTGTGCGTGCATGCGTGCGCGTGTGTGTGCGTGCATGAGTGTGTGTATGTGTGTGTGTGTGTGTGTGTGTGTGTGTGTGTGTGTGTGTGTGTGTGTGTGTGTGTTTCTTTATTGTAAATGTCCATGCCTATGGCGAGAAAGAAACAGATGAGACATGAAAATATTCATTTATACTTGTGTACTTAATCGTGCATTTACACCCGAACACACACACACATACACACACACACACACACACACACACACACACACACGCACACACACACACACACACACACACACACACACACACACACACACACAGAGAGAGAGAGAGAGAGAGAGAGAGATAACGACGATAACGATGATAACGATAACGATGATTTATTCAGAAAGGCCACAGCCCCATTCGAAGGGGGTGAGTAATAAAGAACATAATTAAACAAGATTTTTTATCACAAAAAATGTAAACATTCTCAACATATGCAATTTACTTAGGTCAAATCACTCCTTCTTTTGAATGGTTTGTACAGATATAAAGCAAGATTCCTTGCAACGTTGTAAATTTTTTTACGACAAAAGACATACTAACTTGAACAGTGCAGGACGTCGATGATATTTTAACGGAATAAGTTTTTTTCCAAGCATTTTTCTTTTTATTAATAAAAAAAAAATCAGAGC
>CM065722.1:72812855-72815355 GCA_033310375.1 Conus canariensis | reverse complement strand
TCTGTGGTGAAAAGGAGGGTGATCCCTTCATCATCCTCAGTGATTAGATCATTCAAGAAATGAGAAAGGTTCATGCATGTAAAAACGAGGATCAGAAAACACCTGAAAGAAAGGACTGCTTGGTAGCCAAGAGCTTTACTCTATTGTTTTGATATTCTGGACTAACGTTGCAAACGTTTTTGATGAGTAGATGAACGCACCCAGATCTCTATCTTCCAATTTCTTTTAGGCGGAGGGAGGGAGGGGAAAGGGTGCGGGTGAGGAGGAGGAAATTCTTCTCCTTCATCTTTCTTATGTCAAAACTGGTAGGGAGGCAGTTTCTTCAGACTGTTTGGAACAGAGTAAGTAAAATACAAAAGAAGCCCAGGAAATTTCCTGAGGAATGTCGGTGTTGGGACAGAGATATGATCAGCTGATTGTGGCTGGGTACAGGGGAGGAGGGGGAGGAGAGACTAGAGGGTGAGGAGGGAGTGTGGGAGTTAGGCTGTTACAGACTTGGGGGAGGGGAATGGGTGAATATTTGCTATTTTAAGGCCATAGAATATAAGACAACCACAGAAAAAGCTTCAGAACTTTTAACTGATTGGCTGTGGCGGTGAGAGTGACGTTATCAGAACTGGAGGTACCTGATCTACCTGACGAGGAAGGTGCACACAGCCAGACTATTTGTAGGATGAAGAGTGACTTGAGAACAACAGGAGGAACAGCACCACGGCATGAAACCCCCACGAGAAATCGAACCCTGGTACTTTTGTGTTTATTTCAGTGTTCCTAGCAGGTCTAAAATTATGAGGATCATTTTGATCCTTTGACCAGAATTTTTTAAGGTCATTTTGTAATGTCAGAGTCATTAGGAAAAGCAAAATACATATCGCATGTGTAATGCAGATTAAGTATAACTCGAAAGAAGCGAAAAAAAGGCAGTCAATCGGAAGTATTGCTATTTATCTTTAAATACTTTACATATGAACATGACACATGATTTGGAATAAAAAGAAATGAAAGAATTAAAGAAAAAAAATGACACCACGAGACGAACCCTGGAGTGGTGCAGCAGACATGAATGATGAGGCCATTGAAAAGAAAACAACCAAATCAGTGTTCAAAAAGAAGGCAAAAATCACAGCCATATGAATGACAACATTGCAATAACTCGGTTGGTAGAGCGCCGGACTCGTAATCTTGGTGATCCTGGGGTTGCGGGTTCGAATCTACGCAGGGCTGTTTTGGTACAGGATGATTTTTCCCTCGATGCAAACATTAGTTCTGACTCCATTCCCCAACCAGTCCTTCGAATGAGACTATAAACCAGGTTCCGTGTGTGAACGCACGCATAACATCTTGCACAAACGTAAAATCCCATCACCAACTTTCGGAAGAGAAGGCCAGTTTAACATTTGGTATGGATGACACGTCACACATAGCATGCACTCGCGTGAAAAATCGAAAGAATGAAAGAGTTGATAGTAAAGTTACATTGACCTCAACACATGGTTTGTCTGCCTCAGGCTCAGTCACAGTGTGTTTAGCTGATAGTAAAGTTACACTGACCTCAACACATGGTTTTCCTGCCTCAGGCACATTCACAGTGTGCTCAACTTCGTTGACCTCAACAATGGTTTGCCTGCCTCAGGCTTATTCACAGTGTGTTTAGTTTCGTTGACCTCAACACATGGTTTGTCTGCCTCAGGCCCATTCACAGTGTGTTTAGCTTCGTTGACCTCAACACTTGATTGGGCTGCCTCATTCACAGTGTGTTTAGCTTTGTTGACCTCAGCACATGGTTTGTCTGCCCCAGACTCATTCACAGTGTGCTTAGCTTCGTTGAACTCAACGCATGGTTTCCTGCCTCAGGTACATTATTCACAGTGTGTTTAGCTTCGTTGAGCCACTGTTAAGAGCACATTTTGACACGACAGTATGTGGCGTGCGCGCATGAGCAGAGAAGGGAAAGAACTCTGGCTTGCTCCTATTGTGTTGTCAGCCATATTGCTGTAATCACTTTGCCGTGTTGGCCTGTGACTAGGAGGCCTGCGCATCTGATTTGAAAAAAAAAACCACTAAATACATTGCAATGTCCTAGAGTGATAATTTGTATGTGTAAGAGTTCAAATTCGGTGCTTCATGAAATACACAAATGTGTGTCTTTTGGGAATACATCATTTGCTGTCTAATATTTAGACAGAGAAGTATGTATGTCTATCTATCTACCTATGTATCTATGTACACAGACACACACAGACACACACGACACATACACACACACACACACACACACACACACACACACACACACACACACATACACACACACACACACCCATATATATATATATATATATATATATATATATATATATATATATATATATTGAGATACAACGAGGGAGAGAGGCAAACAGACAGTCAGAGACACTTTCGCCTTTTGCCTGAGTCACTGGACTGACAAGATATGACAAAAATACACTGGGCAAAAAACAATGGATATATAAGACACACA
>CM065722.1:72790355-72807855 GCA_033310375.1 Conus canariensis | reverse complement strand
AGAGGTGGGTTCAATGACTGAAGACGGCGCAGCTGAGAGCAAAAGGAGACTGATCTCATGAATGTTTCGTTCGCTACGTGCACCACCGACCACGTTTTTGCTGGCTCAACGTGCTGTCTTGAGCCACTCACTGTAAGATCGACATTTTGACACGAGTGTGTGTGTGTGTGTGTGTGTGTGTGTGCATGAGCTCTTGAGCAGAGAAGGGACAGAACTCTGGTTTGTTCCTGTTGTGTCGTCAGCTATGCTGATTGAAATCACTTCAACTTGCCTCGTGACCGGCAGGCATACGCGTTTTTTTTTTGTTTTTTTTAAAAATAAATGACGTATAGAGTGATATTTTTATGCGTCAGAGTTGAAATTCAGTGCTTCATATACGCAGTGCTTATCTATCTATCTATCTATCTATCTGTCTGTCTATCTATCTTGTATTATATATATATATATATATATATATTAATATATACATGTGTATATATACATATATATATATATATATATAGAGAGAGAGAGAGAGAGAGAGACAGACAGACAGACAGACAGACAGACAGAGACAGAGAGGGAGACACAGACTACATGCATACAAACATACATACATGTATACATTCATATATACATAATCTATTTCTTCATTCACCTGTGTATGAATGTATCCATTACTTCCACGAACATGTAAGCTGTACAAAGACCAGTCTTGACGAAACAATTGCCATAGTTTAAAAGATGACTCTTGGTATCTGTTTTCATATTGTGCTATATTTACTTTGCAATGCAGTTCATTTTCTTTCTAGAAATAAAGAAATAACCACATCTCTCTCTCTCTCTCTCTCTCTCTTCTCTTTCTGTCTGTCTGTCTGTCTTTTCTCTCTCTCTCTCTCTCTCTCTCTCTCTCTCTCTTCTCTCTCTCTCTCTCTCTCTCTCTCTCTCTTCTCTGCGCTGCCACTTACTATGGCTTCTGCTGTTTTTGATATTAGTATTAACACTTACATCACCATGACTTATCCTACAGCAACAGACCGCAAAAGCTTTAGCTTAATTCAGGGAGAATGTTCTTGAAGCGTCAGAAAAGAGTGATGTCAGCTCACGACACGTTTCTACTTCCCTTACTAAAAGTCTCCGTCTCCTCTCTGCTTCGCCCGTCTCTTGTCTTCCCCTGCCCGTGGTCAAGAGATTCAAGTTCCTTCAGCTCAACATTAGAGCCATTGAAGATGAGGGAACGGGATGGCCGTTATAAAGCCAGGATGGGAGGCGAGTTGTTAAGGGAAAGAGGAGAATGATTGAGCAATGAACTCTTGCCGTTAATGTGCTTTTGGAAAGCTTTCTGGGACGGAGAAAACTGTAGGGGGAGAAAGAGAGGGAGGATGAGGAAGTATGATAGAGAGTGAGAGAGAGAGAGAGAGAGAGAGAGAGAGGAGAGAGAGAGAGAGAGAGAGCGAGAGAGAGAGAGAGAGAGAGAGTATGCACTATGTCTACCACAGCTAAGCGTCTTTTTCCTCAGACAATCCTCATGTTCACCTCTCTCAGAGCTACAGTAGCACAGGCGGATTAGTGCATTAATAACTGCTTTATACACGAACCCCATGGAGTCTGCTTTTGCTGCTGGTCTTGAAAACAACATGTTTGAGCAAAACATGGACAATGTATCAAATACAAGCTTTATTTTTATTGTACATAAGTAGGCCTTGTGATTCATTATTGATCCAATACTTATTCTGCTTTGGGAACAACTTCACTTCAACAGCCTCTAACTAAAATGCCTTAAAATCCACCATCATCACAAGTGATATAATCGTTAAAGAAATGATAGAGGTACGTGTGTTTAAGGAAGAGGATTGTAAACCTCCAGCTAGAAAGGACGGGTTGTCAACGAAAAGCTTATCTCCGTTTTCTTTGAATGTTCTGTTGTTCATTACATTGCAAACGTTTTCCATAAGCAACTGAACGCACCCAGATCTGTATCTCCCATCTTCTCAGGGGGGAAGGCGGAGAGGTGTAGAGTGCAGGCGGGGGGGGGGGAATTGGGGGGTGGGGGTGGGGTGGGGGAGGGTTCTTCAGCTTCCTCTTCCTCTTTCATTGTGTCAAAACAGGTAGGGAGGCAGTTTTTAATACTGTTTGAAGCCCGGTAAGTAAAACAAAGGGAAATATCCAGAGGAATGCCGGTGTTGGGACTGTGACAGAACAAGCTGTGGCTGTATACATGGTAGAAGGGGAAGAGGAAGAGGGAGTGATGGGGTTTGGGAAGGAGGGAAGAAGATATTCCTTTTGAGAGCGCTTGGAATATGAGAAGCTTGAGAACTTTTAAGTGATTGGTTTTAGCGGAGAAAGTGACGCTATCAGAGCCGGGGGCACCTGATGTATATGTCTGGAAAGGTGCACAACAGCCAGGCTATTTGTGGGATGATGAACGACTTGAGAGCACCAAGGGGGATAGAATCGTGGCACGGAATCCCATGGTAAATCCAGACCCGGTAATTTTGTGTATATTTCCCTGCTCCCAACAGATTTAAACCCCGAGGATCGTTATGATCCTTTGACTTCAACTTTTGAAGTTCAGTTTCTAATTTCAGACAGCCATCAACACAAATGAAGAACAAATATTAATGTGCAATACACACACTTCATAAAGAACATCAAATTCACAGAATCTATATTGCTACCTGAAGTTAGACCTAGTCTCCCAACAAAAGAAAATGCACTACTCACTCGTAGCTTTCGACAGCCATCCGGCCATCTTCCTCAGCGATGCTGTTGCTGACTGCGTGGACTCCAACTTCCCCAACGTTTTACAGAATCTATTTTCATCTTTAAAGACTTTACACATGATAATCGCTAGTGCAAAATCTCGAAATAAAAAGAAACAGAGGCTTTTTTTTTTAATCACAGGCATACCAATACAAATGCGAAAGTCACTACTAGTGCAGGCAGACTTGAATACTGAGGCCATTTAAAAGGAAACAACAAAACCAGTTTCAAAGAAGAACACATTGCTATTCACACGAATTACAACATTTCACCTTCAACTATAATAAATTGAAATGAGTCCAGTTGCAGAGTGAGTTTTCTCCATCCACGTGTCACTGAGGTTCGACCCAGACGGCAATGTTGTCTGAACATCGACAGAAGGAGGTTCACTGACTGAAGTTGACGCAGTTGAAAGTCAAGTTGGACTGACCTCAACAAATGGTTTCGACTGCTGCAGGCACATTCGACATGTTTTTAGCTTTATTTATGGTGACTTTTTAATACAAAACTATGAATACGTGCGCGCATGAGCAGAAAAGGGAAAGAACTCTAGCTTGTTCCTGTCGCCAGCAATGACTCTTGCAAACACTTTGCTACTTTACCCTATCTGAGGTAGACCCACACATTTGATTTGGAAAAAAAATATATTCGGCACAATGACGCAGAGAATGAGATTTTTATGTGTCAGAGTTTGAATTCTGTGCTTCACATGCACAAATGCCTGCCTTTAGGAATGTTGCGTTTGTTTTACACACACACACACACACACACACACACACACACACACACACACACACACACACACACACAACACACACACATGCGCGCGCGCGCGCTCATGGATAATGCAGATATAATTATAGATCATTCTCTCTTCTCTCTCTCTCTCTCTCTCTCTCTCTCTCTCTCTCTCTCTCTCTCTCTGTATATACATATGAATGTATATGTAGATAGATAGACGTGTGTGTGTGTGTGTGTGTGTGTGTGTGTGTGTGTGTGTGTGTGTGTGTGTGTGTGTTCTGTGTGTGTGTGTGTCTGTGTGTGTGTGTGTCTGTGTCTCTGTGTCTGTGTATATGTGAGCGTGCGCGCACGCGAAGTCTAATCATTCATTTACTGCCTACTAATGCATTCAATACATCTACGAACATGTAAACTGCTCAAAGGCCTGTATCGGTCGAAAAATGATTCTTACCGTCTATTATCATTTTTTTTTTTTTTTATTGCTCTCTATACTCTTTGCAATGCAGTTCATTTCCGTTCTGGAAATGGAACAAGAAATGATAGCCATTTCTATCTTCACCACTATTTCCGCTTCTTCCGCTTCGTTTGATCTTGCTATTACCTTTGTCATCGCCATAATGCATACGAAATCAAAAGTCACCAACACCCTCGGCTGTATCGGGGTTAAGCGTTACCGTGGTATGATGAAAGCTTATGTTTTAGCCCATGACAAGATTCCCTTTCCCCTCATTCTTCCGCTGTCCTTTTTCTTCCGTCTTTTGTCTTCCTTTGCCCGTTGTCAAGAGGTTCAAATTCCTTCAGCTCAACATTAGTGCCACTGAAAATGAGGGAAGAGATGACTGTGATGAACTCTTGTCTTTGTTAATATGCTCTGAAAGCTTTCTGAGATGGAAGAAGAGTTGAGAGAGAGAGAGAGAGAGAGAGAGAGAGGAGAGAGAGAGAGAGAGAGAGAGAGAGAGGGGAGAGAGAGAGGATGGGAATGAGGGACATATATATATATATATATATATATGTGTGTGTGTGTGTGTGTGTGTGTGTGTGTGTGTGTGTGTGTGTGTGTGTTGTGTGTGTGTATGTGTGTGATGCTTAACAATTAAGTAGTGGGGGAATATATACATACATTTACATACATGTAAAGAGAGAGAGAGAGAGGGGGGGGGGTGGAGGTAGAGCATATGGACACATATGCGCCCACGCACATATTCCACACGAATGGAATGATGAGCACCTACACACATGCACTCACATGCCTACACACACACACACACACACACACACACACACACACACACACACACACACACACACACACACACACACACACAAACACACACACACACACACGAGGTACCTGAAAGAAAAAAAAAGAGAAATGTGCTGTGCGTGCGATCACACACGCGCACACACACTCGCACACATACGCATGCAGAGAGAGAGAGAGAGAGAGAGAGAGAGAGAGACACTTGACACTTTGATATTTTATTGTCATTACCAAAGAGGTCTTTTGACAAGGGGGGGGAGGTAACAGAACAAAAACATTTCCCTCTTCCTTTCCTGCAAACAAATAGTACACTTTCATTCCTAGTGTGTATCAAATCCAAAATTAACAAAAACAAATGAATTCGTAACATTTCGTTATGTCCTCACCTCACGCACAGGAGTAATGCAGTAAGGTTTAAAAACACACACACACACACACACACACACACACACACACACACACACACACACACACACACACACACACCACCTTAAGACTGACTCGACCATCCGCTAAATCAAATGATGACATTGTATTTTACTGATGTCTTCAACATGAAAAAAAAAAAAAAAAGACTGACTCGACCATCCACTCAATCAAATGATGACATTGTATCTTACTGATCTCTTCAACATGCGATAAATGACAACATTCATTCAGATATCTCTTATAATGTATTATCTTCAATTTCACTATCCTTCATCCGTCTAATTTTCAATGCTTCCACGATGAATTTCGCAACTGATTTTATTACAATTTCATCATCTGATGATAACACATCAGCGACATTTTGTCTTTTCGCTATATCTAACTGGAAAAATGAACAGTTTGTCCGCACTTCATTATAAGCAGTACAGTGGAACAGAAAGTGTTCTTCGTCATCAATAATATGTCTACATGCAGGACAAGGAGATTCTGTGGATGTTTCACATTCAAAACCATCTTTTGTTCGCATTAAAACCTAAAGTCCTCAACCTAACTCTTGCGTAATTTATTCTGTGCCATTTATCTGTTATGACATTGAGAAACTTTTCAGAATGAAACACATTCTTAAATGAGAAAAACCAGCGATATTTTTCTTTACTTTCCATACCGAGTGCCAATTCTGTTTAAAAGAACAAATAAGCCTGTCTTTAAATTCCGCAATGAACTGTTGCTCATTTCCTACTTCCTGAGTCATCCACACTATTCCAAAACCCTGTTCTGAAAGGACTTTCTTTACTTTATAAGCCCAGTTTTCTTTACCTTTTTACCATTTCTAGAAGCATCATATCATAGGCTTGCCTGCTCAAACGGGACTTGGGTAGCTTCAAGATCTTCAACCAATATTTAATACATTTCACAAATGTACTTATATACAAAGGGTGTCTGCCCATTTCTCCATATAAGACGGTGTTGGATGAATGAATAGGTACTTGAAGGAAACGCTTCATAGCATACGTATGTACTTTTTCCATCTGCGAATTTTCATGTAAGCCCCAAATTTCAGCTGCATAAGTAAGAAGGGGTTTTATCTGTGTATCAAACATTTTCCAAAATATACCACAGTCTGTACAGTTCAGTTTTCTCAGGGATTTCAGAATTTCAATAGTACCTTTTTTCCCTTTTCTCAGAGATTCTTCCCATGCGTAACGGAAAGTTAATTTTGTCGAAAATATCATTCCAAGATATTTATATGAATTAACTACTTGAACATCTGCATTTCCATACGACCATTTTTCATACACTGATAGGTGGCCACCCATTCTAAAAACCACTATATTCGTCTTATCCAAGTTAACTGATAAACCTAAGCGGTCTGCTTCTTCTCTCAATACATTTAGTTGGTTTTGCAAACCTACAACTGTCCCGGACAGAAGAACAACATCATCAGCATACAGTAGTAAAACTAATTCAACTGCTCCAGGTATCATCTGGATACCATGTCTTCCTTTGTGGGACAATTCCACAGCCAGTTCGTTTATGAAAAAAGAAAACAACTGTGGACTCAACAAGCATCCTTGTTTTACTCCATTTGGACAATCAAAATAATCTGAATACTCACTCTTCACGCACACATGCAAGCACTGAGTTGTATACCCCTCTAACAGCCATGTACAGTTTACTATTAACACCACTTTTACGGAGTACATTCCACAGAGCATTCCGATTTACCGAGTCAAAGGCCTTCTTGAAATCTACAAATGCAATGTAGAGCTTCGATTTGCAGAGTAGATGTTTCTGAATCAAAGAATATAGTGTAAATATATGGTCTATGCTGCTGTAACTGGTTCTAAAACCTGCTTGTTCTTCCACTATTTTTTCTTCAGTTTCAGCCCATTCAGTTAATCTTGCATTTAGTATGTAAGTGTAGATTTTACTTAAAATGCTGGTAAGTGATACTCCACGATAGTTGTCGGGATTGTTCACGTCTCCTTTGTTTTTGTAAATTGGTACAATTATAGATTTAGCCCATTCTGATGGAAAGATACCATTATCAAACAGTTGGGTGAATAAATGAACAAGAAAATTGATTACAGCTAAGTTTGCAGTCTTCAACATTTCTGCTATGATTCTATCTGGTCCTGCACTCTTTCCTAATTTTAAATGTTTAATACCAGCAACGACTTCTTCACTGGAAATAGGTTGATTAAATAATGGCTCAATTTCATTTTCTTCTACCATACTAGTTTCTTCTTCCTTACTTTTATTATCAAAACTATGAAAAACGCTCCAAAAATGGTCTTGCCACTGTTGAACTGAGATTTCGTTATACACAAAACTCTTTTTGTTTATAGATCTTATCACTGACCAGAACATTTTAGAATCATTGACTGAATTTTTTTAGTTTCTTTAACCTACTTTCTTTAAACTCCAGTTCCTTTGTTTTCCTTAGCGTAACATACTCTTTACGTGATACAGCGTATTCTTCTCTTTTCTTATTTTTATCCTGGGCTGTTTTGCATCTCTGAGATCTTTTTAATAACCTTTTAACTTCCTGTTTCTTTCATTCGCACTCATTATCAAACCAGTCATTGTATGTTCTGCTGCCTCTACAAATAACTCGAACCATACAAGCTGCGGCTCCGCACAAAGCACAAATTTATCTAGACTCTCATTCACGTTAATTTGTTATAACTGACGCGCTTTTTGCATGCTGTCTAGAAATTCCTCACCTTCAAGTTCATTTTTGAATATACCAACAGAGGAGAGAGAGAGAGAGAGGAGGAGAGAGAGAGAGAGAGAGAGAGAGAGAGAGAGAGAGAGAGAGAGAGAGAACGTAAATAGATGGATACAGATATAATTATAGATATGTGTATCTCCTTCTTTATATGGATAGATAGATAGATAGATAGATAGATAGATAGATAGATAGATAGATAGATAGATAGATAGATAGATAAAATGATAGATAGATACATAGATAGACAATCAGACATTTGTCTGTATTTGAATGTATTCAGTACATCCACGAACAAAGGCCAGCATCAAACTATTGCTGTAGTTCGCAAAAAAGAACAACGATTCTTGGTGTCTACAGTTTATAAAGTGCTGTATTTTAGTTTGCAGTGCAGTTGATTTCCTTTCTGGAACTTGAACACATACACCAAAGAAAACCGATATTCGCCTCTATCATCACAACAACTACTCCTGCTTCTGCTTCCTTTGATATGGCTATTACCACTGTCATCCCAAAGACGTGTATGAGATTAAAAGGCTCCGCAGCCATCGCCTGAATTGGCCTGAAGTGGTCTCCTGGAATAATACAATGTTTATCTTTCAGCTCTTGACAAGTTTCTATTTTCCGCTCTCGTTTGTCTCCCACCCTGTCTCTTTGTTTTGCCCGTTGTCCAGAGGTTCAAGTCCCTTTAGCTCAACGTTAGTGCCATTGAAGAGGAGGGAATGGGGGAGGGGGGGGTGACTGTAATAAAGCAAGGAGGGCAGACGAGTTGTTTTTGGGAAAAAGAATGATTGAGCAATGAACTCTTGCTGTTAGTGTGTTTTAAAAGCTTTCTGAGAACGGAGAAAAGTGGGAAGAGAGAGAGAGAGAGAGAGAGAGAGAGAGAGAGAGAGAGACAGAGACAGACAGACAGACAGACAGACAGACAAAACAGACAAAACAGACAGAAAACAGACAGACAGACAAAGCGAGAGACTGTGCATATGTGTACTCGCACTCACGCATATGTATATATATATATATATATATATATATATATATATATATATATACATATATATATATATATATATATATATATATATATATATATATATATATAGATCAATGTGATTAAAATTCCTAAAACGACTTTGAGAGTGCTCAACCCCTTGGGGAGCAACATTTGTTAAAATAAGGTTTTTAAAAGCAATCTACAAATTTGTTTCTAGCTTGCGCTATCGTCAGGATGATTTTGGTTTGCCCACCGCCGGTGTTATATAGATTGTAGATTTGTAGATTGCCTTTTAAAAACCTTATTTTAACAAATGTTGCTCCCCAAGGGGTTGAGCACTCTCAAAATCGTTTTAAGAATTTTAATCACATTGATCTTAATCGCTCCTCACGTTGAGCACTGTGACCTAAAAGATTTTAAAATGGAAGAAATCAATTTTAGACAGTCAACAAAAAACACACCATTTTCCAATCCACAATCCTACCTAAAAAAAATAATAGAACAAACTGAAAAGTTCATACACAATATGAGATGGAAAGCATTCTTTTTTCTGAATCCAAACGCAAAAAAAAGAGGACAAAACACCTATGACTTCAAATCATGGCGATCACCACCAGCCATAGACGAAATGAAACCGTTTGAGGATAAAATGAAAAGAATGATAGCCAACATTCAATTAAAAAAAATCTAACAACGATTTCCAAACAACATTAAAAAACCAAATAAAACAAATACAAAACGACAAAAAGATATTTGTGAAGGCTGACAAAACCAGTAACTACTACAAAATGGAACCAAAAGAATATTCCCAACTCCTTGACAAAAATATTCAGAAAAACTACAAAAAAGCTGACAAAAATACACATGACAATATCCGAACTAATGAAAAAGAACTTGCACATCGCATGGACCTAAGTGACAGGGTAGAAGCGACAGCAACAAAAGAAGCGTTCATAACACTCAAGGACCACAAACCTAACTTTCACAACAACCCAACATATAGACTAATAAATCCATCTAAATCTGAACTAGGCAAAATAAGTAAGAAAATCCTAGAAAAAACAATAAAGAATGTAAAATCAAACTCTGAATACAATCTCTGGAAGAACACAAATGAAGTTATTCAATGGTTCAAAAAACTCAATAAACAAAGCAATACAGTATTCATCACATTCGACATAGTGGATTTCTACCCATCCATAGATGAGGAACTACTCACCAAAGCTCTGAAATTTGCTAGTAACCATACAGACATAACTGGGTCAGAAATGGAAATCATATTCCACACCAAGAAAACGTTACTGTACAGCAAAAATGAAACATGGATCAAGAAAACGAACAAAAACTCAACATTTGATGTAACCATGGGATCATATGACGGTGCAGAAACATGCGAACTGGTCGGACTATTCATGCTATCCAACATCAAGAAACAACTTGGAAAACAAGTTGGATTATATAGAGACGACGGCCTTGCTGCACTAACCAACAACCCAAGAACCATTGAAAACAAGAAAAAAGAACTATGTAAAATCTTCCAAAGCCACAACTTAAAAATCACCATTGGAGCAAACAAAAAGGTAGTAAACTACTTAGACATAACACTTGACCTCAACAACCACATATACAAACCATACAAGAAGCCCAATGACACACCTATCTATGTAAGCATCAAAAGCAACCACCCACCATCTGTATTAAAAGCCATACCCAATGGCATAAACAAGAGACTATCAAACCTGTCATGCAACGAAAGAGTATTCAAGATAGCAGCAGTAGAATACCAAGAAGCACTGCAAAAAAGTGGGTACAACTACAAACTACAATACAACCCAGACAACAACACAAATAGAAACAAGAAAAACAGGAAGAGAAAAATTATATGGTACAACCCACCATACGAAGGGAAACTCAAAACAAACATAGGGAAAGAATTCTTTAAAATTTTAACAACTTCCTTCCCAAAAGAACACAAACTACATAAAATATTCAACAAAAACACCGTCAAACTATCGTATTCATGTATGCCCAACCTCAAAAATTTAATTGACGCATCTAACAAAATGAAAACCAACACAGCAAAGAAGGGTGAAGAAAGGAAATCTTGCAACTGCATCAAAAAGGAGCAGTGCCCCCTAAGCAATAAATGCCTTTACAACAACATTGTATACCAAGCCACTGTGACATCAGAAAATGAAAAAGAAACATACATAGGGATCACTGAAAATCACTTCAAAACCAGATATGCAAACCACAAACAGTCATTTAATAAAGAAAAATACAAAAACCAAACAGAGCTGAGTAACTATATCTGGAAACTTAAAGACGCAAAAACAAACTACAATATATCCTGGAAAATCATAAAAAGAGCATCATCATACAGCAATATTTCAAAAAGGTGCAACCTATGTTTAACTGAAAAATGGTTAATACTATGCAAACCACACTTAGCAACTCTAAACACTAAAACAGAAATAGTAAACAACTGCAGGCATAAATGGAAATCGTTGTTAGTGAACACACCCAAAACAAAAACCTGAAAACTTCAAAAAACACGTGCAGCCAACCCGCACGTGCAAACAACCGCAAACGGGAGCCCACACGTTATATAACACCGGCGGTGGGCAAACCAAAATCATCCTGACGATAGCGCAAGCTAGAAACAAATTTGTAGATTGCCTTTTAAAAACCTTATTTTAACAAATATATATATATATATAGAGAGAGAGAGAGAGAGAGAGAGAGAGAGGAGAGAATTGGAGAGAAACAGAGAGAGAGAGGGGGGGAGAGAGAGAGAGAAAGAGACAGACAGACAGACAGGCAAAACAGACAGAGAGAGTGCACACGTCTGCACCCCCCACTCACACACATATATAGGAATATAGACGGAATCAGAGAGAGAAAGAGAGAGAGAGAGAGAGAGAGAGAGAGAGAGAGAGAGAGAGAGAGAGAGTGAGTGAGACAAACAGTAATGGTAACAGACTGTTATAAAACTCATTGTATAGACTCGGTGAACATTTTCACTTTCCTGAATTTTTGCAAAACAAGGCAAGAAGAGAGAGAGAGAGAGAGAGAGAGAGAGAGAGAGAGAGACAGACAGACAGACAGACAGACAGACAGAAAGAGAGAGAGGGTGAAACTGATCGACTGATTGATTTACAATCTTTATTCCCAAGGGTAACAGATAAGCTGAAGGTTTTTATCTCCTATCTGGACCTTGTCCCTGCAGGGACTAAGGATAATGACATAGAACACTATTACACGATATAGAACGAGAGAGAGAGAGAGAGAGAGAGAGAGAGAGAGAGAGAGAGAGAGAGAGAGAGAGAGGAGAGAGATGGACAGTTATGGACCTGGTCCACGTGGGAGTAATGATGTTTTACGAACAGTGAAGGTGTGTTAATGAAGCGAGAGGGGATGTGGATAGAGACTGTGTTGTCTACTCTCTAGTAGTTGCTTTTTTTCTTTTTTTGCTTCTGCGTGAGTGTCCGTGCGCGTGCGCACACACACACACACACACACACACACACACACACACACACACACACACACACACACACTCACACACACACACACACACACACACACACACACACACACACACACATATATATATGAAATATATCTATCTATTCATCATCACCACGGCTGCTGCTTCTGCTTCCTTTGTTATTACTAGTACCACTGTCATTACCATAATGTAGGCCAGTCTGAAAGGCACTAAAGCCCTTGTCTGAATTGGAGTTAAGTATTCTCCTGCAATAAAGGAAGGGTTATGTTTTGGCTTATGACATGTTTCCATTTCCATTCATTCTTCCGCTCTCTTTTTTCCCCCACCTTTTCACGGACTTTGCCCGCTGTTAAGAGTTTCCAGTTTCTATTACATCAACTTTAGTGCTATTGAAGACAAGGGAGTAGATGACTGTAATAAAGCAAGTACAAGAGCCGATTTATTAAGGCAAAGAGTAGAATGATTGATAAATGAATTCTTGCCGTTAATGTGCTTTGAAAACTTTTCCGAGAAGGGGAAAAAATGGAGAGAGAGAGAGAGAGAGACAGAGAGAGAGAGAGAGAGAGAGAGAGAGACAGAGACAGAGAGAGAGAGAGAGACAGAGAGAGAGAGAGAGAGACAGAGACAGAGACAGAGACAGAGGCACAGAGAGAGAGAGAGACAGAGACAGGGAGAGAGAGAGAGAAAAAAAAGAGAGACAGAGAGAGAAAGAGAGAGAAAGATTGAGAGAGATGGACTCTGAGAGAGAGAGAGAGAGTGAGAGTGAAAAATGAGGAAGTAATCGTAATAGATTATTATAAAATGGATTGTATAGATTCGGTAAACACTTTAACATCATGGTAGGAGAGGTACAACAAAACAAGGGAACGCAAGGATGAGCAAAAGACAAAAAGAAAGAACAAAATCTAGACAACACAAAGCCAAACAAATCAAAACAACACACACGGCAGCACACAAGCCTTCAGGTGAAACGACGGCGTTAAAGCAAAGCAAATGAACAATAAATCAAGACAATGTGATACAAAGCAAGGCAAGATATACCCAGGCAAAGCAAGACAAGGCAAGCAAAGTGTGCTAGGAACACGGCCGGATAAGGCAAAGCGAAGTGAGACAAAGCAAGGCAATTGGGGTAAATCAAGATAGGGCAAGAATAGGCAAAGTAAGGCAGGACAAAGCTTGGTTAGATGAAGCGAGGCGGAGTAAGGCGAACAAAGGAAGGTCAAACAACGGAGTAAGGCAAACAAAGGAAGGTCAAACAAAGCAGACACACCCACTAATGCAAAGCAAGGCAAGACATGGCGAGGTCAGGCACGCTCCAAAGCAGCACCGCCTGGGGGGGGGGGGGGGGGGGGGGTCTTTGTGTAGTAAACCGATGGTCCTCATGCAGACAGAGGGAGAGACAGACAGACAGACAGACAGACAGAGATGAAAAAAGTGGGAGAAGGAAGAGAGAGATATAGACAACTGGAGAGACAGAGACAGAGATAGATAGATAGATAGATAGATAGATAGATAGAGAGAGAGAGAGAGAGAGAGAGAGAGAGAGAGAGAGAGAGAGAGAGAGAGAGTCAGTGAGTGACAGACCGACAGAAATGGAAGATAGGAGAAGGAAGAGGGAGATGAATCGGTAAGAGAATGAAAGGAGGTGGTTAGGTAGACCTGGACTCTGTCCACATTGGAGTAACTATGTTTTACGGAGGGTGACCACCTGACAGACAGCCTCACTGCCAGCAGTCCGCCAAAGTCAACACTACAGTGACGCTGACATGCAGGGGATTACTTCGCCGGCTGGAACAATGTAGTGAGTGGTACAAAAGAGAACAAGATGCGAAGCATATAAACGTACTCCCAGTTTTCCAAACCGCTTATAAATCGGCCAAGTGCTTTGTGAGATAAGAAATAAAGGCAAAATAACGGTTTTAAAGGTTATTTAACCGATGTACACTTTTGAAACTGGTATTTTAGTCCTCACTGGGCTAAAGCCTGTGTACATACCAAATTTCATCCAAATCGGACAATATGTCAAGAATAACGGTTTTTAACGGTCAGATTTTGAAACACTACATGGAAGTGCCATTTGTGTGTGATAACCTTTCTATATACAAAATTTCATTTAAAACCCACCAATATATAACAAATAACGGCAAAATAACGGTTTAACGGTTATATAACCGATATACACTTTTGAAACCGGTATTTCAGTCCTCACTGGGCTAAAGCCTGTGTACATATCAAATTTCATCCAAATCGGACAATATGTCAAGAATAACGGTTTTTAACGGTCAAATTTTGAAACACTATATAGACGTGCCATTTGTGTGTGATAACCTTTCTATATACCAAATTTCATTAAAATCCACCCATATATAAGAAATAACGGCAGAATAACGGTTTTTAACGGTTGTTTAATCCATGTTCAGCATTACATCACTTACATATGGACAGAGGCTCCGATTTGTCACAAGATCATCCAAACCGCTTATAAATTGGCCAAGTACTTTCTGAGATATTCCATAAAGAAGAAAAACGGCTGCAGGCCGTTACAGCCGTTAGTAACGGCTATAGCGGTAGACTAAAAAACATCGGGCATCATCCGTGGCCCATAATGAACATACCTACAAATTTTCAGAAAGATCGGCCCAGTAGTTTTGTCTGGAGCGAGTGGAACACATTTTGACCACGGACACACGGACACACAGACAGCATTTCTTCGTTCCCATTCTAAAGTACTCCCTGTTCTATAAGAACTGGGAGGACAAAAAAGGAACAGGATTCATCCTTGAAGGAGGTGGGGGCTTTCACAAAAGTGATGTTAAATGAGCCGACCATTTGTTTTGACACAACTAAGGCGATGAGTATGGGCTGTTTTGGCTGTCCTTAACATAGAGAGACCGAAGAACAAGCAGAGAGAGAGAGATGAGTGTGTGTGTGTGTGTGGGGGGGGGGGGGGGGGGGGGGGGGGCTGGCAGATCGATTGATTGATTAACAGTCTTTATTCCCAAGTAACAGATAAGCAGATTTTTTTTCATTTTTCATATCTGGCCCTTGTCCCTTGAAGGATACGTATATATGATATATATATATATATATATATATATATATATATATGAATATATATATGTATATGTATGTATGTATGTATATGTTTCCAATATAAACTGCGTCAGTTCATTCATAATTTGTGCATTATGACGCTGCACAAGTGTTTACGTGTACTTACTGCGTCACTTCAAATTTGTTTTGTTATGACGTACTCATACACGCGCTATAAAGCCCTTGAGGAAGGCTAGGCGGCCGAAATATTGGGAAAAAACAAACAACTTGTTTGGAGTCGTTTCTTTCAATTGAGTTATATATATATATATATATATATATATATATATATATATATATATATATATTCAATTATAAACAAAGCTTGCTCTTATGTCTTAGACTGAAGAAATAGGGGGAGATAAGCATTCATATCTGCAGTGGTAGATCATTCTGCCTAACAGTATGTGCTTGAGTGGGTGAATGGGGAAAAATAAAATATATGCTTCTCAAAATGAGCCTTCAGCAAGCTTATAGTCTCCAAGTATTATATATATATATATATATATATATATATATATATATATATATCTGTTAAGAATATTTTTTTTTAAATGAAGTATTAAAATCTACAAGCTTGTTTCAAGCCTTGCTATCATGAGGATATCTTTTGGGGGGCACGCCAACGATCTTTTATGGCGTGCGGGGCTTGATTTCAACTCTGTGTGTGCAGGCGGATCTCGTTTGCTGCACGTGCGGCCTGTGGTTCTTATTGGGGCCTGTTCAGATGGAATGTGCTAGCAAAGATTTCCACTTGTGCCTGCAATTGTTTACAATTTCTACTTTTGTGTTCAGAGTTGCTAAGTGTGGTCTACATAATATCAACCATTTTTCTGTGGAGCATAGATTGCATCTTTTTGAAATATTGTTGTATGGTGTTGCTCTTTTTATGTTTTTCCATGATATGTTGTAGTCTTTTTTTTTTTTTTTAAATAGACTACAACATATCATGGAAAATCATAAAAAGAGCAACACCATACAACAATATTTCAAAAAGATGCAATCTATGCTCCACAGAAAAATGGTTGATATTATGTAGACCACACTTAGCAACTCTGAACACAAAAGTAGAAATTGTAAACAATCGCAGGCACAAGTGGAAATCTTTGCTAGCACATTCCATCTGAACAGGCCCCAATAAGAACCACAGGCCGCACGTGCAGTAAACGAGATCCGCCTGCACACACAGAGTTGAAATCAAGCCCAGCACGCCATAAAAGATCGTTGGCGTGCCCCCAAAAGATATCCTCATGATAGCAAGGCTTGAAACAAGCTTGTAGATTTTAATACTTCATTAAAAAAAAATATTTTTAACAGATGTTGCTCCCCAAGGGGTTGAGCATTTTCAGATTTTTTAAGGACATTTTTATATTGTTCATGATATAAGCTACACACAAAAAGTTAAGGATCACTTTCACAAACATTCATAACTGTCAAAATAAGAAAGTCAATGCGTTGAAGTTTGGCCAACATTTAATTCCATTCTTTCGTGATAACGATACACAATTGCCTTCAATCTCGAGCAATCGTTTGGTGTGTACATTTGATTAAAGTGGGTACGTATCCAAATTTGATTTCCCAAAGTCATTGAAATCACAAGACAGGGCATACTGATGCTCCCAAAAGCTCAGTAATGCGTGTAACCACCATGGCTGTTCTGGCACTCGACGCAGCGAGTCCTCATCGAGTTGACCAGGTTGGTGAAGATCCTCTGTGGAAGCGCCTGCCACTCAGCCTGCAGCATCTGGTAGAGGTGTTGGGCATCCCTGGGAGGGGGGTGGCTCCTCACTTTGCGATCCAGCTGATCCCAGAGGTTCTCAATCGGGTTGAGATCGGGACTGCATGCTGGCCACTCCATTCTGTTGACTCCAGACTGCTGCAGGAAGTCGTTGACCACCCTTGCCCTGTGGAGGCGAGCATTGTCATCCTGGTAGACAGCCCTCGGTCCCATCTGCTGCAGTGTAGGCACAGCCAGCGGTCGAAGGATCTCATCCCGGT
>CM065722.1:72767855-72770355 GCA_033310375.1 Conus canariensis | reverse complement strand
TCTTCTTCTTCTTCTTCTTCTTCTTCTTCTTCTTCTTCTTCTTCTTCTTCTGCGTACACAGGCTGATACTCCTGCGGACACTCCCTATATGGACAGGCAAGTATTAATCCCATCTACCCTACAAAGGGAGTGGAATTTTGTGTACATGACCGTTTTTTTTTATCCCGCCATTAAGGCTGCCACACACTATCTTCGGGGAAGCAGCTGTGGACAAAAAGCCATGAGGCAACCCACCTGAGGAGACAGTGCACCGCTACTTTGTCATGTCGGTGGGTGCTCCGTGTTGATGGTTCTAATCCTAAAATGCACGAGACATCACATAATAAAGCCTCTACTGAAAACAACGATTGTCTAGCCGCAGAACCAGCCGGGAATGTGCGACATCACTAATCGAATCCTATCCGTTGTATTTCATACAAGACGAACGTTTATCACCATCTTAATACCTGAGATTACTAAAACCTATTGTTGTTGTTCATACCCTGGCTAAGAGACTCCAGAGATCATCCGAACAGCCGAAGTACTTGAACACTATGGTACAAATGCATCAGCTGGGGATGAGAACATTACGTGTGTGACCGTTTTTGATTACCCCGCCACGTGGGCAGTCGCACTTCGACTTCGAGGGATTTGGGTGACTGAAAACGTTATGCTAGGAGTTTGTCACGACTGAAGACAATCCCCTCATAACTATGCAGAGCATAAGAACCATTTGATGTAGCCTTGGTGTTCTAGCCTATGTCAGTTGGTCTGACACAACCTTAAGCCAAGGTGGAATAAGACCTATTAATTCTCAATGCGGAGACGCCGGCTCTGTCGACTTGATCCAAACATGACAGACACATTTCTCCGGTTCTTGGCTGCGACTCGCGTATGTTGCGCAACGTTTGCCACATGCCACGCTGTTCTGTATGGAAAATGCCAGCTCTTGTTCAGTCAGTCTGACATGAGCTGGATTCTGTTTCTGCTACACGTTGGATGTGACGTTCTTCGGGTCTGTTGATGTCTGTCTCAATTCCATCCAAGCTGATGAACAGGAATAAGACAGGAGCCTGTCTTTCTTTGCCACTTTCGTTATCTCTGTCTCTGCGTTTATCCATGCGTGCGAATTCTCTCTCTCTTTGTCTCTGTCACTGTCTCTGTCTCTGTCTCTCTCTCTCTCTCTCTCTCTCTCTCTCTCTCTCTCTCTCACGTGCGCGTGCACACACACACACACACACACACACACACACACACACACACACACACACACACACACACACACACATGCGCGCGCGCGCGACAGAGAGGCGGGGGAGCTGATGAGGATAGGTGAGAGAGAAAAATAATGATTGAGATTCACGGATATCCTGACTTGCCCTGAGGAAAATTCTATGCTTTCTCACCTTGCTTGTACAGCCAATTATAATGGTGCTGTGGAGCTGATCAATAGACAGATGGCAAGACTCAGTACCCGTAAGAGTTTGGCCAGCAACAGTGGCAGCGAACATTAGGTAGGAAAAGAAGCAGGTGGAAGGGTGAGGTAAGGCTGAAGACAAAGGGGGGGGGGGGGGGTAGCCATCGGAATATAGTATAGTAGCCAGGGGGATGAAGAAGGAAATTTGACTACTTGCAACGGTGGATGGGGGTGGGAGGGAGGGAGGGGGAGGTCGGAGGATGGGAGGGATTTGGGCGGGGGTAGATAGTAGTAAGGATGTGGGAGAAGAAGAACAGAGGAAAGGAATAAGTGAGAGGTTGATTCTGACAGGAACAGAGTACACGCCACAATTAGGATTTTGCGTTAAAACACTATATAATCCTTGCAAGCGTTTTGAGACCTACCGTGAGACAGCATTCAATGTTAGACTAATAATTGATTGAAAAAAAAGAAGGGGAAAAATCTCCACCAATAATTTCTCTTGTTTGTAGGGATTTCCACCAATGAAATCGCAAACAATCGTCACATACATGACCTTCCCCTTAGTTCACGTCACACTTTCAGGCCTTTATACTCACCCGTGACCCATGACCCTATTTTGGTCGCAGTCTATCAGTGTGTATGCTTATCTATGTATGTGTATGCACCTATCTTTCTGTCTGTGTATCTATCTGTCTGTCCATAATATCTGTCTATCGCTCTGTCTGCCTGTCTGTCTATCCCTCTGTATGTCCATCGATCAGGCTGATGGCCTTCACGTTAGTCTCTCGGTCCTTTAAACATCAACAAATTCCTCACACAGTATTGTCAAGAGAATTGTAACCATCTGGCCATTTGTCTGTCTATCCTCTGTCTGTTCCTCTGTCTGTCTGTCTGTGGATGGACCAGAGTGTTTGCCTTTCTACAGTCTTTCGGTCCTTTTGACCTCCATACATTCCCCAAGCATGAGTGTTAGAATATATCTATCAGTAGGTCCTCTTGGAACACGCTTGACCTTCCTGCTAATCGTCTCCCTCTTTTAACTCCTTCGTTATTCCCATTCCGCTGAACCTGGCTCCCTTATCCATAGCCACACCCTGGTTT
>CM065722.1:72730355-72737855 GCA_033310375.1 Conus canariensis | reverse complement strand
TGGTCTGATGATGAAGAGAGAGAACAAGAGGAAGGAATTAATAATATATCTGAACGGCTCATAATAAAGAGGCAGAAAGTCCCGAGATCACAGAAAAAAAATATGATGTGACGGTGTCTGGAACCTTCCAGTCAGATACTTTGCTGAAAGTTTCTAACGACTATGTAAACTCTTCCTTCACAACTGACACGTGGAACGAAAAGTTGGGTTAAGACTGCATAATTGTCATTATCAACTGCGCTGCGTTTGTAAGCTGCATGTCATGTTTTCTTCTTTTTTATTTTAATGACTTGAGACCAAATGAAGAGGACAGAAGTCGCATCGTAATTGATAACAAGAAGACTTTTTTTTTTTTTTTGTTCAGTTGTTAAACACGCGAATATGGTATCAATGCTGGATGTGTGTGTGTTGTTGTTGTTCTTCAGTTTAACGTCCTTCCACTATAAGTGATTCAGACAATAGATGTGTGTGTGTGTGTGTGTGTGTGTGTGTGTGTGTGTGTGTGTGTGTGTGGTGCGTGCGTGCGTGCGTGCGTGCGTGCGTGCGTGTCTGTGTGTGTGTGTGTGTGTGTGTGTCTGTGTGTGTGTGCGCGCGCGTGTGTGAAAAAAAAAGAAACAAAAGTGAAAGACTATTTGCAACGACAGAAATATCGTGACTGTTATAGTCAAACGGTAACGAAAAGGTACCCAGACAGCAAGGGTCCTAGGGCGCACCTAGGCTCTGGCTAGATTCAGCTTGTCCAAGCTGGAGCTAGCTAGAACCTAGGTGGACCCTAGTACCCTTGCTGTAAGGGTAGATTAACTGGACTCATAAGCATTATCTCAGCTCAAGAGGTTAGACAGGTTTTTTTTTCCTGAGTTTATTTGTTTTCCTCTGTGCAAGAAGAAGACGATAGAAAAGCTATGGAACCGATTTAATGAAATTAGGTGTAAAACGGACTGTGACCCAGGGGCGAAACAATAGTAGTCCTGTTCCAAAAAAAAAAAAAAAAAAAAATCAGGGCAAGATAACCCCTGTCCTTGCATTGCAAACAGAGTTAGCTTTTCTCAGTTGAAGGGTCAAACACATAGAGCTAGAGACTGGAGTATTTGATCTGAACCGCATTCCGGGAAAACGATCAAGATGTTGACTCTGCATAACAAGCACACCGCGTTTGATAGACACGTGTTGGCATTCTCTCTCTCTCTCTCTCTCTCTCTCTCTCTCTCTCTCTCTGATGAACTATTAAGCTGAATGATAGGCCAGATTTGCTTGGGGGCCTGCTCACCAGTGCCATCGGTCCCAGGTTAAACGGCGGAGTCACTCTTGCTGAACGCTAGCTCTAACACATATTACCTCCCTTGCAAATTTCCAAACATCTATTAAAAAAAAGTTGCGGGTACATCTGTAGAGCTGACTCCGATGGAAGGGTGGATCGTGGGTCGATTTCTCTTTCTTTTAATTTTTTTCTCTTTTTTTTTTTCCTTTCTTTATCTTTTTCTTTTTCCTTTCTTTATCTTTTTCTTTTTTTTATTTATTTATTTATTTTTTTGGCTCTATGTGATGGGACCGGACCACAGATACATCATTTACGTCATGGCCAATGACACGTTTCGCCGCGTGCAGACATAATGTATTTTTATTTTTAGAAGAGACCCGAGCGGACTCTAAAAGGGCAGCGGACGAGCGATACGTCATTTACGTCATGACCAGTGACGCCTTTGCTGCGTGCAGACATGACGTGATTTTTTTTTTTTTTTTTTTTTTTTATAGAAGATACCTGAACTGACTTGAAGGGAGAACCCTAAGATTCGTTGGATCTTGGCGGAAGTTTGCGGTTTCCCCCCAAAATACCCTTCTGATTCTTATGAAAACATGTAATTATTTTCTTCTAAAATCAAGTGACGCTCAGTTGCCCCATGATTATTTCTACTAAAACCAGATGGCATTTACTTGGGCCGTGACTATTTCTTCTAAAATCACGCGCAGAAAACAAAACAGTGAAAAAAAAAGAACCAAACAAGCATACAAACAAAACAGAATCCTGTCACTATATGTGTATTTTCTTCTGCTTCTTTAACACGTACATAGAGTGTCGTTGTTGTTGTTGTTGTTGTTGTACCCCGGCCAAACGACTCCAGGGATCATCCAACAGCCGAAGTACTTGAACACTTTGGTACAAATGCATCAGCTGGGGATGAGAACATTACGTGTGTGACCGTTTTTGATTAACCCGCCACGTTGGAAACCAGATTCCGACTTCGAGGGATTTTGGAGACTGATGGTGTTATGCTAGGAGCTTGTCGCGATTAAAGACAATTCCCGCATAACTATGCACAGCATAACAACATTTTAATATAGCCTTGGTGTTCTAGCCTAGGTCAATAGGTCTGAGACAGCTTAAGCCAAGGCGAATGTAGTGTCAAAATCCTCAAGTTAAAGATCCAATAAATGTTATTCATGTTTGATGTGTTCACAGAATCGCTAGAAGAAGAAAAAAAAATAGCGTGAACCGATTTAAAAACAGAAAGTATGAAGGGGGTAGGGAGGGAAACGGGGTAGAGGGGAAGGAGAGGGTGGGGTTAAGGGGAGCGGGGTCGTTTCGTTAAAAAAAGCCCACTCTCTAAGTCCAACACCACCTGCTCCCCTAATTCCCTCGTCGCTGACTCTGCTGCATGCTGTGCGGCCCTGTGCAACTGCTTCCAACCCGACGGTGAAATTCCTCCTTCAGGAACCTACCGCCATTTACCAGCACCTCACGGCAGGAACCTGGTCCGCTGACCTCCCACAGAGGCCAACCCTTTCCGGACCTGTGAAGGAACTCCGGCAGACTGCACATTCCGTCCGGTCTCTGGCATTGCTGCCAGAGTGATCGAACGTGCCAGACTGAAATAAATCAGCTGGGTGGGTGAGCGTGGAAGCTTGCGGATCGCTGAATAGGCACAGCAAAGAGAGTTGAGTGCGACTGTGTGTTGCTGAAGATGCGTTCAGTTGGTACTGTTGTGATGTAGATCTCTTGTCTACATGCGCTTATGTCTTGTCTGTGGAAGAGTTGTTCACAGAACGAAAATCAAAATGCAACTCCCTCTCTAACCGCATTATCAGACACACGCACGCACGCACGTACGCACGCACGCACGCACGCACGCACACACACACACACACACACACACACACACACACACACACACACACACACACACACACGCACACACACACGCACGCACGCAAGCACACACACTTCCCATCACCATGCTAATCATTAGTAATGTAGATTAAAAAAATAAGCACAGGATAATTTTTGTTCCGTTGATTTGAAAGGAACTGTATCAATAAAGACCTAGAGTGGCTCGCAGTCAAATGGACAGAGCGTTTACCTATATAGCTCACGGTCGTGAGTTCGAACCTCTTGTGGGGTCGAATTTTTGTTGTTGTTTTTCGACTTGAAACCCCATTCTGTCCACTCAACAGTAAAAGGATAGATGGTTAGCTAAGGGGAGGTTAACAGCAGCAGAAGGAGCGAGATGGGTTTTGCCTTCCATCGCATCCTTCTCAAGTTTCAGTGACAGTTTCATCAAGAAGGCGTCACTGCGTGTGGACTAGTCCATATACGCTATACCACATCCGCTGGGGTTTTAAGACCACGCTGCGCATGATTTTAAGCTGATGGATAAATGAATTAACAACTAAGATGAGAGAATTGAAGAAGAGAGTCTCGTGGCTACGACTTAGCAGATGTCTGACCTACGCATTAGCCCAATGCGCTGGACAGACCTTGAGTGCCCTCCCAAGATCAACTGAACGTCTGACACTTCACTGCTCCCGCGGGCTGGAATGGCTCGGTTGGTAGAGCGGCGGACTCGTAATCTGGTGATCCTAGGGTCGCGGGATCGAATCTCCACAGGGCCGTTTCGGTACAGGGAGATTTTTCCCTCGGAGTTAACATTGGTTTTGACTCCATTTCACACATAGTCCTTCGAATGAGACTACAAACCGAGGTTTCGTGTGTGAACGCACGCAGAACATTTTGCACACATGTAAAATCCCATCACCAACTTTCGGAAGAGAAGGCCAGTTTGGCCGTTGGTATGGATGACACGTTACACATCGCATGCACTCTGCGTGAAAAACCGAAACAATGAAAGAGTTGTAAAATCGAATGAACGATATTGACTAAATGACACGGGAAACGACTGAATGAAGCGCCAGCAGGCAGCTCTTCAGTCGGCTCTACCCAGGTAGGCAGCCCGTTGTGTAAACGAGAATGCTGATTGTAAATCGCTAAGAGCTTGGTCTCTGGCCGGGGATAGGCGCTGCATAAGTACTCTCTTTAAAAAAAAAGATGTGATGTGGGACCTTTAACCTTTCTTTGACCAGTTACTCTCTCACAGTCTGTGGACACGTGAAACACTCTTGCGAAACCCTGCTCCCAAGCTTCTACCACACCTATGACACTGTCTTTGTGTCATACAGGCTTTTCCGGAGAGTCCCATGCTGCTTATCTTAATCTGTCTACTTGGAATCACCCAATGTGCATCTTGAAGCGCATGTGGAGAAAAAAAGAAGATGAGGGAATGAGCCTCCTGACGCAATGATAATCCCGAGAACAACCCAGTTGTGTCTGTCTATACATACACAAACATTTATGCTCGTTCGTGCCCTATGAATTCTGTATGTGCTGCCTAAGCCACCCGACTCAAAATCAGTTCGATTTGTGATCTACAGGGGACTGCGGATGTACCACTGCATTGAGGGAGAACGCAGAAAATAGTATCCATCGGTATAAAAAAAAAGTACTAAAACGTAGTGTTGGCTACAAAATACGCTTGGTGAAAAAAAAAGAAAAAGGAAAGAGAAATTAGGAGCACCTAATAGGAAAAAGTAATACAAACTTAACAATTTCTGGAGTAAAGTGTATCACTCTTTGGGGAAAAGTAAAATTGACATTTCTGGAGTAAAGTGTATCACTCTTTGGGGAAAAGTAAAATTGACTAACCAATACATGGAGCAGTTGCCTCCAGGAAGGAAACATAGTTCTGACTGAACAATATAAGTAGTAATAAAGGAGTGTTCTATGGGGAAAGATAGTGCTGACTGAACAATATAAGTAGTAATAAAGGAGTGTTCTATGGGGAAAGGTAGTGCTGACTGAACAACATAAGTAGTATAAAGGAGTGTTCCATGGGGAAAGGTAGTGCTGACTGAACAATATAAGTAGTAATAAAGGAGTGTTCTAAGGGGAAAGCTAGTGCTGACTGAACAATATAAGTAGTAATAAAGGAGTGTTCTCAGGGGAAAGCTAGTGCTGACTGAACAATATAAGTAGTAATAAAGGAGTAGTTCCATGGAGGAAAGTAGTGCTGACTGAACAATATAAGTAGTAATAAAGGAGTTTCTCAGGGGAAAGCTAGTGCTGACTGAACAATATAAGTAGTAATAAAGGAGTATTCTAAGGGGAAAGCTAGTGCTGACTGAACAATATAAGTAGTAATAAAGGAGTATTCTAAGGGGAAAGCTAGTGCTGACTGAACAATATAAGTAGTAATAAAGGAGTATTCTAAGGGGAAAGCTAGTGCTGACTGAACAATATAAGTAGTAATAAAGGAGTATTCTAAGGGGAAAGGTAGTGCTGACTGAACAATATAAGTAGTAATAAAGGAGTGTTCTCAGGGGAAAGCTAGTGCTGACTGAACGAAACACCTCATTTGAAAAGTAGTATACTACGGAGAAAAGTAATACTGACTGAACAACACGTGTAGTAAAAAAGACAAAAAAGAAGAAGTATCCTATGAGGAAAAGTAATATTGACTGAACAATAATGTAGTTAAAGAAGTATCCAATGGGAAAGGCAGTGCTGACTTTACAATAATGTTATAAAATGAGTACCCTATGCGCGTAAAAGTTAAAAACTGGCTGAACAAACATCTGTAGTTTAAAAAAGTAGCATCCTAGAGGAAAAAGTAATGTTGACCAAAGAACACTTGTAGTTAAAAAGTAGCATCCTATAGGGAAAAGTAATATTAACCGAACGGCATATGTAGTTGAAAAGTAATATCCTATAGGAAAAAGTAATACTGACCGAACAACACCTGTAGTTAAAAAAGTAGCACCCTGTAGGAAAACGTAATATTGAATGATAAACACTGTAGTTTAAAAAAGACATCCTATAGGAAAAAGGAATATTGACAAAACAACACATGTAGTTAAAAAGTAGCATCCTATAGGAAAAAGTAATATTAACTAAACAACACGTGTAGTTAAAAAAGTATCACCCTATAGGAAAAAGTAATATTGAATGATAAACACTGTAGTTTAAAGAAAAAGACATCCTATAGGAAAAAGGAATATTGACAAAACAACAACTGTGGTTAAAAAGTAGCATCCTGTAGAGAACAGTTATATTGACTGAACAACATCTGTAGTTAAAAAGTAGCATCCTACAGGAAAATGTAATACTGACTGAACAACACAGGTACTTACAAAGTAGCATCCTATAGGGAAAAGTTGTAATGATTGAACAACACATTATAGTACAAAATAGCATTCTGGGGAAAAGAGTTTTCTCTAAACAATACATGCAGTAAAAAGGCAACATCATGCAGGGAAAAGGAGTACCAACTGAACAACACATGTAGGCGAAAGTAGCATCCTGTACGGAAAAGTAGTCCTGACAGAACGATGCATATAGCAAAAAGTAGTATCCTGTAGGAAAAACTACTGCTGACTGAACGACGCGTGGAGTAAATCGTAGCATCCTGTAGGAAAAACCACTGTTGACTGAACGACTCGTGGAGTAAATCGTAGCATCCTGTAGGAAAAACCACTGCTGACTGAACGACGCCTGGAATAAATCGTAGCATCATGTAGGAAAAACTACTGCTGAGTGAACGACGCGTGGAGTAAATCGTAGCATCATGTAGGAAAAACTACTGCTGAGTGAACGACGCGTGGAGTAAATCGTAGCATCCTGTAGGGAAAAAAATAGTTTCAAATTGAGGTGGCAGCAGGCAAACAAACTTCAAAAATTAGTGCCGTCAAACGAAAGAGACAAAACAAATCACACGACAAAACACTCTGCGCTTCGATCTCTTTGGTCTTCTTCTGGCAAGACGAACAACATTGAAGACAATGAAAACGAAGAACGAACAATCACTTACCTCCTCAAATTGGGCGCAAAATAGATGTGCACATGTTGTTGGTCTTGCCTGACGAAGACCAAAGAGGTCGAAACGCGTCGTGTTTTGTCTTGTGATTTGCTTGTCTCTTTCCTTCGGCGGCACAGTAATTTTCCTTTTAAGTCTGTAGGAAAACGTAGTAATGACTGAACAAAACATGTAGTAAAAAGTAGCATCCAGCAGGGAGAAATGCTGCCAACTGAACAATAACATAGTAAACGTGGGATCTGTACGAAAATGCTGACTGAACAATAATGCATGTGGTCAAAGCTGTTTTCTCTATGGGAAAGTGATGAAATCTCCTGCCGACTTGACAGAGAGTAGAATAGGTGCTAGAATAGGTGCT
>CM065722.1:72722855-72725355 GCA_033310375.1 Conus canariensis | reverse complement strand
TTGTTGTCGTAGTCGTTGTTGTTGTTGTTATTGTCATCATTAACAAAATCAGAATCAATATTATTCCCATCAGAAACACTTTACTGCTGCGTTAATATAAGAATTCATTTGATGCTAGTTTCCAGCAGCAGAACGCACAACTTTGGATTAGGAACAAAGAAACTGGTAAAAGCATACGTGGAATAATCAACAAGTAGAAGCATCCATTTGTTATTGACATCATTGCTGTAATTATCGTTTATTTTCTGTAACTGGTAATGCTGCTTTAAATTGTTCCAGTGTTCTACATTCTTTGCCTCATTATCACTGTATTTTGATGCAGCTTTATGTCGCATTGTTTCTTACAGCACATCATTTATTTGGATTTTCATGTACATTCAGTAATAGCCATTTATTAGCGTGTAATCGTGCGATCTCTCTCTCTCTCTCTCTCTCTCTCTCTCTTCTCTCTCTCTCTCTCTCTCTCTCTCTCTCTCTCTTCTATCCCTCTGTCTGTCTGTCTGTCTGTCTCTCTCTCTCTGTCTCGCTGCGTCTGTGTATGTATATTTGTGTGTGTGTGTGTGTGTGTGTGTGTGTGTGTGTGTGTGTGTGTGTGTGTGTGTATGTGTGTGCGCACGCGTGCGTGTGTGTGTATGTGTGTGTGTGTGTGTGTGTGTGTGTGTGTGTGTGTGTGTGTGTGAGTGTGTGTGTGTGTGTGTGTGTGTGTGTGTGTGTGTGTGTGTGTGTGTGCGTGCGTTGTGTGTGTGTGTGTGTGTGTGTGTGTGTGTGTGTGTGTGTGTGTGTGTGTGTGTGTGAAATCAGGTCAAGACAAGTCAAGTCAAAATGATCTTTACCGAGGGTTAAAGATAGGCTTCGCATAATTTTTTTTTGTCCTGCCCTTATAAAAGAAATGATGATCATATAGAACAATGAAACAAAGAAAATCATGTATTGAAATATTACGAAGAATATCCCAAATTTGTCAAAGCATTCAAAACACCATAATCATATCAAAACTACCGTGGAAGAAACATTGTGATTAAGATTATATAGCGCATCTGATAAGAGAGAGAGAGAGAGAGAGAGAGAGAGAGAGAGACAGACAGACAGACAGGACAGACAGACAGATTCAGCAATGGACTAAGCATTAATTGCTCGATAATTGTTCCATGAAATTCCTTTTCAGGGCTCTTTAAAATGTTAGTTTCGAGGGACATGATTTTAAAGAAAATGGCACATTGTTCCATGTCGTTCCTCCAAAATATGTTAAACGTGATGCGTGCGTGCGTGCGTGCGTGCGTGCGCATGTGTGTGTGTGTGTGTGTGTGTGTGTGTGTGTGTGTGTGTGTGTGTGTGTGTGTGTGTTTATATCTGTCTGTGTGGCGCCGAGTGCATGTCTTGTGTGTCAGGTATTTTCTGTGTATGTCTGCTTGTATTTACGGATGTGTGTGTGAGAATATTTGCCATAATTTTTGGAACATACAGAAAAGTATGAAAGAAGGTGTTTTTTTTTTAAAGCTATAGCTCCACTGGAAGGAAGGAAGGTAGAAAATACAGAAGCAAAAAAGGAAGTATGTAGTGAGTGAAAAGGACAACAGCAGGAAAAAAAGGGAAAAAAATTAACAGTGTGTCTGCTTCAGTGTTAAGTCAGCTTGCATTCAGAGCAGGCATGCATCATCATAGACTTACAGGTTATGCATCCTCAAGACTGAACAGATCCTGTAGGATTGTGTGACTAGAGCGGTGGATGCCAAATACAATCTTGACACTTACAAGGTCAACGCTCGTTATTCTTTAGCAAACCGTATCATTCCCAATCTGGCAATGATGCATTAGGGAAGGTCTGCTTCGATGCAGCATTTTTGCGCCAACTGACATGAAACTACAGTAGGAGAGACAGAATTTCTTTCTACTAGTCGTTCCCTGGCTAGAATTCCCAGGTTCACCATCGGTCAGGTTTCTGCATGTGCGACTGGTTTTTTTTATCCTACCGTTAAGGTAGCCACATGCCGCCTTCGGGTGTAAGTTCCCAACACAATACCAGTGTGCATGTCTTTTAGTTTCGCGTCATCTGTCCCGTGGGCCATGATACTGTTCCCTGGAAGATGGAATGGGGTTGAACGTGTGTGGAAGACGTTTTAATGCATGCATTCGCGCACAAGACTTCGGTTTATCTCATCGGAAGGACTAGTCGGGGTCGGAGTCTGCACAAACGTTAACCCCGAAGACACAATCCCTTCAGACTTGGCTGATTGGATGGGGAATCGAACCGCTGATATTTAAACAAGCGTCTGACATTTAATCCACAAGGCCATCCAGGCCGCTAGTATCTTTTGAATGGGTGAAGAAGAGAACAATCACCACAGGTTTTAAGCTAAAGTCCTTTGTGCTTCTTTTACAGCAAGATGGGTGCGAAAGAGTTCAGAAACGATGAGGTAACGAGCCTGTAAAGAGCTAGAGAGTGATAAAGTCAGCTGGCTCTGGGAAATGCTGGGACTGAAGAATAACCAGTGTCGAAAAG
>CM065722.1:72715355-72717855 GCA_033310375.1 Conus canariensis | reverse complement strand
GCCATGTGGAAAGCGTAAAATTTCCCCCTCGCCTTCTCTGTCTCTCTCTCTGTCTCTCTCTCTGTCTCTCTCTCTCTCTCTCTCTCTCTCTCTCTCTCTCTCTCTCTCTCTCTCTCTCTCTCTCTCTCTCTGCCCACCTCAACGTTTGAGTTGAAGCGAAAAGAATTGTCTCCGAGGTCTTTCTATAATGAAATCTTTTGAAGTAAGAGAAAATAAAGTCTCTGTGTGTGTGTGTGTGTGTGGGGGGGGGGGGGGGGGGGGGGGGTGCGTGCGTATGTAGGATGAATCCGACTCCACATTTGATCTTTCTTTCTTCTGCCCACCTAGAAGGTTATATTTTCAATCACGTTTGTTTGTTTCTTTTTTATTTGTCTCACGGTAATGTTACACAAACACAACCAGTTTTAATTAAAAAAAAAAAAAATTGGTGGAAATACAACAAATCCATCGGATTTTTTGGTGCAGATCCATGCTATAGATCCGGATTGAAAGGTGGATCCGGTTCCGTTCTATAGGATTATGTTAATTTTCCGTTGAACATAAGAATTTTCCCCGCATCATGTACAATGTGCAGTTAATGTTTACAAGTCGAAGAAATATGTAGTAGAATATTTCCATGTGAATGTTGAACTTTTGTGGTTACATGAAAGCAGACAGTATATTTTCCGTGTATGTGTGGTATTTGCATCAGTTACGTCCGTTTTAGTTCATGCTGCTACCGGTTCAGTTTGTATTTAAGATATTCTGGCATTATTTGATGGACTAAGCACTGATTTTGGAATAACTCCTCTTTCCCCGTATCTTTTTTTGTATGGTAGCAGCAATAATATGTTGATTGTTCCACCAGTGACAACACAAGGGAGACAATACTGATAAAAAGGTCAAAGGGAACAAAAAAAAGGTAAAGGGACGACCAGCAAATAAGCAAATATTTCCTCATTCATTAAAAACTCACCTAGCATTCAAGTCAGACACACAGAAGAGAGACGTGCTTCAGGGTCTAACTGCTAAACAGAACCACGTGATTCTGCAACAACTGTTGCAAAAGACCGACCAAGAGACGTGGCTTATACGGGTATCTTCTTTGTGCTTATGACGTCCATTATTGCCGATGGAAAGTATACTCTCCCTTTGAAAGTCATGTGATCGAAGCGAGACTGGGGATTGACTGCCGAGAGAGCAAATTATCGCCGCTTTGAAGAAATGAGGGCATTCTATTATGTTCTCCGCCTGTGTCAATTATCAGTCGCGGCCCACTTTCTATCTTCGATAGCTCATAAGTGGTGTGTAGAACTTTCCTACGTGACTGGTTTTGACTCGAACTAATTTTCGTAAGCTGTTGATTCTGTGGACACTAAAACACGTTTTTCAACTTCTAGCGTTTTTGTTGTTGTTGTTGTTGTTGCTTCGCTTTATTCTGTTCGTTTGTTACTTTTTCATACATTGCCATTCTTCTGCTGACAGATTTCTGGAGATTAGTGTTTCATACGTTTTTGTAGTCTGATATTTGTTACGTCTGAATAAGATATATTTGTCTAACCAAAACAAACAAAAAAAAACAACAGTTGTATGTTTTAAACTATTAAGCAAATAAGGGTTACTTCACACTCTCTTTGTGTGTTTTCATATTTTGGCCTGTTCCTCGGTGATTGTTATCTTCATCATCTGTTAAAGTTTATAGCATCAGTTCTGCTTGGGAGGTAGATGTAGTCATGGTCACCGAACTTTTGTCAGGTGCCCAGCAGTCTGGTCTGGAACAAAGGTCTTGGTGGTCACGTATTGTATCTGGCTTTTGTCAGAGAGTCTGTGTCTATTCTTTTACTTTGCAGGAGCAAAGTGGTGAAGACGTGAGCTGTAGACGCTGTAACAATAGTGAGATAATTTTTGAAATCAGCCGATCCTTCGTCCATACCTTTTTTAGCCTTGTCACCTGACAAAGTTTGCTTGACTGGTTCTGTAATTAAAAAAAAAAAAAAAAGGGGGGGGGGGGGGGGGAGTATCAGGATCAAAGTGGTGAAGGCACGAACTTTAGACGCTGTAACAATAAGGTGATCATCGAACTCAGTCCATTTCTTTGTCTGCCAGTTTTCTGGGGATTTGGTTGTTTATTTATTTGTTTGCTTTAGTCTCATTGTTTATTTTTGCTTTAGTCTGTCTAATTGTTTATTTTTGCTTTAGTCTGTCTAATTGTTTATTTGTTTGCTTTATGATTGTTTATTTGTTTGCTATAGTCTGTCTAATTGTTTATAATGTTTGCTTTAGTCTGTCTAATTGTTGACTTGTTTGCTTTAGTCTGTCTAATTGTTGACTTGTTTGCTTTAGCCTGTCTGTTTATTTGTTTGCTTTAGTCTGTCTAATTGTTTATTTGTTTGCTTTAGTCTGTCTAATTGTTTATTTGTTTGCTTTAGTCTGTCTAATTGTTTATTTGTTTGCTTTAGTCTGTCTAATTGTTTATTTGCTTGCTTTAGTCTGTCTAATTGTTTATTTGTTTGCTTTAGTC
>CM065722.1:72705355-72707855 GCA_033310375.1 Conus canariensis | reverse complement strand
CACACCTAACCAGTTATGTATTTTTCGACTATGTCATTCTGTTAGCTATCTAGGGAGTAATGTTTAGGGCTATGTTTGGTTTGTTCGTTTGTTTTTCGTTTGTTTCTTTGTTTTTGTGACGTCTGAGGAATGTATATTAATTTAAAAAAATTCACCTGTTTCGCACCGGTACTTTGCACCTTGTTAAGTGTGTTTCTTATATAGTTTGGCCCATTGACTCAATGCTTATTATGTCCTTCTTCTATCATGCATTCACAACTTATATCTAGACTGGGAGGCGAATGTAGTCGTGGCCGTCAAAACTATTGTCTCCTCTCGAACACTTGGTCTGCAATAAAGCTGTTGTTGGCCACATTTTGTGTTTACGCTTTTCTAACGAGAGGGCAGGGGTCTATTCTCCAACACAGATTCAAAACAGTAAAGGTGCTAGCTTCAGCGTCTGAAACTGTAAAGGAGTAAGGCCATAATCGTTCATCCCCCTGTTGTTGTTTGTTTGTTTGTTTTTTTAGCTCAGAGCCTGCTTCATTGGTTCTGTGATTGTTTGAATAAGTGTGTGAAACATTTGATGGTTGTGCTTTAATTGCAGCAGCTGCACCATCTGTAATTGAAATGTGTTCTCTTTCAAACCTTTTTCATTGAGAGTGTTGCAGTGGTATTTGAAAGTGTTCTTTTGTCTGTTCCTTACACGTTTGTTTTTAAGCTCAATAACCGCAGACAAAACGCATATTAATTGGATGCATCAAAGACTAAAATAAACAAAGCAGGAATGAAAAAGAAAGAAGTATAACAAAGCAACTATAGAAAAGGGAATGGAAGATGAGGACATTATTTTTTTTCTAAAATTGTCTGATCTCTGCCAGTCTAGTGGCATTTTCCCCATGCCGCTCATTCTGCCTCATTGTCGACAGTCACACCCCAGCTTCACATGTCGCAGCCCTGGAATTGACAGTCCACAAGGAGAGTCAATGTGAAGTCGTCATGAGGCAACCCACAGGACGGGACACTACATTGCCTCTGAGTCATTTTGGTAGTGTTCAGTGGTGCCTGTTTTGATTCAGTATATGGACAAAACCACCTGTTCAGCCCCCTTTCTGAAGACAATCATTTCATAGCAGAGCCAGCCAGAGTTAGTGTCCCTGTACGAAGTTCCTCATGAACTCGCTGATACCAGTGTCCTCGATGCGAACTTGCCAGTGGCAAAGACGTAGTGAGGTAATCGAAGCTAAGGTCAATGTGATATCAAGAAGGGACTTCGACACTTTTTTTCTCTCTCTTCAATGAGCATGAGGATGACAAAGATGATGCCATGGAGTTCAATTCTTGTCTGAGACTGCATGACTGGGCTGTAACATGACGTCATGATATATCCTGTCAACCAGGCCCAATAGCTATGATGCCTGCAGTGTTGGTCAGGACATTTGAGCAACACTCAGAAATGGGTACATTAAGTCAATGAAGCAGACTTTGTAGTTCCATTCTTCCCGGCTAGGTCCATGGCAAACTCAGCTCAGAGCAGGTGTAGGTCATGAATCGAATCTACGACCTCGCAGCTATGAATCTGCAATGCTAACCACTGCAGCTGGTTAAAAACAAAAAAAGACAAAGAATAAAAAAAACCCACTTCTATGTTTCAGGTCAGATGAACAAAAGAAAAGCTTCCTGATCAGATAGTGGAACAGAGCCCTACACTTCGGTGACTATTTTCGAAATTTACTCCAACCAGAAGTACACGACATTGGCAGGTTTTTTTGTTGTGTTTTTTTTTTCGTCACTGACGACAAGCATCGTGGATGGAGTGACCACTCTCCCATTGAAATAGCCTCATTGTCAGAGAGGGACTGGGAGCAGTGAGGAAGAGACAGGGCAGCACATAATCAGCTAAACAAAGGGCCAGCACGCCGCTCGGTGGTCTGTCCGTCAATACTCCTCGTCTCGATTGCCTGCGTGCTTCCCTCTCCGTCACTGACAGTTCGACTTAGAGGCTTTAATTGAAAGGTGTCTAGACGTTGTGAGAGCGCCTTAGACTCCCGTCATGATGAGGTGGCCCACGGGAACGCTTGACCCGCTGTTGGTCTTGAAATGGTGATTTGGTTAAGTGATTGGTCTGTCGCTTGGTGGGTGATTTTACTGATCTTCTTTCTCACGTTTTGTTGTGCTAACGGTTGATTACTTTGATGATTCCACTGAAAAGCTATGTCCAATTGCTTGATATGTGCATGTTATCTACAGGGAGCCGCATCAGCTGATGTTTAGACTGTAACTGTTCTTTAGCTCTGTGTGTGTGTGTTTTTTCCCCTTAGATTGTTACCATTATCATAAGCATCCTTTGTTTCAACTTATTTCTTATATTATTTGTTGTGTTCTTTTTAGCAATTTTCATTCCATTTATTCATCTATAATGGTAATGGAATGCGTTCTTAATGGGTCAAATACAGAAGAGAGAGAGAGAGAGAGAGAGAGAGAGAAAGAGAGAGAGAGAGAGAGAGAGAGAGAGAGAGAG
>CM065722.1:72696758-72699258 GCA_033310375.1 Conus canariensis | reverse complement strand
TGACAGTAGATCTTATCTTATTTAAGTACATTACAAAGCTGCAATAAGTTTGCAAAAAAAAAAAAAAAAAAAAAAAAACCCAGCGAATCCTGTTTAACATATACATATTACATAATAAGCACAACATTGTGTCTACAAAATGTCAAGTATTTGATTTGGTGCACACACTAGGGTAAACGAATATATATATATATATATATATATATATATATATATATATATATATATATATATATATATATGCAGTCATTGCAACACCAAGCTGCTCTGTAAGTTGCTGGAATGGTGCGGTATTTATCCTTGGAATTTATTAGTTTTTCGTAATTTAGTCCCTTGCGGATTCATTCCAAGAACTGGCCCTCAGCACTTGTGTCTTAAGAGGTTATCTTTTTATATTTTATGCTTTTCATAAGAAAATGTAGCTTGTTTTGCTCTTTCATGATTTTCTTTTGCTTCTTAGGTGGCACCTTTGGTTGGTTTTTTGAAAACTCAACAAACATACTACGGTATTGCACACCAGCCTTTTTCTGGGATAGCATTCTTGTTAAAACCGAAAAGGCAGAGGAGTCAAATTACCACTTTCCGCGGTTACTGAGGAGAAACATTCAGGTTTCGAAATATCGGTATCTGACCAGGAGTTATATGTTAGTGAGTTTCCTCTCCATTGGAGAATGTCTCCTCCTTGGAGACTATACGCTTGCAGAAGGCTCATTTTGAGAAGCATTTTTTTTTTTTCACCCACTCAAGCACATACTGTTAGATAGGCAGAATTATCTACCACTGCGGATATGAATGCGTATTTCCCCGTATTTTTTCAATCTAAGACATAAGAGCAAGCTTTGTTTATAATTATATATATATATATATATATATCAATTATAAACATATATATATACTGTCTGCTGTACAACTGCACCGTTTCGCACTCTCGGTTTTGGTATTTTCTCTTTCTGATTGAATTGCTAAGCTGATTGACGGAGCAAATGTTTCTTTAGGCGTATACACCAGCAGCATTTGTCCTAGAAAAAAGGGCGGGATTACTCTCGCTGAACACGTGCTCTAATATAGATTACCTCCCTTTCAGTTTTCCTAAGGGCGTCTCTTGAACGTAGTGAAGATGCTGGGTGCCGTCAACCCCCACATTTCTCATTCTGTGGCAGATATCGCGAGTTCAGTGGAGAGGACGAGGAAAGGCCAGTGGCATCAGTTTCCAGCTGGGCTGATTTGGCTGCAAAAATTTGCAGAGCTTGATCTGAATTTGTGGTATTTTGTTTGACAAAAATGAAATAGTTGACATTTCAATGGAATCAAAAGGACAGGCAGACTAGACAGACAGACAGAGCGAGAGACAGCCAAACGGACAGATAGACGGACAGACAAACAGAACAAATTTTATTGAAGAAGAAGAAGAACACACACACACGCACACAGAAGGAGAATGTTTTGTTGAAGAAGCAGAAGAAGAAGAAGAGGAGCAGGAGGAGGTGGAGGAGAGAGAGAGAGAGAGAGAGAACGAATTTTTATTAAAGAACAAGAAGAAGGAGTGAGAGACACAGAGAGACAGAGAGAGAGAGGAAGGAGAATAATTGTTGTAGCAGAAGAAAAAGAAAAGAAGAAGAAGAAGAGGTGGAGGAGAGAGAGAGAGAGAGAGAGAGAGAGAGAGAGAGAGAGAGAGAGAGATCATATGATGTTTTACTGCGTGTAACAGTGTATTTACTTGTATGACGTGTGTGCGCGTGCGTGCGTGCGTGTGCGTGTGTGTGTGTGTGTGTGTGTGTGTGAAAGAGAGAGAGAGAGAGAGAGAGTACGCGGGCGCGCGCGTGCATGCGTGCGAGCGCGTGCATGCGTGCGAGCGCGTGCGTGCGTTTCTGCGCGCGCGTGCATGCCTGCGTGTGTGTGCGTGCGTGCAACAATAATGTTAATCTGACAGTAAATGGTTTCAGTCAGTTAGTCAGTGCGTGCGTGGTGTGTGCGTGGGCATGTGTGTGTGTGTGTGTGTGTGTGTGTGTGTGCGTGCGTGCGTGCGCGTGCGTGTATGTGTGCGTGCATGCGTGTGTGCGTGCGTACATGTGTGCGTGCGTTCGTGTGTGTGTGTGTTGTGTGTGTGAGTGTGTGTGCGTGCGTGCGTGCGTGTGTAGGATTTTTTGTTCTTTTTTACATAAAAGGCTTACTTTTCTCTATAGAGTGATCACCCTTTTTTTTTTTTATAAGGGCCATTTGTGGCAGGCTGCACTGTAATCATCAAACTAAAACTCCGACCGAAAACTAAAAATAGTGGCAGACACTGCATGCAGCCTACGCCATTGGGCTATCACCATGGTTCCTTTCGGGTTACCCACGGATGGTAAGTTCACTAAGATGTTGTGGTGGTGGGGATCGGTGACGTCAGCTATGCCGTGAACCTCATTATTCTCGGGTGGTCGGTCAACGCAGGAGTTCAGAGGACCCAGGAAAATGTCAGCGGCATCGGTTGCCTTCTGTCTGCCCGTCTTGTTCCAGT
>CM065722.1:72679258-72686758 GCA_033310375.1 Conus canariensis | reverse complement strand
TGACTGGTAGATCATGGGTATTTTCAGAATAAACATGCCCCTGACATGTACACGCGTATTCAAGATAAACTGGGAGTACGTTTATATGCTTTGCATCTTGTTTGTTGTTGTCGTACCCTGGCTAAAGGACTCCACGGATCATCCGAACAGCCGAGGTACTTGAACACTATGGTACAAATGCATCAGCTAGGGATGAGAACATTACGTGTGTGACCGATTTTGATTATCTCGCCACGTGGGCAGCCACACACCGACTTCGGGGAATTTTTGGAGACTGATAATGTTATGCTAAGAGTTTGTCACGACTGAAGACAATCCCTGCATAACTAAGCAGAGCATAACAACATTTTGATGTAGCCTTGGTGTTCTAGCCTATGTCAGTTGGTCTGACACAGCCTTAAGCCAAGGCGATTTCTCGCTATAAATTTGCCCGAAGTTTTTTTCTTTTTTTTACCTTCACCTATCCCTTGACATCGTCTGTTGTCGTTGGGGCACCCCTGATGATCCGGCCACCACTCTCCTCCATCTGTCCCTTCCTCCATCGCTCGCTGAGATTCCGCCAGGCTCATTCCAGTCCACTCTCGGACATTGTCCTCCCACTTCTTCTTTTGTCTTCCTCTGTTGCGGCATCCTCTGACCGTTCCTTGCAGGACCGTCTTTGCAAGGCCTGCTGAACGGGACACATGTCCGTACCACCTCATTTTCCGCTTTTTGACGACTGTGAGTAGGTCTTCATGTGGGCCAAGTGCCTGTTGAATTATTCTGCGGACTTCATTTGTCACGTGGTCTTTGTAATTGATGCCCAAGATCTTTCTGTAGCATCTCATTTCAGTTGCCGGAAGTTAGCGCAACTTTAACATTTACTCGTCTGTCATGGGCCAGCCTATGTACCAGAACCAGAGCGAGTGTGTCTTAGAGTGTCTTGCTGTGTGAGTTCCTGGCAGGGCAGTCAGCTTTCTTACATGTTGACTAGTTCCTTCGATGTCGTCTGTTTTGCATCGACCTTGACAGTGACCAAGTAAAAGTGTGACGGATGGAAAGTTACACCTTGTGCATTCTCTTGGCTGTTTTTTGTTTGTTTGTTTTGTTTTGTTTTTCGTTTTTTTGTTTTGTTTTGTTTTGTTTTGTTTTGTTTTTGTCTTTCTTTTTTTTTTTTGTAGCGTAGTTTTGGTTGGCCAACTTTAGTGCAAGTCTTTGCAAGAAACACGAACCATCCAGGCTATAATCACCCGTGTCGGCGGATTACAAAAACAAAACAAAAAACCAAATAAATAGATGAATAGACAACATAAAAATAATTAAGTAAATGAATAAATAAATAAAGAGATAAATAAAATATAATAAGTAAAGTGAAATGAAATATTTTGATACAGAAAAAAAAAACGTTGGAGCGTTCTTTTCATAAGAGAGAAATGTGACTCTCTCAAGAAAATCACACTGCGCCTGGGAATTAAACACCGTCCAGGAAAAAACAATGTCCACAGATTGTCAGATATATATATATATTGTTTTGTGTGTGTGTGTGTGTGTGTGTGTGTGTGTGTGTGTGTGTGTGTGTGTGTGTGTGTGACAGACAGACAGGCAGAGAGTTTGATCATTCTCAATGTTTCATTTATTAATTCAAGTTTTATTTTGTTCCCCAAAGGTACATTGATTCATGCTATTAGAATACGAGGGATCCTCTGTCTGTCTGTCTGACTGTCTGTCTGTCCGTCTCTGTCTCTGTCCTCTGTCTCTGTCTCTGTCTCTGTCTCTCTCTCTCTCTCTCTCTCTCTCTCTCTCTCTCTCTCTCTCTCTCTCTCTCTCAAATGAAGAAAGCAATTAATAGCTAGGCATAAAAAAACACTAAGGCACCTTGATCCCAGTCTGACTTTATGCGTTACACGTTCAGTGTTTTCATGGATGCATTCTATTCTTTCCGCCCTCATACATTTCTATTTCTTATACTCTCTTATCCACCTTTTCAGTCTCTTCAGTGTTCAGTTTTGCATGAGACGACACATTCACAACTTCCACACATGTTTACCAGGCAAGCTTTTTCCTTGCTTTTTTTGCGTTCCCGTATCATATGTGTGTTCTAACCATATTCTGGTATTGTCGCTTTGTAAATAGACACATACTGTGACCCTATGCTTGGCAGCCGCCATCACTTCTGCTCCTGGGGCCGGAATAGCTCAGTGGTAGAGCGCCGGACTCGTAATCTTGGTGATCCCGGGGTTGCGGGTTCGAATCTCCACCGGGCCGTTTCGATACAGGGGGATTTTTCCCTCAGAGTTAACATTGGTTCTGACTCCATTTCCCATACAGTCCTTCGAATGAGACTATAAACCGAGGTTCCGTGTTTGAATGCACGTATAACATCTTGTACACACGTAAAATCCCATCACCAACTTTCGGAAGAGAAGGCCATTTTGGCCGTTGGTATGGATGACACGTTACACATAGCATGCACCTTCCTCGAAGTTGGAGTATGGCTGCCTTAATGGCGGGATGAAAAATGGTCATAAACACAGATTGCTACTCCCTTTGTTCGGTAGACGTGATTACTCCTTGCCTGTCTATACAGGGAGTGTCCGCCGGAGTATCAGCCTGCGTATGCAGAAAGAAAGAAAGAAACTTCTGCTTTTTAGCGCATGTTCTATGCACAGCCGCGATGGGCGATGTAACATAATCTTCTATGTCCCCTTCAAAGTATTTGCCGATCACACATTGCTGCCTTTGGCCCTCAGAGAATCAGTGGCAGCGCACATGATTTTTTTTCCCAAAAAATTCTTGAGACCCTGTAATTTCCTGATTTGGCGCCAGCAGTGCCCTTCAGATGGGATAATCATGTCCATTCATTACATAGAAAGCACAATTTTTTTTCCCGGATGTCTTTGCCTACGTGTGGGTGTTGCTGATTTCCCGAGGGAAATGTCTTTTTTTTCCTGGAAGAAAAATACACGGGGAATGTGTTTTCTCAAGATAAACACTAGGAGTGTGTTTTTCTCCTGGAAGCTTTTTTCCCCTTGCACCGACCGTAAGGTGCTTATATTTTTATCATACCTCTCTCACATCCTTGTTCTGAATAGGAACATAAAAAAGTAGATGAGAGAGAATTGCATACACGATTGTTTGTGGCACATACGTTAGTTTCATATGAACAGCGATTCCTAGAGAGCAAAGAAGCGGAAAGAGAGAATACCATGGAGTGGAAGAGAGAGAGAGAGAGAGAGAGAGAGAGAGAGAGAGAGAGAGAGAGAGAGAGAGAGAGAGGGCTGAAGGTTTATCATTCAGAATGGTGTCGGTAATAAATCAGACGCTTTCAGTCTCGTTCAGAAATCAGTGCAGCGCCATTTATCTTGACGAAAAATGGCGCACCATTGCGTTACATCCAGTGCTTTTATTGCCCTGACTGATGTTACCAGGACCGGGGAATCCCTGCAACAACTTGGTGCGGACGGATCTGTCATGGCTCCCTGAGTTCGTTTCTCTCTGGATCACCATAAATCGGCCCAAATTTTGGCGTTCCCTTTTTCTTTTCCTCTTCTGTCATGACTCAGCTATGTATTGGAAGCTGGAGAGAATGCCTTGGAGTGCGTTGAATCTTTGAGTGCGTTGCCCTGGGAGTATTGGTAGTCAGCTGTCTGAGATGCTGCCCGATCCTTCCAAACAGGAATAACTAGATGAGCAGCCAATCAGGGCATACGTTTGTTTGTTGTGAATAACGATTAATCACAGACAGCTAATTGTTGAAGTTATATTTTGAACTAATTGAAACTGGCATCGGTATATTGTAATAGGAAGCGGTGAATTACTTTGATTTCAATTTTGGTTGCAGTCACAACTTTCACAGAATAGTGATATCACTTCTGTTTAAAAACTTGTATTAAACATTCAGTTGAATTTTAATTAAAATTGACATTGAAAGCTCGACTTGGAATTCTTGAAAATGTCAGTGCTTTCATAGTGACCTTGTTTCTCTCAGCAACGTTTGACCAGTGAAATGAAACTAGCATGTGTCAATTTCAAAGTGTCTCCTGCATGTCTGCTCGTCACCACAGTCGTTTCTGGCACCAATTGGAATAATCTGAACCCAGCTTCCCACGACGGATGTGCATTTTTAAACCCTGTTTTATTAATTCCTTCTGACTTTTGACCTTCATCTCAGTTGATGTTCACACGGTTAAAGATACCGTTTTAATTCCATGCTTGTTTTAACACCAGCAATCCCATTTCCGTGAACTTAATGCAAAAATGCAAGAAGACTTTATTTTCTGTATATCATTAACAGTTCTCCCGTGTCCTCCCTCTCCCCCACTCCCCTCAGTATTAAACCTGTCCTCACCAGATAAAGGAATATAATGCCAGACTTAGGACGCAAAAGAGAGCAAACAAGAGGAACAAGAGAAAAATGAAGTTGAAACACACTCCTACTAAGCCTTCTACTGACAACAATAATTGTTTAATCGTGGTAACATCGCTGTCCCTCCGAGGAACGCCTCCACATCCGTCCAGTGTCTATGTATTTGCCGATACCGGTGTGTCACACGCACGATTATTCGACGAGTCGTGAACGTGTGCCGTTTGTATAGCCAGAGAGGATTTAGGTTGCAGTGAGCACTCCTCAGCTGTCAACTTTGACAAGTTCGGCTGCGAGTTCAACACAGATCGAGCTAATGGCGTTGGAACCAGTCACGTCTGCTCCGTTTTCTCTCTGTCCTCTCTTCTTGGTCGGGTAATTGGCAAGTTTAAACCCCCCCCCCCCCCCCCCCCCCCCCGCCCGAGTAAGAATATTTTTAAACATGTCGGTTGGTTGTAGGACAATCGTAAGTAACTGATGGTAATTTTTTTTAAACATTTTCGATCAAAATTATCAGACTTTGTAATATTGTGATTGTTTTTGGAAGTTGCTCAGTTCGGTATGCTTGTTCGTGTGTTTTTGCTGAGTTGTAGGGGTTTGGTCGTTTTGATTCTACTCTTACTAATCTATCCATACTTTTGGTGTTGAATTGGTCGTAGATTGAGTTATAAATGATGCTGTTCACTTTGTAGGGTTTTTCAACTTGGGGCGTGGGTACGACTGGCTGAGTGCACTGGAGGGAGGTGTTCGTGCTGTCCTAGGCTTCTTTTCCCTGCTGTGGCATCGCAGTCTTCTCTGATGCCAGGATTCACCTTTACTCCCCCGGTGCCTTCCTTTTCAACAGCCAGCAGGCCTGCCTGCCTTCAGAGCAGCCAGTGTCTTCCCTGGTGTCTTCCCTCCTGACGGCTGACTGGTACTCTTCGTTGTGGACCTTGCTCCCATGTGCCCAGTCACAGGAGTGGGACCAGTTGTTCTGGATGGTACTCTTCTGCGCCCAGTCTCAGAAGCGTTTATCGTGTGGACTGCCACCAACGCATCTGCAATTGAGATCAGTTCACCATGAAGTGATTGATGATCAGCACCACCAGGAGTTCTTTGTGTGTGTGTGTGTGTGTGTGTGTGTGTGTGTGTGTGTGTGTGTGTGTGTGTGTGTGTGTGAGAGAGAGAGAGAGAGAGAGAGAGAGAGAGAGAGTCCTCCAGTTTGGACAGCAACACACCTGACCAGTGATTGGAAATTCGATGGAATTTAATTCATATTCAGAAAGACTCGCCTATTAATTTTCTTTGAAAAGTGTTTGACATTCCTTTTGTTGTCATTATTTTGTGTCATGAATAGTATAATGAATTCCTTTCCAGACTAACAGGGAGCGTGAGTGTGAACACATGTGGACAGAAACAAATTAGTTTATATTTTGATGTTGTTCATGTGCTAAACTGTCATCTCCATGTCTTCATTGTTCATTGAATGTACACTCCTTGCTAAATTCCTGTTTATGCTGCTATGTCGTAGGGTGGTGTGAGTGAGTGAAAGAAAGAATTGGTAGAATACACAAACAACCTACACGCCTTCTTACGTCCATAAGACAGATTTGACAGATCCATTTGCAAGCACCCCTCATTCTGTTCTGTGATATGGTGACCCCCGACAGGACCTCACTAGGGGCATACACGTTGAGAAGAAACCAAACCTGAGGTACCATCAGAGCAGGGCATAGAGGATCATAGAATGCCAGATTCCCAAATCTCTTCACGAAGTTTCATTAGTTCAATTGAATGGCGGTGAAGGAGCGCTAATAACCCTTTTTTTTTCGCACAGGATTTGCTGGCTTAAAAGGGGGGAAAAATCACACACACAAAAATCAACAACTGTATGCACAGATAAAGTAATAAACATGGGCGGACAGGAAAAAAAAAAAGAGAAGATTAAACGTAATCTGGCCTGATAGCGGTAACGTTAATGTGTGCGTGCGTGCGTGCGTGCGTGCGTGCGTGCGTGCGTGGTGTGTGTGTGTGCGTGTGTGTGTGTGTGTGTGTGTGTGTGTGTGTGTGTGTGTGTGTGTGTGTGTGTGTGTTTAGTATGATTCTAAAATAATATGCGTGTAGGAAGGATGTGTGTGTGTGTGTGTGTGTGTGTGTGTGTGTGTGTGTGTGTGTGTGTGCGCGTGCGTGTGTGTGTGTGTTTTGCGTGCGTGCGTGTGTGTGTGTGTGTGTGTGTGTGTGTGTGTGTTTAATATGATTCTAAATGATATCCGTGTAGGAAGGATGTGTGTGTGTGTGTGTGTGTGTGTGTGTGTGTGTGTGTGTGTGTGTGTGTGTGTTTAATATGATTCTAAAATGATGTCCGTGCAGGAAGAATGTGTGTGTGTGTGTGTGTGTGTGTGTGTGTGTGTGTGTGTGTGTGTGTGTGTGTTTAATATGATTCTAAAATGATACCCGTGTAAGAAGGATAATCTGACACGACCGTGATGGCAAACGGAGGTGTCTGAACTGCAGGACATAAGTGATTGCTCTTTGTTTTCATTGTCCTGAATGTTGTTTATCTTGCCTGAAGAAGACCAACCAGATCGAAACACGTCGTGCTTTGTCTTGTAATTGGCTTCTCCTTTTTGTCTCACGGAACAGTAATTTTTTAAGTGTTTTTCAGTTACCGCCCATAGTCACCTCACTGTAAAACTAATGGGAAAAGAATGACATGACTTTTTTCAGTCCACAACTGTCACGTTCTATCTTTTTAAGAAACACTGCTGCTGGTGTAACTGCATGCAAGGTAGACTTGACCTATCTTTCCCGTGCTTCTTATATGTCTGCGACAGAGAGAGAGAGAGAGAGAGAGAGAGAGAGAGAGAGAGAGGAGAGAGGAGAGAGACAGACAGACAGACAGACAGACAGACAACAGAGCAGACAGAGGGAGACAGACAGACAGATACACAGGGACGACAGAGACAGACAGACAGATAGACAGACGGGAGAGAGAGAGAGAGCGAGAGAGAGAGAGAGAGAGAGAGAGAGAGGAGAGAGATAACAGTCTTTCACAGACATTTTTTGCCAAAAATTATGAAATTAAATTTTCTGAACTACGCAGGATGAATACAAGCAATGAATAAAAGCTTACGGCAAAACAACAGACATTAAAATAAAAAGCACGGTGTGTGATTTAA
>CM065722.1:72649431-72654431 GCA_033310375.1 Conus canariensis | reverse complement strand
TTTTGTGTGTGTGTGTGTGCGTGCGTGCGTGCGTGCGTGCACGTGTGTGCGCGCGCGCGCGTGTGTGTGTGTGTGTGTGTGTGTGTGTATTCAATACACTATAAATGGAAGCGTACCCTGATTGGTAGCTAATTCTTGTGGCATTTTTCACTCTTTCAGCAGAGACCTACCAGGGAGAACCTCCGAGGAATGCTAAATGTGAGTGTAACCGCATTGCTGAGCAGAGACGTTCCACTGACAGACGATGACGAAGTGACTGCTGAGGGGGGCGGAAAGCTAAATATAGAAAAACATGGTGGAAGAAGATAAACGATAAGTTAATGACGGCAAGCACAAGAGGAAAAGGAAAGGAAAGCAGAAAGGAAAAAAAAGGAAAGAAGGAAAATGAAAGTAACAACAACAACAACAACAACAACAATAACAATAACAACAAAACCAAAAACAGGAACGAAGAAAGGAAAGAAAACGAGAGTAAAATGAAGGGAGAGAAACGAACGAACAAGAATCAAAATAACAAGGAAAGAAAGAAGAAAGAAAGGATGGGGAAAAACAACGCGAAAGACAAGATTGAAAATGGAGCAAAAGAGGAAAAAAAAAAAACAAAGAAAGAAAAGAAGTCACAAATGGAATCGTATGTTAAAAAAAAAAAAGGAACGAAGGCAGGACAAAATAAAAAAAAGGAAAGAAAAAAAAAAAGAAAAAAAGCGCGTCTACTGCATTGAGAACCTAAGAACTTCACATCGTTTATTGTGTATAAGTCTTATTAGAGGTAAAGAATGAACAAAAGACAAATATAAAGGAAGAAATAGATGACAACGGAAAAGGGATGGACGAAGGAGAAAGACGCAAAGAACGAAAGTAATGATGAACAAATAAAGAACGAAAAAAAAAACAAAAAAAAACGACAAAACAAAAAAAATGAAAAAGAAACTAACAGTCAATACTAGCGTGAACTTTGTTCATGAATTACTGGGCATAAAAGCTAAAATACAAAGAAAGACACAAAAACAGAATGCAAAAGGAAAGCTTGTTTAACACACAATGCGAAAGAAACGAGTGAATGTTCGACAAATATGTCGTCTTTTGAGTCACACAAAAAATTCTAATAAAAAAAAGAACGCGCACAAAACGCTATTCCCTGATGGCTTTAAGCTGGAGAATGACAATGTAGAATAGAGGAGGCGATAAGTGAGAGCCGCTCAGAGAGAGAGAGAGAGAGAGAGAGAGAGAGGAGAGAGAGAGAGAGAGAGAGAGAGTTGCCTTGCTCTCTTTTATGTGTGCTTAGTTGTATTTTGGCCTGTTTTCAATAATACCACTTTCTGTTTTCAATAATACCACTTTCTGTTTTCAATAATACCACTTTCTGTTTTCAACAATACCACTTTCTGTTTTCAATAATACCACTTTCTGCTTCACCCTTCTAATGGGTAAAAAAAAAAAGATTAGAAAAAGAAAGAAAGAAAGAAAGAAAACAAGTCAAAAAAGAAAAAAAAAGAAAAAAAGAGGAAAGGATGAAAGATAAGGACGAAAAAAAACACAGTCCTACAAATGAAGAAACAAGAGAAAAGAAAACAAAACAGAGAAAAAGAAAAGAAAGAGAAGAAAGGATGAAAAAAAAGAGATAAGAACAGAAAAAAACCAGTCCTACAAATGAAGAAACAAATTACCTGACAACTGATTCACGGGTTAAATAAACTCTGACACTTGCTGGCGTCAAAGGTGTTTATAAATAAATGAGTGGAACGAAAGAAAGAAAGAAAAGAAAAAAAGAAAGAAAGAAAGAAAAAAAAAAAAAGAAAGAAAGAAAGAACGAGCGAAACAAAACAAAAAGAAAAGATGAAAGAAAGAAAGTATGAAAGAAAGAAAGAAAGATGAAAAGAAAGAAGGAAAAGAAGAAAGGACGAACGAACGAACCAATAGACAAACGAATGAAAGAAAGAAAGGGAGGAAGAAAAAAAAAGAAAAAAAAAACAAATGCAGACACGCAGACAGAACGAACGAATGAAAGAGACAAAGAAAGAAAGGAGAGAGAGAGAGAGAGAGAGAGAGAGAGAGAGAGAGAGAGAGAGAGAGAGAGAGAGAGACAGACAGACAGACAGACAGACAGACAGACAGACAGACAGATAGACAGACAGACAGGCAGACAGACAGAACGAAAGAAAGAAAGTAAGTAAAACGAGAAACTTCAAACAAAAAAATAACCAAAAGAGAAAAAATACGAAGTAGTGAAAGGAAATGCAGCGGCAATATTGTTTTGTCTCACATAAACTCCCAAGGTCTGCTCGGATAAGAAGCAAAGGAAGAAAAGGGGAAAATAACCAATCGAAAGAGAGAGAGAGAGACGGGGGGGAGGGGGGGAGGGAGAGACAGAGAGAGGAAAGGATTGAGAGAGAGAGAGAGACTGAGAAGTATTGAGAGAGAGAGAGAGAGGGGGGGAGAGAGAGAGAGAGAGAGAGAGAGAGAGAGAGAGGAGTGAGAGTGAAAAAAAACTTAGTGAAGGAAGATTGGGGGGGGGGGGGGGAGCCTGAAAAAGAAAAACAAAAGACAGATGTAGAGAAAAACAGTAGGAACTAACTACAAAGAGAAACAGGAAGAAAAGAGAAAAAGAAAATGGGGTAAAAGATTGAAAGAAAAGAAAAACGCAGCTCCAATGGCTTTGATTCTCACGTCAACTCAAATTTAATGTTGACATAAAAAAGCAAACTTTGAACGGTCAGTATATAATCAAAACAAAACCAATAACAAGTAAGAAGGAATAGGGAGAAATACCAAATAAACATGAAACGTAGAAATAAAACCAGAGAGAAGGAAAGAAAGAAATCACACACACACACACACACACACACACACACACACACACACACACACACACACACACACACACATGCGCGCGCGCGCTCGCATGCAAGCAAGAACGCACCTACGTTCACACACAGACACACACACACACACACACACACACACACACACACACACACACACACACACACACACACACACACACACACACACACAAGAGAGAGAGAGAGAGAGAGAGAGAGAGAGAGAGAGACATACACACACCTTTTTTCCCCCTACAGATTGCGGGAGAGAGCTTGTACTTTCGTTGTTAATATTTTGGATAATAATCAAGAAATCAACTAAACAAGCGAGCACATACGCGTATACACAGCAGGTCAGACAACCAACGGGGGCCGGAATAGCTCAGTTGGTAGAGCGCCGGGCTCGTAATCCAAGGGTTGAGGGTTCGAATCTCCGCCGGGCCGTTTCGGTACAGGGGGATTTTTCCCTCGGAGTTAATGTTAGTTCTGACTCCATTTCCTATACAGTCCTTCGAACGCACGCATAACATCTTGCACACACTTCAAATCCCATCACCAACTTTCGGAAGAGAAGGCCAGTTTGGCCGTTGGTATGGATGACACGTTACACATAGCATGCACCTTCCCCGAAGATGGAGTATGGCTGCCTTAATGGCGGGATAAGAAACGGTCATGCACACAAAACTCCACTCCCTTTGTTGGGTAGATGGGATTAATACTTGCCTGTCCATATAGGGAGTGTCCGCAGGAGTATCAGCCTGCGTACGCAGAAGAAGAAGAAGACAACCAACGAACACACGACACGCAAGTCGCACGCACACACACACCACACCCACACACACGCACACGCACACACACACACACACACACACACCGCGCGCGAAGTGCACGTGCTGAGTCGCACACCAACTTTGTAGGTCAAAAGTAAGCTAACAAAAACAGGCCCCTAACGTGACGCACCAGTCTTGAAGGCAGCTGTCACAACATTGAAATTTGAACCAAGAATGGTTTAAAGTAAAGGAGAAAGCAGCTCCTTCTGTTCCTGCCCCACATCCTTACCTATCTGGTCTCCCATGCCCCCATCTCCCTGCCTTCTAGTCTACAGTGCGCCATCTCCTTCCCTTCTGTCTCCCATGCCCCCATCTCCCTTCCCCTTCTGTCTCCCATGCCCCCATCTCCCTTCCCTTCTGTCTCCTGCTCACTCCTTCCCTTCTGTCCCCATCCCATCCCTTCTCCTTCCTGTCCTCCTCACGCTTCGTGTCCCTCCTCCTCCTGTCTGCTCCTCCTGCCCTCCTGCCCCTCCCTCTCTCAGTTCCTCACGTCCACCGTTCTTTTTACTTTTTTTTTTTTTTGTCCCTCAATTCCACCGCCGACAACAAAGACAGAAGAACGGCCAACAAGACTCCACTTCAAAAGCACCGCGATCCACGCCGTCAGGTGACGCGCTTTTTTCCTTTCCTCCCCGGGACTGTCTTTTGGGGTTCCATTTCTTACCTTGTTATTTTTTTTTCCCCAGTCTTCTCTTCCCCACCACCCCACCTCTCATACTCACCCCAACCCCCTCTCTATACCCCTCCCCTCTCCCCCCTCCCCCCACCCCCCGACCCACCAGAGAGAGTGGGAGAAGGGGAAAAGAGTGCAGGAAGGACGGACAGGAGAAAAAAGGGTTTGCTTGAGTTTTGATATGCACACAGAGAGATGAAGGAGGGGGTGGGGGGGAGGGGGGCAGGGAGGGAGGGGAGAGAGACAGAGGGACAGAGATACACAGACATAGAGAGAGAGAGAGAGAGAGAGAGAGAGAGAGAGAGAGAGAGAGAGAGAGAGAGAGAGCGAAAAAAAATCTGAATGACGTAAGATGGTAAGAAATACGAAACAAAGAAAGCCTGAAAAAAGGGTATATCAAGAACAAAAATAGTAGGAATGATCTACAAAGAGAAACAGAAAGAAAAGAGAAATAGAAAAAGGGTAAAATATGGAAAGGAAAGAAAAAGGAAGTTGCAATAGCTTTGATTCTCACGTAAAATCAAATTTAATGCTGACATAGAAAAATCAACTTTGAACAGTGTGTGGACAAGAAAGCAAAATCAATAAAAAGAAAGATGGAAAAGAGTGAAATACGAAAAGAAAAGACAAGTAAAGATACAGCAAGAGATTAAGAAAGAAAGAAATCACACACAA
>CM065722.1:72644431-72646931 GCA_033310375.1 Conus canariensis | reverse complement strand
CGACGCTTGTCCTCCCCCGGTGAAAAAAAGCAAAACCAAAGAGCAATTCTTACCGTTCCCATTCCCCGTTTTGTGTTACAACGTAATTGCAAGAATTTTACCATGTTCGTTGAGGAAAAACCGGCATTATATTGCTCTTTGTAACCCTTTTCCTCGAAGAGTTCCTTTGTCTCTCTGCGATCTTGGCATTATTTTTAAGGTGTCGATTTACAATCAAGAAGACATAAAAGTCAGTGGTATTGATCCTTCTCAGTTTCAATGGGGTAAAGCTCTTTGTGGAAACAAAACCATTGAATGGATACGCTCAATCTACAATCTACATTTTACGGTACAGTTTTAACTTGTCTGCGCTCTGCCACCCCGCCCTCCCCACTTCCCCTTCTCTATAATCTTTAGATTTTCAAACGAACGCGAGCATCATGATTCACGTGTATTCGTCCATATTTGAGAACACTGTGTATTGAAATAATTCAGTTTAATGCATCCATTAATCAACTTGATCTTACATGGTACAACACCTTTCTGACTACCATACCTTCTCCTTCTCCTTCCCATTTACTCATCCCTTCTTCTCTCTGCTTCTCCCACCCCCTCCCCCCTCCCCCCTCCCTCTCCTCATCTCTTCCAGCTCCTTGCCTCCGCCATCTTTGTTCTCCATCAAGTCCATCACCGGTAACAACAAAGACAGGAGAACAGCCAACAAGACCACCACGTCCAGCTCCACTTCAAAAGCATCATGATCCACGCTGTCTGGGTGCTTTTTTTTTCTCCCTGGGACGACGTTTTGTGTTCCATTTCTTGCCTTGTTATTTTTTCTTGTCTTCTCCGCCACCCCCCCCCCCCAACCCCCAACCTTCCTAACTTAGCGCCCAGTCGTGCCAGCCCTTCCCCCCTTAACCAGCCTTCCCAGTCGCTACTCCCTTCTACCTTACTCCTCTACGCTGCATCCAGTGTCTGGTTCTGTGGTTTTCAAGCTTTCTCTTTTTTGTCTCTCTCCCTCAACCTGATGGACCCATTAGAGAGAACGGGATGTTGAAGAAGGGACAAAGAGTTCTGGAAAGGCGGAAAGGAGAAAAGGTTTGCTGATGGAGAGAGACGCTGGTAGAGAGACTGACAGACAAACAGGAATGGACACACAGACAGACAAAATGACAGACAGAGAAGGGGGGGGGGGAGATGGACAGGAAGGAGAGAAGGGGGAGGGAGAAAGAGAAGAAGAGGAAAAAATAAAAAAGAAGGAAAAAGAGAGACAGTCAGACAGACAGACAGACAGACTGACACTGAGACCAAGACAGAGACAGACAGACTAACAGACAGAGACATAGACCACAAGACAGAGAAAGCAAGGACAGAGACAGTGTTGCTACCTGAAAACTTTTGAAGTGAACTCCTGCCCAAAGTGCGTTGGCAACGGCTGTCCTCCTTCAGAAAAAGACAGACAGACAGACAGGCAGACAGACAGTCAGTGTTGCCATTCGCACCCCACGTTTCTGTGTTACATCTTAAATGCAGGAATTCTAGACTGTTCTTCAAGGAAAACCGGCATCATGTTGGTGCTTGGAACTTTTTTTCTCTAAAGAGTTCCTTCAGCCCTCGGCAATCAATCAATCTTGACGTTTTCTTAAGGCGTCGATTCAAAGTGGAGAAGACATACAGTTTAACAGTATTGATTTTCCTCAATTGATTAGAATGAATCTCTATGTGGAAACAAAATCATTTTAAAGGCCTGGCTGTATTATTAATAATCTACATTTTGCAGGACGGTTTTAACCTGTCCTCCCCCCCCTCCCTCTGTCTGCCCCCCCCCCCCCTCCTCTCCCCTATAGTCCTGTTTTTCAAACGATCTGTTGTGAAGTCCATCATCATTCACGTGTCTTTGTCCATATTTAACGAGAATATGTATGAAAAGAATATTCATTTTAAAACATCCATTTATCAACTGTATTCTAAATAGAATACCAATCTTCCTACCTGCCATACCTCCTCCTTCTCCTTCCCGTCATCCTCACCCTTCATTAGTCTCCTCCCTTATTCTTCCCTCCTGCCCCTCCCTACCTCCCAGCTCCTTGCCTCCACTGGGCTTTCCGCCCATCAACTCCACCACAGAGAAACAAAGACAGAACAACACCAACGAGTCTACCACACCCTAGCACCACTTCAAAAGCACCAAGATCCACGCCGTTGTCTGACTCTGACTTTGCTTTTTTTTCCCCTCTGGAACAATCTTTTGAGTTCTATTTCTTGCCTCGTTCTTTTTCCTGTCTTCTCACCTCCCCTACCCCCTCCCCCTTCCCCCGCCCCCCCCCCCTCCCCCACCACCACCTTTCCCTTTTCTTTTCCACCGGCTATATGCCCGTCGTCACCCCCTTCTCCCTTACCCCCTTCGTCCTCCTCCACCCCCTGTGGCTTGGTCTATGGTGTTGAAGTTTTTTGTTTTCTTTTTCCATCTCAGTCTCAACCTCGCAGGCCCATTAGAGACAATGGGATGTTGAAGAAGGAA
>CM065722.1:72636931-72639431 GCA_033310375.1 Conus canariensis | reverse complement strand
AAAGAAAAAAAAAAAGAAAAGGCATAAAGGGGGCGAAAAAAGTTTTCTTTAGGCTTTCTTGACAAGGGAGAGAGAGAGAGAGAGAGAGAGAGAGAGAGAGAGAGAGAGAGAGAGAGAGAAGAGAGAGACAGAGAGAGACAGAGACAGACACAGAGAGAGGCAGAAAGAGAGACAGACAGATAGACAGACAGGCAAGTAGGCAGACAGGCAGGCAGACAGACAGAGGCAGAGACAGACAGAGGTTGATGGGGGGACCAGCAGACAGTCATACTGACAGAGAGGGGTAAGGAGAAAGAGAGAGAGAGAAAAAAGACAGAGAGCGAGGGAGAGAGAGAGAGGGAGAGAGAGAGAGAAACAGATGGACAGACAGACAGACAGAGAACCAGAGACAGAGTCACAGAGAGAGATTTGCATGTGACTTTTTAATCAAAGTACTTTTTCCCCTTGATTCGTTCCATTTCCGTCCAACTGTTCAGTTGTTCCCAGAAACGTTTAAAGTGAATACATGTCCAAAGTGCCTTAGCGACACTTGTACCCCTTAAAAAGAAGAGGAAAAAGAAAAAGCAAGTCTTGCCATTGCCTTTTCCCTCTTTTTGTTACAACGTAATTGCAGGAATTCTAGAATTTTCATCCAGTAAAAACTGCCACCATATTGCTGTTCAGAATGCTTTTTGTCAAAGAGTTCCTTCGGCGCTCTGCGATCTGGGCTTTATTTTTAAGGCGTCGATTTCAAATCGAGAAAACACACATCTCAACGGTACTGATTTTCCTTAGATGATTAGAATGGATTTTTTTTTGTGGAGACAAAATCATTGAATGGCCAGGCCATATCAATAATCTACCTTTTACAGAATCGTTTTAACCTGTCTGCCCCCTTACCCTCCGATCCTGTCTTTCGAATGAACACTTGTAAAGCCTATTTTGATCCCCGTGTGTTCATCAAAATTTGGTAAGAACTTGTTTAAGAAGACTTAATTTCTATGCCTTGATCAATCAACTTAATTTTGCATAGTCAAACATCTTCCTACCTGCCATACCCTTCCATGTCCTTCTGGTCACTCTCATGCTCATGACCATTCTCCTTTTCTGTCTGTCTGTCTGTCTGTCTGCCTGTGTGTCTGTCTGTCTGTCTGCCTGCCTGTCTGTCTGTCTGTCTCCTCTCTCTCTCTCTCTCTCTCTCTCTCTCTCTCTCTCTCTCTCTTTCCTTCCCTTCTGCCCCTACCTCCCCACTCCACCGTTTTCTCCACCCTCCAAGTCACCACTGACATCGACGTTGAACAGCAGCCAGCTGTCTTGTTCTGTGGGTGTAGGGCTTTTTTTTCTCTCCCTCCTCAAACTGATAGACCCATTAGAGAGAATGGGATGTTGATGAGAGCAGTAAGCACGCGGGAAAGGTGGAAAGGGGAAATTTGCTGAGGTTCGCTTGACAAAACACACTCTCTCTCTCTCTCTTCTCTCTCTCTCTCTCTCTCTCTCTCTCTCTCTGAGGCGAGCAAAAGAAAAAGTTACTGACATTTTTAAAACAATGTGGGCTTTAGGCAACATGGATATGTCAATATTTTTTATATTGTTTGATTGTGAGGTAAAGCCCATGTTATTGTATGCTGCTGAGCTCTGGGGCTTAACGAAATATACGTCTATAGAAGCAGTTCATTTGTTCGCTTGTAAACGTTTACTGGGTGTGAGTCCCAAAAGCCTAGTTACCATGATATATGGTGAAACCGGTCGATAGCCTTTGTATATTGGCAGTACTTTGAAATCCATTAAATACTGGTTTAAACTCCAAAATATGGCAATTGACAGATTTACAAAACAAGTCCATTTGATGATTCTGATTAAGATTCCCGAGTTTACCCGTGGTCATTTCAATCATCATAACTGGTCATATCATATTAAAAGATGTTTAGATGTTTTGATATTTTTGGTTTTCCAGAGACTTGGATAAATAGAGGGATTAGAAATGAAGTGGTGTTCTTGAAGGAACATTAACAATGAATGTTGGATTGCTATATGCAAGACTGGAATGCAAAACTTTCTCAGAGCGATCGTTTTTCAACGTACAGATCATTCAAATCTATATTCCACACAGAAAAAATATTTGTCAGTTATCACAAGTTGTAAATTTCGGTATGCTCTTTCGAGATTTCGTTTAGGATTATGTGATTTAAGAAATTAATAACAGATATGACGAGCAACCAAAACACTGTCCATTTTGTAATAAAATTGAAAACGAATTCCATTTCTTGTTTGAATATCTAAAGTACTCATGTTTGCGATAAAAAAAATTATCAAGATTTTATTCCTATCTAAATGGCGATTGTTTACCTTATTTGATGCAGTCAGAAAACACGTTGATCCTTAGAAATTTGGCAATGTATATATTTTATGCGCTGAAAACTAGACATGAACTTATGAACGGAAACTAGATATATGAATATGTGTTGTGATTTGTTTTCAACGGAAGTAATTTTTTTTCCTTGTTTGTCTCCTTGAATTATTC
>CM065722.1:72619431-72621931 GCA_033310375.1 Conus canariensis | reverse complement strand
TGACATTGTTACAGATCGCTGATCTGGTGAGAAAGACTGCAGGTGGAGGTAGAGAAGGATGACATTCACCATCTTGAGCGTACCCGTCAAGTCGCCATCTTCAAACTAAGAACTGGACACTGTCAGTTGCTCTCCCACACCTCTATCGCCTGAATATATCGCACACAGATGAGTGCCCATGTGGCACTGGCGCACAAAACCCAGCCCACGTACTTCAGTCCTGTCCCACGTTCGACAGCCTGCGGCGTGAGTTTTGGCCCGGTGCAGTGGAACTCCAAGAAAAGCTGTGGGGAACGGCGGACTCACTCCGACGGACCGCTGACTTTGCCCAAGCTACCGGACTTTGTATCTGACCAGCATGACCAGGGAACGCAGAAGAAGAAGAAGCTGATCTGGTGGCGCGGTAATACCATTGATATCAACGCGCAGACGCATGAGTCACACTCACCAGTGTTCATGGGTGGTGAGTAGACATTTGGAGTGTTATGGCGTTACAACTCAGTATCAAACCGTGAAAAAAAAGAAAACCAGAACCAGAAACTACGAGGACATACAATTAATGGTACTATGAGTTTACCGTTTTCACGATGGAAATTAGTGTCTTCACAATAAAGAGACTGTTGTTTACTTGACAAAATTACTATTCTAACGACAAAAATTACTATTTTCACGACAAATCTGACATTTTGCAAACAAACAAAAAAAGAAAACATGATGAAAACAAATGATTCTGTTTTCGCCCGAAAAAGAAACTTGCTTTCACAACGGAAATGAAAGCTGTCATGACGAATTTACTGTTCTGACAATGCAAAATATCCGTTTGTTTTCTGACCACGACAAAAAAAACCGGTTTCATTACCACAGCAAACATGTGTCACAGTAAAAAAAAATAACAGTATTGCTTTCACAAAGAAAATTACAGCTTTCATAACAAAAATGATTGTTTTCACGACCAAAACTTCAGCTTTCACTACAAAAACTATCGTTGTCGCCGCGAAAAAAAAAATGTTTTAGAACTGAAAATTAATGTCTTTTGTAAATTTTACACTCCTGGTTTACGACAAAACAAACGTTATTGTGTTCTTGACAAAAAGTACTATTTTCACGGCGAAAAATACAGATTTCAGGAAAAAAAAAAACGTTTTCCACGACAAAAATGCCAGCCTCAAAAGTTAATTCTTTCACGACAAAAATAAATGTGTTCACGACAAAAACGGATTATTTTGCCTAACCAGAAAGGTTATGATTATGGGCCTTTAAAGCCAATAAGGCTTAGCTCCCCTGGCAGAGCAAGAGCAGCCAATGCTGATGCCGCACATTTCATTCCATGTTTAGAGAAAGGCGCCACGTACCTATGACAGGTATGCCGGAATGCGTGGACGAGGATGACTGACAGCGCTCCGGAGGGGGGAGACAAGAGAGATGGATTGGCAAGTTGAGCAGCAAAGTGGCGGAGTAAGTGGGTGGGTGGGAGTAGAAAGATGGTGCTGGGTGGTGGTGGAGAGAGGAGATTCTTTGTAGGAGTGAACAGAGAGAGTGTGTGAAGGTTCTGTGTCTGGTGTGAAGCACTTCTTTTCGGGGGAGGACTTGGAGTGATACAAAATTTGTGTCTTGTGTTCAGGCATTACCAATGTATCCTCCCTCTCTCTGTCTCTGTCTCTGTCTCTGTCTCTGTCTCTCTCTCTTCTCTCTCTCTCTCTCTCTCTCTCTCTCTCTGTCTCGCTCTCTCTCTTCCTCCCCCCCTCTCTCTCTCTCTCTCTCTCTCTCTTGGTTAAATTTTTGAAATTATACAGCTTCCATTCTCAAGATTAGATACGCACGCATACAACATGTCTTTGAAACGGTGTAAATTAGAAAAATGCAACTGTGCTCACGACGTGAAAACAGTTATCGAGAACGGATTTTTGTTTGGCTGAGCCAGGGAGTTGGAAATGAAGTTTGTATCAGAACTTGAGAACAGATTTTTGTATTGTTTTTATCAGAACTGGCATTCGTGTTTAGAAGAAAAGGATCAATATAGATGTGCTTTTGTTTCAAAGGTATCTTTCTGACCGTAAAACGTCTGGTTTCAATTTTTAATCTTACGGTTTCACAAATGTACGGCAAAGTTCTGTATGTGCTCGATACAGAATAAATTTTATCAGTCTCTCAATCAACAGACATTAGGCGGATATTGAATCGACCGACAGGGATTGTCCAATGCGCTTGCTTGCTGTTGAAGATGAAAAGCATTTTTACTTGATTGCAATGATCACATCAGATTCGACTGTAATTTCTTCAGACTGCTGTATGCGAACTTGCATGATCTAAGTAACATTTCTCCTCAGACGACAAACAAATGATTGGCATTTGGCAAATTCTTCAAGGACAACCTTTAATTTCAGGCAGAAATCACTCATTGCTCTATCTAGATAAACTTCAGTTCTGTCAAGAATGTGAAAGTTTGTTTGTCTGGCGATCCTATTAATGTAGTGAATGGTCGGATTGGGATGAGTATTGA
>CM065722.1:72596931-72599431 GCA_033310375.1 Conus canariensis | reverse complement strand
TGCTGATTCAGCTCCTGACAGTATGTTGGCCTCAGAATGTCTTGTATCAGGCACATTGTACTGTCGATGGTTTCAACGACCCATGAGTATTCTCTCTCTCTCTCTCTCTCTCTCTCTCTCTCTCTCTCTCTCTCTCTCTCTCTCTCTCTCTCTCTCTCTCTCTCTCTCTTCTCTCTTCTTCCTTCTCCTCCTCCTCCTCCTCCTTTTTTTTTTTACTTCATTTTCTCTCTCTCTATTTCTAATTCCCGTAGCTAAACGTACACTAGTACATACAAGTACAAAAGTGTAAGACAGCATAGTACATAAAAGCACGCTTACAAACAATTATCTATCCATCTATCTATAGATCTACTTATCTATCTTCTATCTATCTGTCTATCTATCTGTCTATCTATCTATCTATCTATCTATCTATCTATCTATATCTATCTATCTATCAATCTGTATATCTGTCTTTCTATTTATCTAATTGTCTATTGGTCTGACTATCTATCTATGTATCTATCTATCTGTCTGTCTGTCAGTCTGTCTATCTACCTATCTGTCAATCTATCTATCTATTTATCTATCAATCTACACACATGCGCGCGCGCGCGCGCGCACACACACACACACACACACACACACACACATACACACACACACACACACACACACACACAACACGCACACACACACCATATCTATATACATATATATTGTCAGAATGATACTATTTGTAATACCTGTGTGAGCATAAGACAGTTGAAGTCCACTGAGGAAGGCGAGGTGTGCTCGCCGAACGTTTGGTATAACGAAGAGCCAACTTCTTGTTCTTTTGTGCATTGTTTTCTCTCTCTCTCTCTCTCTCTCTCTCTCTCTCTCTCTCTCTCTCTCTCTCTCTCTCTCTCTCTCTTCAATTTTCAGTATCTGTCTTTAGTGTCTGCCTTCCAGAAAACATACGCATCGGCATTAGAGAGCATCAACAATGATTACATACTAACATCAAGCACCTGCTGACATATACTAACTGTCCAAAAATCACGGAGAAACAAGAATGGGATCGACGGAGAAAGCATACATTTGTTGATAAAAACTGATTGGTACAGAGTGATTCATCACCAAGACTGTCAAGAACTACTGGTGTAGGATTCAATCCGATAGGTGTATATGTGTAATTGAGTGAGCGTGTTCATCTTAGCGTTTATATGTACGTGTGTGTGTGTGTGTGTGTGTGTGTGCGTGCGTGCGTGCGTGCGTGGTGTGTGTGTGTGTGTGTGTGTGTGTGTGTGTGTGTGTGTGTGTGTGTGTGTGTGTGTGTGTGTTACTAATCAACCATTCGTGTACCCAAAAGCATCCCTTCCTAACTTGTTCCTCTCTCACTCTTTCTCCCGCAAAAGCAATAACAGCGACATAAAACATTTTACCCGAGCACAACACGTGAAGGACGTTTCCAGTTGAACTAATGAGCAAGTCATAGCCCAGTCAGCATCACAAACATGACGTATGTCGTCACATAGCACCGACTGATTGTCTGGTTTACTGACGGCAGTACCCTCCTCGACAGAGTAGAGTCAGCCTGGTGGAACAAATATTCCAATTGACGCAAGCGTGCCTGCATTTTCTGGGTTGCTCGGTACTTTCGCTAACAATGCAGTTTAAGATGATAGCAGTAAAGTAATAGTACCCTACACCTTTTGGCTGAACTGTGAGAAGTGATTGTTTAATTTCTGATACGAATAGCAGTTCCTTTTTTTTCTGGGAGTAATATGCCCACCAAACCTTTTTTTTCCGAAATCTGATTTCAAGGGTTTTGCATCATGTTCTGATTTTTGTCATCTTTGTTTCTGCCACTGATCTGTTTACTGGTTCCCACCACAACCTGTCTTGGCCAGTTTTCATATGTTTGCCTTCGTGCTAAACTCTGAAACGAAATAATTATTAGCGATGCTGTTAATTCTGAGATTCTTACTAGCTGCTTATTCTATGGTGTCATTTGCACGTTTGGTCTGTTGAGTTTATTGTTCCAGCTTGATTTTTCTTTCAGTCCGTTTATTTGTTTAAAAAGCAGCAGTTTGAAAATCTGTCAATGTTTTCAGCTGAATGAAAAATTCTTTAGTAAGAACTAAACAAATCAGGAGTCAGCAAAATAAAGATTCCTTTCCTATATACACTGAGTAGCACCAACAAAGGACTGTTTCCTAAATTGTTACTCTGTCCGCTTTTCTCAGCAAAAGAGCACCTGTGTTGATGTGTGCACTTCACATGTGAAAGAGTCACGTGGAAGTCACTGACCCAGTCAGCATCATAAACATGCCTCCTGCCGTCATGCAGCACCCGCTTGCTGCCTGTTCACTACGTACTGATGGCGGTGGGTCCCCTGACGAAGTAGATTCAGCCTGCTGTAACAAGGATTGCAATTAACCCAATATATTATAGATAGATGGGTAGATAGATAGATACATAAATAATTGATAGACCCTCACTACCTTACCTGCTGGCACTCAGGGAGGATGTCATT
>CM065722.1:72586931-72589431 GCA_033310375.1 Conus canariensis | reverse complement strand
GTGTGTCCTTCCTATTTTCTAAAAGTGCGCGTCCTAAAACTGACGCCAGGCCTTTGAACCAAGAAGCATGCACTTATGTCCCAAAAAACATGGACCAAAATTTCTGAGTGATTACTGAGCCACATTGAACATGTAACTTCTTAACAGGAAGGTCTGTTGATTAATTACACACACACACACACACACACACACACACACACACACACACACACACACACACACACGCACGCACGCACACACGCACGCACGCACACACGCACGCACAAAATGCACGCACGCAATCACGCACGCACGCACGAACAAACACACACACACACACACACACACACACACACACACACACACACACACACACACACATACATACATACACACACACGCAAATACGCACGCACGCACGCACACACAATAAATGTAGGTAAAATTGTAAAATTTTGACGACTGTTTTTAACCTTTTTTTCTCTCTCATACATGCTATTTACGGCTTGTGCGCTTATGGTATGAAAATGCGCTCTTCTTGACACAAAATGTGCATTCAGATGTGGGCGTCTATTGGTAATGCGCTCTTTTCTAATGTTCTGTGATTCACACATTGGCGAGAGACTGCTCCTTTGAGGCGTACATGGTTCCTAAATGGGAGAGGACCTTGTCGTAAAAACAAGCTACTAAATCATCGAAGAAGAAGTTGTCATTTGGGTTGGCTATTTAAACACACAAAAAGAAAACAGTAGGGAAAGTGTAACGTATAGACCTGAAACAATTAGTAGGGATGAATATATGGATTTTCTGTGCAGGAGATGTGGAGTGTCAGATTTGACCAATACACACACACACACACACACACACACACACACACACACACACACACACACACCACACACAGAGGCCGAATTATCACATGTTGTGCCTCATCCCAGAACCAACAGCAATAAACAGCACATGAAATCTCCATACCTGCATGTTATGGCTGTCTCAATCTTCTGTGAACATCCAGCCCCATCCCTGGCTTGTCTGGTCTCCTCCAGCGGACCATCAGTCAGCGGTGAAGGCCACACAGACAGACTGCTGAGTCCTGCCCGGAGCTGGTTCATGGCGGAAAGCAGCACTGACACAGCACAGCCATGTCTCTGCCCTGCTGTCTTCTGGCTGGCTCCCCGCTCTTTGTGATGGCAAGCTGTGTGAAGCGATTGATGGCCGCCATCATCCTGAACAGACTGTGACGTTAGAAACGGGATCTCGTTGGCAACTCAGCAGGTGCGTGGCATGACTGACAACAATGTTTTATACTGCTTGTATGGAGATTGGATCCATAAAGCTCCGGGCAGGACTCAGCAGTCTGTCTGTGTGGCCTTCACCCCTGACTGATGGTCTGCTGGAGGAGACCAGACAAGCCAGGGATGGGGCTGGATGTTCACAGCAGATTGAGGCAGCCATAACATGCAGGTGTGGGTCTTTCATACACTCTAGCGTGCCACTGGTTTGATGATGGAGCCGATGTCAGCTGGATGTTATTGTGTGTGTGTGTGTGTGTGTGTGTGTGTGTGTGTGTGTGTGTGTGTGTGTGTGTGTGTGTGTGTGTGTGTGAGAGAGAGAGAGAGAGAGAGAGGGAGAGACAGACAGACAGACAGACAGAGAGAAGGGGGAGGGAGAGAGAGACAGAGAGAGAAATTATAATAAAATTATGTTTGAAAACACATCTGCAGGAGGCCATGTCCTACAGAAGAACAAAGAACCAATCAAACTTTGAAAGACAGACTTCCGAAAGGAAATTCAGGTGCATGGACTGGCAGGCAGAAAATAAGTGATCAGCATAGAGGAAAATCGAAGGCAAAGAAACAGAAACAAATAGGGAAGAGGGTGTTCAGAGCATACCACTTTACAGATATCATAAAGCGTTGTGAAAACAGAACTTAAAGGCATCACTGTGAACTAATGCTACGTCTCCCTCACAATGCACGATTTAGGACTGGGTTCATTAGAATGCTTGTTCCACCTGGCTGAATCTGCTCCTTCAAGGAGCCTACAGCCCTAAGTTCTTACTAAACAGGCAATCATACGGCGCTATGTGAATACATGAGACATGTTTATGACGCTGACTGGGCCAGGGACTTGCATGTTATGGTGTGCTCGGGTGAAGCATCACAGCTCAAGATGGATGCTTTCCTGGGGAGAAAGACAAGAGAGTAACAGGTTAGGGGAGACTCCCCTGGTGCTGGCACCATTTGTATATCGGATAGGGGCACTTCGTCTGTTGACTTCTGAATTTTTCATTGGAACAACAAAGTTATTTTCCTGTTAAGACATCCAGGGATGTTTGTCAACTCCTGATTTTTGAGCAAATGGTCATGTTTTAATCGGAAAAAAATTATTAAAGGACCAAACCTGAAAATGGCAATAGTCAGGGGGCAGTTAGTATTAATGTTTGAGTTCACCACATTACTGCTTTAATGTAAGAGTTTAGCAGTATAGCAAAAATGAAATCAGTAGCCAACCCAGGGTT
>CM065722.1:72571931-72579431 GCA_033310375.1 Conus canariensis | reverse complement strand
CGTCACGTGACTCTCGCAAATGATCGACTTTTACCATTACTTTGAACGAACGACCTGGATCTTGGAATGTGTTGCTTATTTCTAGATTTGGAGTGTCACAGTGAACGGTTCAAAGAATCCGGCTGTTACAAAGAATCGTTCTCAGAATCTCTGATAACATTGTTTGGAATGGAGAGAGAGAGAGAGAGAGAGGGGGGGGGAGGGAGGGAGGGAGAGAGACAGGCAGACAGACAGAGAGAGAGACAGACAGAGAGAGAGAGAGAGCGAGAGAGAGAGAATAAGGAGACAGAGAGAGAGAGAGATGAGAGAGAGAGTGAGATGGGGGAAGGGAGCAATACATGGTGTTTATAATCAAAGGTAAAACGTCAAAAGTTAAACATAGGCCTGCGCAGTGGGGGCTTTTTGTTTTTGTCTTTGTCTGTTTGTTTTTCTGTTGTGTTTGGATTTGGTTTGGATTCAGTTTTTTTTCTTCTTCTTCTTCTTTTGTCTTGTTTTGCTATTTTGTGGAAGAGGGGGAGGGTCTGTTTCATGAAGCAACGAATACAGAAGAGTAACTACCCATTGTACACAGGAAAGTGATGCTTATTATACGACTCCTAGTTGTTTTTGTAAAAGATAGAAGAGGGTTTTTCATTAAGTACATGAAATCAAGAGATTGTTCATTACCAGATTTTAAACACGTGGTCACATTCTTACGTGAATAAGAAAACTGCTCAGAGCAAGGGAGGTGGAAGACTAAATCTAGAAATGGCATGGCATATTGAGCAAATAGAAGACTGAATCTAGAAAAGGCATGGCATAATGAGCAAATAGAAGACTGAATCTAGAAATGGCATGGCATAATGAGCAAATACAAGACTGAATCTAGAAATGGCATGGCATATTGAGCAAATAGAAGACTGAATCTAGAAATGGCATGGCATAATGAGCAAATAGAAGTCTGAATCTAGAAATGGCATGGCATATTGAGCAAATAGAAGTCTGAATCTAGAAATGGCAAGGCATGTTGAGCAAATAGAAGACTGAATCTAGAAATGGCATGGGATATTGAGCAAATAGAAGACTGAATCTAGAAATGGCATGGCATATTGAGCAAATAGAAGACTAAATCTAGAAATGGCATGGCATATTGAGCAAATAGAAGACTGAATCTAGAAATGGTAAGGCATATTGAGCAAATAGAAGACCGAATCTAGAAATGGCGTGGCATATTGAGCAAATAGAAGACTAAATCTAGAAATGGCATGGCATATTGAGCAAATAGAAGACTGAATCTAGAAATGGTAAGGCATATTGAGCAAATAGAAGACTGAATCTAGAAATGGCAAGGCATATTGAGCAAATAGAAGACTGAATCTAGAAATGGTAAGGCATATTGAGCAAATAGAAGACTAAATCTAGAAATGGCAGGGCATATTGAGCAACTGCTATGGATATCAAAATTGCCCAGAGCAAGGGAGGTAGAAGAATAAATCTAGAAATGGCATGGCATATTGAGCAACTGCTATGACTATCAAGTTGACGGCGTTATTAATTCATTTTATGAGTCCATCAGTAAAGCAAGCCTCTAATACATAGCCAAGAGAGTATTGGGTGGGAAACACAGATCAGAAGAAAGGGAGATAGACATACAATCAAAGTATGGTGCACAATCCAAGAAATCAGATATAAAGAAAAAAAGGGGGTGGGGGTGGGGAACAGGCGTTGGATAGTAGGATATAAAGCATTTAAAACCCGCATCCGTATCAGAAATAAAACAAGCCACTGAGGCCTGGATTACAGTTTATTTGCTGCTGTCATCTTAAATCGCATCGTGTGTATAAAACTCGAACAAATCGTGAAAGATGGGCAGGATTGGGTTAACTGGATCGCTTGTTCCAACTGGGTGTATCTGTTCTATCAAGAACCCTACCACCATTGATCCTCAGTAAACCGGGCAGTCAGCCGGTGCAATGTGATGACACAAGGCATGTTTATGATGCTGTCTGGGCCATGATTTGCACGATAATTCAACTGGAAACGCCTATCCCGTGTTCTGCCCGGGTAAAGTGTTTATGTTGCCGTTAACGCTTGGGGTTGAGAAAGGGTATGAGAGCGTAACACGTTGAGGAGGAGTCATTGATAGTGTTACTGGTGGTGATGGTGTGAGAGTGGTGTGGTGTGGATGTGTGTGAAAAAGAAGTGTGTTTCAAGTCAAAATTATCGTTGTTGAGGGTTGAAAAATAAACTGTTGAAGTGTTTCTCTCTGTGTGCATGAATGTGTGTGTATATATGTCTGTGTGTGCATCTGTGTACATGTATTTGTAAGTTTATCTATATATAGATATATGTGTGTGTGCATGCGTGCGTGTTTGCGTGCGTGCGTGCGTGCGTGCATGTGTGGTGTGTGTGTGTTGTGTGTGTGTGTGTGTGTGTGTGTGTGTGTGTGTGTGTGTGTGTGTGTGAATCAAACTACAAACGCTGGACATCATACAATTCAGGGAACAAAGTAAGACATCAACACCATCTCTCTCTGACTCTGTCTCTGACTCTCTCTCTCTCTCTCTCTCTCTCTCTCTCTCTCTCTCTCTCTCTCTCTCTCTCTCTCTATAAAAAATAAAAAACGTACATATCACACAAAATATCTGTAGGATCTCTCTTACCGATGTTCTCCCATGCACTACAGATCGTAACGTTCTCTGGTTGATAAAATGATCACCATTCTCACTCTGTACACGCAAACCTCTGCTGCGTTGCCGTGCACGTGTTGTCAGGAGATGTGTTACTGCTGTGATCAGTGTGTGCACCAGTGACGCCATTTGTCTCTGTCTTTACACCCATCTGCTTCATTACTCACTGGTCTTTGAAAGTTGTGTGTGTGTGTGTGTGTGTGTGTGTGTGTGTGTGTGTGTGTGTGTGTGTGTGTGTGTGTGTGGTGCGTGGCGCGCGTGCGCGCGTGTGTGTGCGCGCGCGCTCGCGCACGCGCGCGAGCGTGTGTATTAGTGTGTGTGTGTGTGTGTGTGTGTGTGTGTGTGTGTGTGTGTGTGTGTGTGGACCCGAGCAGCAAAATTTGACCAGAAAGAAAACTAACGTGGATATAGCTTTTTATATCCCCACCCTTTCATCCCCCTCCACTGTCCAACAAGCAGTCATCCTTTCCATCAGTCATCACATTACCTGGCCTGTGTCTGCAAACTAGAAAAAACCAACATCATTTATCACTCCAAAGGATTTCTCTCTTCAGTGGTGCATTGTAGTAGAGCTCGTAAATCCCGTCATTTAGCAGGACGTGAATTCTGAAGGATTTTGTTTCCTAACACAGGGAGAAGTCTTACAGGGTTTGGTGAAGCACGTCGTGAAACAGACAAACAGATACATACATACATACATACATACATACATACATACATACATACATACATACATACATACATGCATACATACATACACACATACATATATACATACATACATACATATATCGTAGATAGATAGACAGGCAGGCAGACAGATTGACAGATAGATAGATACACTGACAAGACAGACACATAAACGGATGGGTGGATGGATAGACATAGATAGATATAAAGATAGGTGTGTGTGTGTGTGTGTGTGTGTGTGTGTGTGTGTGTGTGTGTGTGTGTGTGTGTGTGTGTGAACTTGTATAATTGAGAGAGCCAAGGGTGAACATCACGACTTCATTAAACAATACATTTTCTAGTTCATCATTCTTTCCATTTACAATCCACTTCCTCTAACACACAAATAGATTAGTCTTTAAAGGCTGGCTGTCTGGTAAGAAACCCTGATTAAGCATGTTCAAAGACACAGACGGACAGGCAAGGGACACAGAAAATCTAACAACCGAACGAGTGAGTGAGTGAATGAGATATCAACGGGCGAGTGAGCGAAACAAGACAACCAAATTACCCAAGCATCTCAACAAGCATACAACAAACCAGCCAACGAGCCAAAGAAACAGGCGAATGAGCACACTAGCAATCAATGAACTAAACAACGCACGAAATAACCAAGCAACTAAACGATCAACTTACTCATTCACTCTCTCAGAGAGAGAATCTTTCCACTTCCCTACCGTGCATGTTCTGCCTCTTCCAGTAACCCAGCGTCAAATCAAACTAAGAATGAAATGTCGATGGCATGATCTAGTCTTTTGCACCGTCTGAACCACTGTCTCTTCTGAATCGCAATGCAAACCAGCCACGGCCACCCACACACACAGACACGCAGCATCAATTTGAACACACACTTGTTTCTCTTCCGAAGATGCGTGCTCATTAAACATTTGAAAACTTCATTACTGGCAGCTTGCCAAAAATGATCAGGGCCAGATAACTAGCTATGCAACTCCCAGACAGGAAGCCGTTCAGTGCAGTCCCCTTGCTGTCACGTGATTTCAAAGATAACTCTCGGCAAGTATTAATTTCAATGAACAGCCTGTTTCAAAAGCAAGTTTTTGAGGTAATCAGGAAAAACATGCTTCCAGATCAGATAAACAATTATATGATATTAATAACATGAGTAATACATACAAAAAGACTTCTCCAGTGCAAAAACTGTGCTTATAAACAGCTGATGTATTGATGTCAATTGAAAATGGAATTCTACACAGAACAGGAGAATGTTAAATGAATACATTATTCTCAATACACTGTTCAAAAACACAGGAAATAGATCATCAGTTTGTTATATCGCTTGCACACACACACACACACACACACACACACACACACACACACACACACACACACACACACACAATATAATATATATATATATATATATATATATATATATATATATATATATATATATATATAATATATACGCATGCACACACACACGCGCGCGCTTACACAGAGAAGAGAAGAGAGAGAGAGAGAGAGAGAGAGAGAGAGAGAGAGAGAGAGAGAGAGAGAGAGTTAGACCTTGGAAATGACTTGTAGAAAAATAGAGACAGAGACAGACAGACAGACAGAGAGTACTTGTGTGTGTGTGTGTGTGTGTGATGTTTGTACATATATGTATCTACAAGCAGAAAGTATTCACACATGTGTTATATATAACCGTTTTCTTATTCGTAACGATTGGGTTTATAATATATGATACTCAACTTCTGAAACTCCAGACTCTAAAATCATCAGCATTGGTGAACTGATTAAAAGTAACAGATTCACGCAAGTTCCCTGTCTCTGCATCTGACAGAAATTAAGAATCAAAAGATTTAAAAAAAAAGAACAGTGGCTACAAAGTCGAAAACAGACTAGACTATCAACGATCAACAGTAAATCATTCAGGCAAACCTAAGAATGGGACATATCTAAACATTGCACTCGACGAACCTTCCCAAATTCAGTACTCCGGAGACATCGCCAACTCCGTGACAAAACAAACAAAACGGTCACAGCCGATGGAACAAGAACAACCGTTGTTCTCTTTCTTTCTGGAGCGCGCTAACCGAATGAAAGTTTCTGATTACTTGCACCAGCTTCAAGATCGTTCTACCAAAAGGTTTACCACAACCGGAAGAGCTTGAATGCGTTCCCTTTATCGTCACATGACCTGTAAATTATTGACTGCAGGTGACTTAATGAACATCTCACCCTTCGCGATTTTTTCCTTGTTGTTTTTGTTGTTGATGGCCTAGAAGCTTAGAAGCTATTTTTCAACTTAAAATGGATGTTTTCCTGGATTAATCACCCTGTTTTTCATTTGTTGAATTTTGACTTTCAACAAATAACAAGTGAAGGAATAAAAGTTTAATGACACAGACTGTGGCCTTATGACAAACAATTCGAAATGCCAAAAGAATATACAAAAACAAGGTGTAAAGTATCGCTAATTTAACAAGCATTAGGAAAAAATGAAAACGCATACAAAACAGTACCCTTAGATTGCAGTTAGCAAGAAAATGACATTGTCTGAGAGGATATTCGGAGATGAAGGAGTAAAGGGTCAAAAGGATAAAAAGATTAAACGGTTCCGTCTCTTGCTAAGAAACGTAAGAATCGTTAAGACATGGCATGACACACTAAGAGAAAGGGGGGGGGGGGAGGGGGGGAGGGGGAGATGGAGTGAGGCGCGTGGGTGGGCTGAAGGGGAGGTTACGTCAGAGGCAAGGAACGTGGGGGCTCAAGCAAGGAGGCAAAGTATGTTAATGAGATAATGGTGAGGTTATTTAGAGTGCTGTCTTTTAAATGAGTTCTAAACGCTTACAATAAACAAACAGCATAAAACCTGTGACATTTTTACAAGAGAAAATCCATGCAAATTATAGTCTGTAGAACACTCATTTCTTGAATCAGTTACGAACACACGCACTCAAAAGTGTGCACGCGCGCACACTGCACACAGACAGCGCACGCGCGCCCGCGCGCGCGCGCACGCACACACACACACACACACACACACACACACACACACACACACACACACATTAAGAGAGAGAGAGAGAGAGAGAGAGAGAGAGAGAGAGAGAATCAGATGATGTTTAGAGAAGAAAAAAACTGTAGCAAGAAAAAAAGAGAGATTTGTCTAGAGACTGTACAAAGCAGAAACTTAGGGAGTTAGCTCCAGATGAGAGGTCCAATATAAGGAAAGACTTACGGTGCCCCCCCCCCCCACCCCCGTTCTTCTGTAAGGACATTGAAATGTATGGGTATCACTGGGGATCGGGGGTTGAAATGAAATACAAGACTAAAAGTCTTCATGACGACTGAAAATGTTCATGAAGGTCGAAAGGAGCAGAGCCAGATATAATGATAAGGCAATAAAAGACAATCGTGTATTCCTCTGTCACAGATACAGACAACCAAGGGAGTTAAGCTAATAGAGAGGAGTGAATGTGTTATCGTTTTTTTCCCCCTGAAAACAAGGCTGAGCATCTTATGACCTTTTTTTTTTTTTTTTGCCAGAGAAATGTCAACTTACAGGGTACCGTGATAGTCCATTGTGGAGAAAACAAGGGACGTAACCAAAGACCCGGTGAAAAATCTCACGATAGAGGCTGTCGTCCTGGTCTCACGTTAAACGTTCTGGTAGATGATAGGAACCTGTTCTTATATGGAACGTTTACTGTTAACATTGACAGGATTAGTGCAGATGGGTATCTTCAAACAAAACCGTATATGTATGTTTTCCACAGATGTCTTCAAGACTGTTGAAATTCTCTCTCTCTCTCTCTCTCTCTCTCTCTCTCTCTCTCTCTCTCTCGCTCGCTCGCTCTCTCTCTCACTCACTCTCTCTCTCTCTGTTCTTCTTCTTCTCCTTCTCCTCCTCCTCCTTCTTCTCCCTTTCTCTCTGTTTCTGTTTCTATCTCTGTCTCTCTCAGTCTCTATCTCTGTCTCTATGTCTCTCCTTCTCTCTCTGTCTCTTTCTCTCTCTCTGTCTCTGTCTCTCTCTCTTCTTCTTCTTCTTCTTCTCCTTCTTCCTCTTCTTCTCATCCTCCTCCTGCTCCTCCTCGCCCTCCTCCTTCTCCATATCTCTCTGTCTCTGTCTCTC
>CM065722.1:72549431-72564431 GCA_033310375.1 Conus canariensis | reverse complement strand
TGAAGTTACACTGAAACGTAACACACACAGCTGCTAAAGGTAATGTCGCAAACGGAGATAATCATGTCTGAAGTTACACTGAAACGTAACACACACAGCTGCTAAAGGTAATGTCGCAAACGGAGATAACCATGTCTGAAGTTACACTGAAACGTAACACACACAGCTGCTAAAGGTAATGTCGCAAACGGAGATAACCATGTCTGAAGTTACACTGAAACGTAACACACACAGCTGCTAAAGGTAATGTCGCAAACGGAGATAATCATGTCTGAAGTTACACTGAAAAGTAACACACACAGCTGCTAAAGGTAATGTCGCAAACGGAGATAATCATGTCTGAAGTTACACTGAAACGTAACACACACAGCTGCTAAAGGTAATGTCGCAAACGGAGATAACCATGTCTGAAGTTACACTGAAACGTAACACACACAGCTGCTAAAGGTAATGTCGCAAACGGAGATAATCATGTCTGAAGTTACACTGAAACGTAACACACACAGCTGCTAAAGGTAATGTCGCAAACGGAGATAACCATGTCTGAAGTTACACTGAAACGTAACACACACAGCTGCTAAAGGTAATGTCGCAAACGGAGATAACCTGTCTGAAGTTACACTGAAACGTAACACACACAGCTGCTAAAGGTAATGTCGCAAACGGAGATAACCATGTCTGAAGTTACACTGAAACGTAACACACACAGCTGCTAAAGGTAATGTCGCAAACGGAGATAACCATGTCTGAAGTTACACTGAAACGTAACACACACAGCTGCTAAAGGTAATGTCGCAAATGGAGATAACCATGTCTGAAGTTACACTGAAACGTAACACACACAGCTGCTAAAGGTAATGTCGCAAACGGAGATAATCATGTCTGAAGTTACACTGAAAAGTAACACACACAGCTGCTAAAGGTAATCTCGCAAACGGAGATAATCATGTCTGAAGTTACACTGAAACGTAACACACACAGCTGCTAAAGGTAATGTCGCAAACGGAGATAATCATGTCTGAAGTTACACTGAAAAGTAACACACACAGCTGCTAAAGGTAATGTCGCAAACGGAGATAACCATGTCTGAAGTTACACTGAAACGTAACACACACAGCTGCTAAAGGTAATGTCGCAAACGGAGATAACCATGTCTGAAGTTACACTGAAACGTAACACACACAGCTGCTAAAGGTAATGTCGCAAACGGAGATAACCATGTCTGAAGTTACACTGAAACGTAACACACACAGCTGCTAAAGGTAATGTCGCAAACGGAGATAACCATGTCTGAAGTTACACTGAAACGTAACACACACAGCTGCTAAAGGTAATGTCGCAAATGGAGATAACCATGTCTGAAGTTACACTGAAACGTAACACACACAGCTGCTAAAGGTAATGTCGCAAACGGAGATAATCATGCCTGAAAAGTGGAGTATTGAGACTCATTTCTTACCTCCCTCACCACTGGAGCAACACCACTGTACAAATAAGCAGAGAAACTGTCCGTTCTTGTTTTATGTTGAGCACCCATGAGACTCGACCTCCAAACCTCTGCCTGCAAATTCAGCGCATTACCACGGAAGCCAACAAAGCCCCTACCCACAGATGTAGGCGATAAAACTCAACGACTGGCGCAGCGAAATGGCGTGGACGACGCCTTAAGAACAGCCATTGTCAATAGACAACGATGACTCCACTAACCATGGGCTGTTCCTTCGTAAATCGTCCACGGCTCCGATGGCGTTATACGAGAATGTACGATTTCCGCTATCAGAGGTGTTTGATGTGATGCGGTTGTTGCAGATGGACTGCGTCTGTGCAGAGGTCACCCCGTGTTTGCAGGACATGAAGTTTGTTCTCCCACGGACGTCTGTTATGTGGACATGAGAAATGTCTGTCGCTTCACCGACAGCGTTGAGCCGAAATGCTGGGTCACATTACTGTACAAGACCAAGGTCCATTTGTTCAAGCTTTAGAAGCCCTAAGGTCATCGGTCTCTGTCGATATTCTTTTTTTATTTTTTTCATTCCAAAGGCAAACACTTTTATTTACTAGTAAAGAAATGTACAAACGGCAAACGTGAACAGAGAGCAGTACTGCAAACAACAAAAAGGACAGTAGATTTTATCTTACATGAACAATTTACAAAGCAGCATTGATTTTACAACATGAACAACAAATCCCATCTAACATATACATAATACAAACCAAGCACAATATTGTGTCTACACTGTCAGTGTCACACATACACCTTCTCACTGTTTTGGAGTGTTGTCCTTTTTTCAGAATTCATAATCAGAGAGACAGACAGACAGAGAGACAGACAGACAGACAGAAACAACCCTAGATCCCTAAAATTTTCTATACAAGAGTCTCTGTCGATATTCGGTTTGTACTCTTTCATGTGCTCCCCATGCCAACTTTGATGTCAAATCCTGGACGTGAGATTTTGAAATGGATGACGGAAGATGGTGATCTCCGGGGTGGAGGGATGAGAGCACGTGGAATGTGAAGAGAGGTGTAGGAAGACTTAAAGCAGACTGCAGCACTACTGAAATGCAACACAATTACAAAGGAACAGTCATGAAACAGAGTGTGCAGTCATGCTTAGCTCGTACACAGCACGGAACAGACGAGGGAATGTTCCACGAACGTGTCTTCGTCAGACGTCACAATAAAGAACACCTGGCATTTGAAATATGCTCAAAACAAGACAGCCCCAATGGCTGTCAGCAGGAGACAGCACTGTTTTAAACAAGTGGTGAAATGAGGATAGTTCAGAAACAGAGAAATAGACTGACGCAGAGAGAGAGATAGAGAGAGAGAGAGAGAGAGAGGAGAGAGAGAGTGTGTGTGTGTGTGTGTGTGTGTGTGTGTGTGTGTGTGTGTGTGTGTGTGTGTGTGTGTGTGTGTGACAAGTAGAGAGAGAGAGAAAGATAGAGGGCGGGAAGGAATGAGGAAAGAAGAGGGAGGGAGGGAGGATGAATGGGAAGAGGCAGACAGATGGATTGAGAGAGAGGGGGGTGGGGGGAGGGGGGGGAGAAAAAGAGACACAGAGAGAGAGAGGAAGGGAGGGTGGCGGAGGGAGGATGCATGGATAGAGACAGACAGACAGAAGGACAGAGACAGAGAGAGGGAGGGGGAGAAAGAGAGAGAGAGAGAGAGGATGGGAGGGGGGATGCATGGATAGAGACAGACAGACAGAAGGACAGAGACACACAGAGAGAGGGGGAGGGGGAGAAAGAGACAGAGAGAGAGGAAGGGAGGGTGAGAGAGTCAGGATACATGGATAAAGACAGACAGACAGAAGGACAGAGAGAGAGGAGAGAGAGAGAGAGAGAGAGAGAGAGAGAGAGAGAGAGAGAGAGAGAGAGAGAGGAGGCTTTTATTCACCAGTCTCCACCAACATTAAACTACTTGCCTGTCAAAAATGCTGACAGCTGCAGTGTATGATTTTCCCTGTGCCCCCCGACTCCTTTTCTTTGAACTCAGATTTAACAACCACGCCTAGCAAAGGCAACCTAGCAAAGGGGGATAAGTGCATCAGAAGAGCAGAATGAGGGGACTTGTCTTTCACTACAGTTTCCACTAGAATGAAAACAAACTAAGATGAGTAGCGATAATGTCAATATTTGTTTTACGTCGAGTGTCCAAGAGAATCGAGCTCAAATCCTCTGCCTGTGAACTCAATATGTTACCACAGAGCCATCAAGACCTCCACCCTCAGATGTAAGCAACAAAACCCAATCATTACAGCAGGAAAATGGCGTGGACGACACATAAAGAACAGCTATTGTCCACAGATAGCGACAACTCCATTAACCAAGGGGCTGTTCCTACGTAAATCATCCATGGCTCTGATAGTGCCACTCAAGAATGTTTTATTCCCTACATCAGAGGTATGACTGGAGCGCTGTGTTTGTTGCAAATGGAGTGCGTCCGCGCAGAATCCAGCCCATCTTCATGTGTCGGGAAGTTTGTTCTCCAACAGATATCTGTCATCTGGACGTGCGAGCTTTCTAACGTTTCAACAGCTGTGTTGAACCAAAATGATGGGTCACATTATTGGTTGAGTGGGGCAAGGTCAGTGGCCATTTGTTCGGGCTGTAGACGTCCTGACGTTGCTGGTGCCTACGGATATCCAGTATCTACATTGTTGTGTGCTCACCATACTGAATCTGATACTAAATCACGTACGTGAGGTTTTGGAATGAATGGATGAAGGTTCTGATATACTGAGTGATGGTGAACAGATCGTGGATCTGTGGAGAGGGTGTAGGAAGGCTGAAACAGACTGCAGTGTTACAGAAATTATGCTGAATTGCAAAGATACCCCTGAAACAGACCGTAAAGTAATGCTTTATTAGGACACAATTGGGAACGGACATGTGAATTTTTGACAAATACGTCTTTTTAGACGTCACAAAGTAGACTCCAGATATTTTTTTAAAATGTTTAAAACAGCACTGTCCCAGTGGCTGTCAGTAGGACAATGGCCATGTACGAAAAAGCGGAGAGGTTAAGACACTTCAGGAATAGAGAACATGAGCCAAGAGAGAGAGAGAGAACGAGAGAGAAAGAGCCAGACAGACAGACAGACAGACGGACAGATACACACAAACAGAGACAGAGAGAGACAGACAGCGACAGACAGAGAGGGACACACAGGGAGACAGAGAGAGGCAGGGTGGAGCAGAAAGCCTGAACACAAGTCGGGGCAGCTACAGGGGAGAAGGACACGACAGGGGCAGCTACAGGGAGAAGGACACGACAGGGGCAGCTACAGGGAGGAGAAGGCACGGAACAAAAGGGGCAGCTACAGGGAGAAGGACACGACAGGGGCAGCTACAGGGGAGAAGGACACGACAGGGGCAGCTACAGGGAGAAGGACACGACAGGGGCAGCTACAGGGGAGAAGGACACGACAGGGGCAGCTACAGGGAGAAGGACACGACAGGGGCAGCTACAGGGAGAAGGACACGACAGGGGCAGCTACAGGGAGAAGGACACGACAGGGGCAGCTACAGGGGAGAAGGACACGACAGGGGCAGCTACAGGGGAGAAGGACACGACAGGGGCAGCTACAGGGAGAAGGACACGACAGGGCAGCTACAGGGAGAAGGACACGACAGGGGCAGCTACAGTGGAGAAGGACACGACAGGGGCAGCTACAGGGGGAGAAGGACACGACAGGGCAGCTACAGGGAGAAGGACACGACAGGGGCAGCTACAGTGGAGAAGGACACGACAGGGGCAGCTACAGGGGAGAGGACACGACAGGGCAGCTACAGGGAGAAGGACACGACAGGGGCAGCTACAGGGGAAGGACACGACAAGGGCAGCTACAGGGGAAAGGACACGACAGGGCAGCTACAGTGGAGAAGGACACGACAGGGGCAGCTACAGGGAGAAGGACACGACAGGGGCAGCTACAGGGGAGAAGGACACGACAGGGCAGCTACAGTGGACAAGGACACGACAGGGCAGCTACAGTGGAGAAGGACACGACAGGGGCAGCTACAGGGAAAGGACACGACAGGGCAGCTACAGTGGAGAAGGACACGACAGGGGCAGCTACAGTGGACAAGGACACGACAGGGGCAGCTACAGTGGAGAAGGACACGACAGGGGCAGCTACAGGGAGAAGGACACGACAGGGGCAGCTACAGGGGGAAGGACACGACAGGGGCAGCTACAGGGGAGAAGGACACGACAGGGGCAGCTACAGGGGAGAAGGACACGACAGGGGCAGCTACAGGGGAGAAGGACACGACAGGGGCAGCTACAGGGGAGAAGGACACGACAGGGGCAGCTACAGGGAGAAGGACACGACAGGGGCAGCTACAGGGAGAAGGACACGACAGGGGCAGCTACAGGGGAGAAGGACACGACAGGCAGCTAAGGGAGAAGGACACGACGGGCAGCTACAGGGAGAAGGACACGACAGGGGCAGCTACAGTGGAGAAGGACACGACAGGGGCAGCTACAGGGGAGAAGGACACGACAGGGGCAGCTACAGGGGAGAAGGACACGACAGGGGCAGCTACAGGGAGAAGGACACGACAGGGGCAGCTACAGTGGAGAAGGACACGACAGGGGCAGCTACAGGGAGAAGGACACGACAGGGGCAGCTACAGTGGAGAAGGACACGACAGGGGCAGCTACAGTGGAGAAGGACACGACAGGGGCAGCTACAGGGGAGAAGGACACGACAGGGGCAGCTACAGGGGAGAAGGACACGACAGGGGCAGCTACAGGGGAGAAGGACACGACAGGGGCAGCTACAGGGGAGAAGGACACGACAGGGGCAGCTACAGGGAGAGGACACGACAGGGCAGCTACAGGGAGAAGGACACGACAGGGGCAGCTACAGAGAGAAGGACACGACAGGGCAGCTACAGGGAGAAGGACACGACAGGGCAGCTAAGGGATGAAGAACGACGATAAGGAGAGACAAAGGCAGGCTCGGAGAGGACAGACAGGTTTCCAATGTTAGGACACACACACTACTTGAGAGAAGAAGGAGACAGGAAGACGAAGGCAGAAGTGAGAGACACGAAGGAGAGTGAGAGGACAGACGGGAGTAAGAGAAGAACGACAGGGAGTACGGGAAAGGAGAGGGAGAAGGAGAAGAGACAGGGAAAGGGAGAGGAGAGAGAGGAGAGGACAGACGAGTAAGAGAGAGACAGAGGACAGGAAAGAGATGGAAGAGAAAGAAGACCGGAAAAGAGTAGAAGAGAGAGAGAGAGAGAGAAAGAGAGAGAGAGAGGATAGAGAGAGAGGAAAGAGAAGAGAACGGAAAGAGGGAGGAAGAGAGGAAGAGAAGAGAGAGAGAGAGAGAGAAAGAGACGGAAAGAGAGAGAGGGGGGGACAGAGAGAGAGAGGAAGAGCGAGAGAGGGAGGGAGAGAGAGAAGAGAGAGAGAGAGAGAGAGACAGAGAGAGAGAGGTAGAAATCTGATTCACGGGAACCCAATGGTTTTGTTTACCAGTCTACACCAACTTTGAATTACTTGTCTGTCAAAAATATTGACAGCTGCTGTACACGATTTCCCCCTCTACCCCCTTACAGTCACATTCAGGCTGAACAACCACGCCTGCCAACGGCAACAAAGAAAAGGGAGGAAAACGTAATAGAAGTGTGGAATAGGAGGACTTATCTTTGACTACTTCACCACCAGAACGAAAACACATTAAGATGAGAGTATCAGAAATGTCCGTTTTGGTTTAATGTTGAGTGCACAACTGAATCGAGCTCAGAGCCTCTCCTTGTAAACCCGGTGCATTATTACAAAGTCAACAGGCCCCCACCCACACATGTAGGCAATACAACCCAACCACTCTAGAGCGAAATGGCGTGGACGACGTATCAAGAACAGGTTTTGTCCTTGGATTACGACGACTCCATTAGCCATGGGTTGTTCCTTCGTAAATCATCCACGGTTCCAATGACGTAGCACGAGGATGTTTGATTTCCCAGATCAGAGGTGTTTTTTGGAGTGATACGTGTATCGCAGATGGACTGCGTCTGCACAGAGGTCACTCTGTGTTCAGGGGACAAGAAGTTAGTTCTCCCACAGACGTTTATCATGAGGACATGAGAAATTTCCGTCACTTCAGCGGCTGTGTTGGACCAAAATAGTGGGTCATGGTATTCATTAACTGGTCAAGATCCGTTTGATCAGGCTTTATAAAAGACCTGAGGTTGTTGGTGCACATCAGTATACATTTTTTTGTGTGCTCCCCATGCTGATTCTAATACCTCATCACGGACGTGAGGTTTTGAAATGGACGGTTGAGGATGGTGATACGTGGGGTTAATGAGGACGTCCAATGTGAGGAGAGAGTACAGGAAGACAGGAACAGGGTACAGCATTACTGAAATCCAGCAAAGTTACACAGGAAACACACGAAGCAGAATGTAAAGTCTCACGCTTAGTTACTACACAATAGGAAACAGACGAGGGGAATTTGCGACAAATCTGTCCACTTCAGACACTACAAAAAGAAACAGACATTAGAAATTGCTGAAAACAGCACTGCCTCCATGGCTGTCAGCAGGAGAAAGACAATGTGTTAACCAGTGCCGAAGTGGGGACAGTTCATAAACATGAACATGAGCCGAGAGAGAGAGGAGAGAGAGAGAGAGAGAGAGAGAGAGAGAGAGAGAGAAGAGAGAGAGAGAGAGAGAGAGAGAAGGAACAATGAAACAGAAGTATGGGCAGATGCAAGGGAGAAGAATACAATAGTGGAAGTGAATGCAAAAAGACACAGAGCCCACCCACAGATCTAGGCAATAAAACCCAATCACTGTAGTAGAGAGAGAGACAGAGAAACAGAGAGAGAAGAGGGCGGATGGGGCAGAGTAGAAGTAACGCTTAAACAGAAACATGGATGGATACAAGGGAGAAAAATACGTTAAAAAGCAGGGAAAGTAGATGATAGAAAGGCAAAATGTTAAAGCAAGAACTGAAGGACAAACTGTTTCAATGCTAGACAAACTTGAAACAGAAGAAGAAGAAGAAGAAGAAGAAGAAGAGAGAAGAAGAAGAAGAAGAGAGAGAGAGAGAGAGAGAGAGAGAGAGAGAGAGAGAGAGAGAGAGAGAGAGAGAGAGAGACGAGATGATTTGCTGTGAATCCAGAGCTTTTTTTTTCGCCAGTCTACACTAACTTTAAACCGCTTTTCTCCCAAAAAAAATATTGACAGCTGCAGTAAACGATGTTCCCCTCCGTCACCTGACAGTTTACATTCATGTTGAACCACTCCGCCTCCCAAAGGCAACAGAGCAAAGGGGGGGGGGGGGGGGGGGGGCCGTAATAGGAGGTAGGAATATGGCGACTTATCTTTCTCCACACTCGCCACTGAAAACGAAAATACGTTAAGATGAATGGCAAACATGTCCTTTGTTTCATGTCGAGTGCCCAAGGGAATCAAGCTCAGAGCTCTGCCTTTGAACTCGGTGCATTACCACGGAGCCAACGAGGCCCCCACTGACAAAAAATGTAGGCTATAAAACCCAACCACTGTAGAATGGAGATGGCGTGTACAACACATGAAGAACCGCTATACCACCCAGAAAGCGATGGCTCCATTAACCAAGGGCTTGCTCCCTCGTAAATCGTCCACGGCTCCGATAGAGCTATTCAAGAATGTTCGATTTCCCAATATCAAAGAATATGGAAGCGATGCGTTTGTTGCAGATGAAGTGCGTCTGCGCAGAGGTCACTCTGTGTTCACGGGACAGGACGTTTGTTCTCCCACGCATGTCCATCACGTGGACCTGAGACATTTCCGTGGCTTCAACGACTGCGTTGAAGCCATGAGGCTCAGGTCCATTTGTTCAGGCTTTAGAAGCCCTGAGGTCGACGGGGGTGTCTATCAATATTCAGTGTCTATATTGTTTATTTGCTCCCTATGCCGATTCTGATACCAATCAACGTGTGTGAGGTTTTGGAATGGACGTTTGCAGATGATGACTCCCTAAGTGAGGGATCGGGTGTGGGGGTGGGGGGGGGGGGCAATGTAAGGAGGGGGTGTAGCGAGACTGAAACAGACCGCAGCTTGCTGAAACTGAGCCACATTTCATATACACTCACGACACAGAGAGCAAAGTCATGCCAAACAACTCTAAATTTCCCAACAGACAGGTGAATTGTCGACAAATATGGCTTCTTCAGGAGTCACTGTTTAACACTTCACAAGCATAAAGCAAAATGTTCACATTAAAACACGGCCTTGGTGGTTGTCAACGGGAGAATGGCCAAGTGTAAAAAAAAATAAAACAAAGAAAGAGAAAAAGAAAAATGACGAAGTGAAGACAGGGAATTGAGCAGAGAAAGACGGAAGGTGGGGGGGGGGGGGGGGGGAGTGGAAGGAAAGCGAGAGAGTGAAGGACAAACAGAGCGAGCGCGCGGGAGAGAGAGAGAGAGAGAGAGAGAGAGTGTGTGTGTGTGTGTGTATGTGTGTGTGTAGTGTGTGTGTGTGTGTGTGTGTGTGTGTGTGTGTGTGTGTGTGGTGTGGAGAGAGAGAAGAGAGAAAGAGATAGAAACAAAGAGAGAGAGAGGGAGGAGGGGTAAGGAGGGAACAACGAGAGAAGACAGACGGAAGGAGACAGCAGACAGGAGGTAAACAGAATGAGTTGCATCTCCACCACCACAAATAAAGTACGACAAAAGTGGTGGGTTTGTTACAGCGATGTGAATGTGATTACTGTGTGCACAAAAGGACCAGATATGTATATATAGTAAAACTAATAAATTCCAAGGATAAGTAACTGAGCAACATTCCAGCAATGTACAGAGCAAGTTGGTGTTGCAAAGACTGCAAGAAATATTGAAGTATAAACATTCACCCACTCAAGCACATACTGTTAGTTAGGGCAGAAACATCTACCACTGCAGATATGAATGCTTATCTCCCCCTATTTCTTCAGTCTAAGACACGAGAGCAAGCTTTGTTTATTATTGAATATTATATATATATACATAAATATACATACATACATAGATATACATATATATGCTGACAGGAAGGGGGGGGGGGGTTGCCTATAGCGACTAACCACAGTCTGACACCATGCATGCTTGTATGATGCCTTTCACTAGTATCAAGAGAGGAGGCGAAACTGGAAGCATTCTGAGATTAAACACTATGGGAGAGAGGACCTGAGCTTAGCCATGCTGTTTAGAATAAAGTAGGGATTTTCAAATCACTTTTTTGGTTGCTGGCACACAACAACAGAGAGAAGAGAGAGAGAGAGAGAGAGAGAGAGAGAGAGAGAGAGAGAGAGAGAGAGAGAGAGAGAGATATTGAGACGAACTTACGCTCGCTTTTTCATGGAGAAATTCTCAGTTTTACTGTGTTTTGCTTTAATCTAAAAATGCCAATTTTACACATGAACGTCCAAGTCTGATTCAACAGAAAGAGAGGGGGCCCTCGCGCCAGTGACGATTCCCACAGGTAAAAACAAAAACATGTTCAATGACTGACTGACAACAATGCTAACTGACGGCTTCAAATTACGTTACGGCTGGACAACCATTCATGGCATCATGGGCAAATGAGCCTACAGTCCCGCCCCGCCCCCCCCCCCCCCCCCCCCCCCCCCCCCCCCCCCCCCCCCCCCCCCCCCCCCCCCCGGCTCTAGTGTCTATGGTGAGGACTTGGGGCTTGATTGCCAGATTGTACCAGTCTGATAGGTAGATAGGCGTAATTCTCACTCCTGCAGGTGTGTTGCTTCTTCTGTTCCGTGCACAATGAGTTGAAACAGATTCGTTTGTCATCATGAACATGAACGAGGTACTGTAATCATTCGGCCTCACGTCCTTCTTGATAACATCTTTAGTTTTGTTGTTACTTCATAACAATTGAAGCTTTGTTGTTATTAGTTAGATTAAACAGACAGTCATTTAGTCATCAGTCAGTCAGTCAATCAGTGAGTTAGTTATTAATTAGTTACTTAGTTAGTTAGATAGTAAGTTAGTTAGTTCGTTTGTTTGTTTGTTGTTTTTACCCACTATTCTGCAAGATCTGTTGTGCGCTTCCAGTCATCCACTTCAAGCTAACATACGATACATACCTCCAACTTACCGCGGATCCACACACCACCATCGGTTTCAGTTAGATTTAAAGGACGACGGTGAGGGTGGGGTGGGGCGTTCGACAAATCCTTAAAAAAAAAAAAAAAAAAAAAAAAAAAAAAAAACTCAGAGAGGCCAAGGTATGACAAAGGCAACACTGACACGAGTTTTATATTCACTGCGTGCCTCGATATACAAGAAAACGATCTCAGGGGACAGAAGTCACAAATATTCATTCGAGAATTGATGAAGCGCGCGGAGTTGCCGTTCTTTCTTCGCGCGTAGATTTGATGTCGGGGTTGGTTTCATCACGAAGGCGTCACTGCGTGCAGACTAGTCCGTGAACATGGGCGCCACAGCCAGGGGGCACAATGCCAAGGGTTTTACAGCTAAATAAATAACTGACTGATTAAAGAAATAAACCTGGAGAAGTTGGGCAAAGGGACTCATGAAGCAAGAAGTGGCAGATGTCTGCACCAACACAATTCCATTGCCAGCTCTTGGGTACCAGGCTAATGACTCTCTGTCTCTCTCTGTCTCCCTCTCTCTCTCTCTCTCTCTCGCTCTCTCTCTTCTGTCTGTCTGTCTGTCTGTATGTATATGTATGTATGTGTGTGTTGTGTGTGTGTGTGTGTGTGTGTGTGTGTGTGTGTGTGTGTGTGTGTTTAGTGTGTGTGAGAGAGAGAGAGACGTATGTGTGTCTCTGTGAATATGTGTGTAAGAGAGGGCGATTGGGCACAGAGAGAGAAGGAGAGAGAGAGAGAGAGAGAGAGAGAGCGATGTTACGCGCACGCGTGCGCTTGATTTGTTGGTGTGTGTGTGTGTGTGTCGGCGCGCGCGCGCGCGCGGCGTGCGTGCGTGCGTGTGTGTGTGTGTGTGTGTGTGTGTGTGCTGTGTGTGTGTGTGTGTGTGTGTGTGTGTGTGTGTGTGTGTGTGTGTGTGTGACAGAGAAGAGACAGACAGACAGAGAAAAACACAGATTTTTTTTTAATTATGTGTGCGTGCACATGACCGGGTGCGTGTACACCTTCATATGATCATTTGTACGAGTATATGCTCATACACGCATGCATTTAAGGGAAGATTTCATCTACGCATACGTCACAGAACTGGTGGCAGGTCAGACAGTGGTCATTCATCGATTGAAACTGACAGAAAAAGGAGAAAAATCACAGCCTTAGGTGCACGCTCCACTGGCACCGCCCCCCCTCCCCCCCCCCCCCCCCAGCCCCTCCCCTCCCCACACCCTGTACAACCCTAGAAGCACACTGACGCGTATGCCATACAGATCTGCTGAACGGACGTTCCACTACATACATGACTGAACAGACATTCCATACAGTTATTACATGAACAGACATTCCATAACAGGACATGCAGAACAGACATTCCATACAGTTATGCTGAACAGAGTATCCATACAGACATGCGAACAGACATTCCATACAGACATGCTGACAGACATTCATACAGTTATGCTGACAGACAGCGAATCCATACAGAGATGACGAACAGACATTCCATACAGACATGTGAACAGACATTCCATACAATATGCTACACTGAACAGATATTCCCACAGATCTGCTGAACAGACATTCCATACTGACTATCCTGAACAGACATTTCATGCATTATATTCTGAACAGAACATGCTATGCAGCATTCCATACAGATATACTGAACAAACATTCCATACACATACCTGAACAGACATTCCATACAGATATCTCTGAACAACATTCCATACAATATACGGAACAGACATTCCATACAGATATGCTGAAACAGACATTACCATACAGATATGTTCAACAGACATTCCATACAGATATACTGAACAGACAATCATACAATATGATGAGCAGAACATTCCATACATACATGCTGAACAGACATTCCATACAGATCATGCTGAACAGACATTCCATACAGATACATGTACAAACATTCCATACAGATATTCTGAACAGACATTCCATACAGAAAACAGGCGGAACAGACCTGCGATACACATATACTGAACAGAGATTCCATACAGATATACAGAACAGACAATTCCATACAGACATGATGTACAGACATTCCATACAGACATGCTGAACAGACATGCCAGAACGCAACTATAACCGCCATACACAAGCGGCCGAAATTACACGGACTGACAAACACAATCGTTCACCTCTCCTCTGTCTGCCAAAGCGCAGTCTCACGTCAGACTTGCCATCACACAAGAAAAGAAAGAAAAAAATGCATAGAAAAAATATCTCTGGCAGTAAGAGCCAACTCACACTCTCGACCTCATATCCACCCATTCCACCAATGTGACACACTCAGCCATTCTAACGTTAGGAGCAGAGAGAGAGAGAGAGAGAGAGAGAGAGAGAGAGAGAGAGAGAGAGAGAGAGAGAGAGAAAATTTATTTCAAACTTGGAAAGATGGAGTGTACGTGTGTTGTGTGTGTGTGTGGTGTGTGTGTGTGTGTGTGTGTGTGTGTGTGTGTGGTGTGTGTGTGTGTTTGTTCTTCAGTTTAACGTCTTCCAATAAAAGTGATATCAGACGAATGTGTGTGTGTGTGTGTGTGTGTGTGTGTGTGTGTGTGTGTTAGACACCCTTACCCCAGTCGCATAGAGCAACTTTATATTCGTGTAGTATGTGTCGTGGCACCTCATGGACGGGAACGAATCAAACTAATAGCAGCCAAGTTCTTGAAGACCCCGACAAAATCACTCACTGGGTTCTTGCCATTTGTCCCGTGCATCTTGCAACTCATGCTCAGAAAGACGAACACAAATTGAAGTTTCGCCGTGATTTTCGTGCTCAACAGAAGGAAACGGATGCACTGAGTGAAAATTATAGAGATCTGTCATCTTTTGACCGTTACAAGCATGCGCTCGACGGATTAAATGTCAAAGATGCTCCTCATTTTTTTTTTCATATCATTCAAACAAAAACTACATATCATACTTAAAAAACCAGTTCAACGTCGTTTTGGTGCAAATTCCCCAATAGTGCTGTCTGGGTGACTAAGTGCACAACACGAATTCACTGCCGAAGGAAATCCCGTTCTTGCCTTTGCTTGTTCTCTCTCTCTCTCTCTCTCTCTCTCTCTCTCTCTCTCTCTCTCTCTCTCTCTCCACACGAAATCACTGCCGAAGGAAATCCCGTTCTTGCCTTTGCTTGTTCTCTCTCTCTCTCTCTCTCTCTCTCTCTCTCTCTCCTCTCTCTCTCTCTCTCTCTCCACACGAATTCACTGCCGAAGAAAATCCCGTTCTTGCCTTTGCTTGTTTTCTCTCTCTCTCTCTCTCTCTCTCTCTCTCTCTCTCTCTCTCTCTCTCTCTCTCTCTCTCTCTCTCTCTCTCTCCACACGAATTCACTACCAAAGAAAATCCCGTTCTTGCCTTTGCTTGTTCTCT
>CM065722.1:72539431-72544431 GCA_033310375.1 Conus canariensis | reverse complement strand
TTTTCAAAAACAGCTTTTCTTTCGTTGAAAAATAGGTTCAGTCGGCGCTTAGTTTTCCTACTATGTACTCCTGTTTAATAATTAAAAACAAAATCAGTCAGCAAAATTAAAGTTTGAGGGGATTATGGCGTCAAAATTCCCTGATTTTTAAGCATAGTGATTTCTTCCAAACAGAACACGGGTCTGCTATTTTGATTTTTAAACGTTGTGACGAAGTTAATCAGAAAATATCCATCATCATCATCTACAAAGATCCCCAGAACCTGCAAAATATGTATATTGTAGATGTCGTATTACATGTGAGCTGTGTTGATGAGTGAGTGTGGTATCGTGTGTAGTTATTGACGGTGAAAGGACAATATACTTCAGCTTCTTGCCTCTGTGCAACGCTGATCATTTAGAACTTGACTGTTCAAGACTTGGTCTTGCATGTCCTTTAGAAACATTGGAGATGGTGAGAGAGGTAAGTAAATAAAATGGTAAGGAAAGTAGGAAATGGTAGAGCCAAATATCAAAAGGTAAAAAGAAATTGAAAACGATCGTGAATGTACGAAGCGAAGGGAAAACTGAACAAAAGGTTATATAAACTCATGGAAAGTGAACGGAAGAAAGCAAGGGATTGTTAATGTAAAAGTAAGGTATGAAAAAAGGGAAATGTACAGACAAGTAGGAAACGATAGAGGAAAGTGGAAAAAATAAACAAGAAGAAAGTGGGGAAATATGTCTAAAGTATGTAAAGGTAGAAGAAGGAAAAGGTCAGGGAAAATAGAAAACGATATTGAAAAGAGAAAATGGTAGAGGAAGGGAAGAGTACGGAAAGGTAGCAAAAATTGGAAAAGGTAAGGTCAACGAAGAAAAAGTTGCGGAAAAACAGGAAAAGATATCAAAAGCAGGAATAGATTACAAGAGGATAAAAGAAACAGTAGGTGGAAAGGGTAAGGGGTGGACAGTGACCCAATGTACAAACAAACAAGAAAAAAAGTAGTGAAAAAAAAAATCATAACAGTTTGAACGCATCCCTGCCTTGGAGCCAGGGAGCTATGGAGTAAATGATGAACGACGCACTTAGCGCAGGCCATTGTCCGCGGCTGACTGCCCCACCTCTATCAAACGCATGCTGCTTCTTCATAAATCACCCAGGCCTGCGACACGAAGTAGACGGTTCGATTTTTCCATCACAGTTGTTTCAGAGTCTGTGGTGGCATGGCAGCGCTTCCGACAAGACTGTCCCTGCCCGTGCAGAGAAAGGTCACTTCTCCCGTGCCAGGAAGCTAATTTCCTCCGTCCTGTCGAATGCAGTGAACCTGAGAGCTTTGGGTGGCGCCGGTCACAGTGATCTAAACGCCTGTAAGAGTGTTGGGGAGGGGGGGGTGGGGGGGGGGGGTCCTGGGTGATTATCTTAAGGTTCGAACCCCGCAGCGGCCGAGGCTAAAAAATAAAAAAAATAAAAGTGGCCGTTTTAGAGGCCTGGCTTACTTTGCTTCCGGTCTGGTGGTATCATTGGAGGGGGGGGGGGGGGTCTTCGAGAGTTCCCTCCCTTTACACATACCAGTCTCTCGAGGTGGGTTGTCCTCCGTCTGCTGTAGGACTGGAAGTGGTTGTGGACATTAAATCTGAATGGAACGACAGTAGAGGGTGAATGATATAAATATCTTGTTAAACTCGCCCGTTAAAAAAAGGGAAAAAGGAGAGAAAAAAAAGAAAAGGTAGGGCAAAGTAGAAAAAGGGTAAGGGGGGGGGGGGAACTCAGGCGCGCGCGTGCGCGCGCGCGCGCGCACACACACACACACACACACACACACACACACACACACATGTATTCGTCTGTTACGTATATATTTTCATACGTCATTGCCTACACTACTTATTTCTCTTCCGTTTTGTGTCACAAGCCCTGAAGACGGTCTCATGACCGAAACGTTGAAGATTTTTTGTTGTTCCTTATTTTTTTCATCTTTTTTCAAATCTTCCGAGCATCCTCAAATATAGTTTGTACTTGTTCACAGAAGATCGGCGGTTAAAATCTTTTTTTTTTCAGTAGAGGGTGAACTTTTCTCAAAGAGTCGGCGCTGTGGAATACATTCTACTAACGAGATGTCCCACCAGATGTGACCTTTTATATCTGAAAGAGATCAACATTTTTCGTCTGATCTAGGATGTTATGGAAGAATGATTTTCAATAAAATTTCCGGTGTTTTCAGAAGATGTGTTTTAAACGGTTGTGTGCATGTTTTGTTGATTTTTTTTTAATGACTTGTGAGTTGACATCAACGCAGTGACAGCCCTGATGTGGCCCTTTGCGGTCGGCTGGGCTATAAACAACATTACTTACTTCCTCACTTACTTACATGAAGATGCAGATCCAAATTCAAGCGATAATTAGAGCGATATGCCTTTTCCTTACCTATTTAACTCCCCACATATGACCTCCTTCCCCTACGTATCTCCCCCCCCCCTCTCACCTCTCCCTCCCCCTCGCCCCCCCCCCCTCCCCGTCCCCCATTTCTCCCTCCCTTTCCCCGTCCCTTTCAACCTTGCTTAGTTTCTGGCCATCTCTGTAATGACAGTTAATCGTTCTTCTCGTTCTCTCAAGTTAACAGGGCGTGTCGGAGTGTGGGACGGATGGCGGAAGAGGGGAATGGGGGGGGGGGGGGGGGGGGGGGGGGGGAGGAGGGTTGCAAAGATGAGGGGAAATTGGGCGATCGATTTGTTTAGCTGAAGTTTCAAAGTTATCGGTTCACTCGCGTGATGCCAGACTGTGCGATTTTTTTTTTTTTTTTTTCATCAGGTAGCACTGGAAACAGAGAAGGAGGAGGAGAAGGAAAGAGCGAGAGATTGAGAGAGAGACAGAGAGAGAGAGAAGAGAGAGAGAGAGAGAGAGAGAGAGAGAGAGAGAGAGAGAGAGGAGGTGACATTTATACTTACTATGAATGTACGAACAAAACAAAAATGAATAAAGGAATGTGAGCGTGCTTCCATGTGTGCATACGTCCCAGGCGCGTGCGTGCGCGTGCGTGTGCGTGTGCTTTGAAGCAGAGGCTGAAAATTATTAATTCATCAAAATATAAACAGCTGAACGACTAGATGGCATCGTAACCAAAATCAACTTTATTCATGATACGTTTTCAATACAATATAAACATGTTTGCGTTTTGAAAGCACACTGTTATTGTAATGTTTCCTCTCCTCCTCCTCCCTCCTCCTCCTCCTCCCCCACCACCTCCTCCTCCTCCTGCTTTCTCTCTTCCTCTTCCTCCTCCTCCTCTTCGTCTTCTTCTTCTTCTTCTCTTCTTTTTCTCCTTCTTCTTCGTTCTAGTAGTAGTCTTAGCAGCAGCAGCAGCAGCAGCAGTAGTAGTAGTGAGTGTGATGGTGTTTTGTCGTCATTGTAGTTATTCTCTCTACTGTGAAAGTAACAGAATTACTGCAGCTGAGCAGCGCAGGATGATCAGGAAGACCAGTGTCAACAGATCTCCAACTGCCGCCACCATCCCCTGTCCGTACTGTGACAGGTCTTTCCGGGCGCAGATCGGCCTGACCAGCCATCTACGCACTCACCCCCGATCCCAGGATGACTAGATGGTCTTCGTCGTCTGGACGGACAAACAAACAAACAACAACAGTTATTCTCTCTCTCTCTCTCTCTGTCTCTCTCTCTCTCGTCTCTCTCTCTCTCTGTCTCACTGTCTCTCTGTCATCTCTCTCTCTTCTCAATCCTGTCTGTTCTGTCTGTCTGTCTCTCTCTCTCTCTCTCTCTGACAAGAAAGGTAGTCCCGCAATATGTATGGGAGTCGGAATAAGCATCTGTTGGTAGAGCGCCTGACTCGTAATCTTGGTGATCCTGGGGTTGCGGGTTTTGTTGTGTGTTGTTGTTGGTGTGTTGTTTGTGTTGTGTGTGTGTGTGTGTGTGTGTGTGTGTTGTGTTTTTGTTGTTGTTTTTTTTCTAATTCAGTGAACTCTATAAGTAGCAAAACTGGATTTCCATGCATAAAATAGTAACAAATTCAACTTTTATGGAATATTCGTTGCATTGCATGTACTTTCGTGTCAGTGCATATTGAAAGGAATGGGAAGTCCACTGTGATGGAATGGGTCCATTGTGTGGCCGATCAAGACAAGATGAAGTCCTTACCGTTCATTTGTCCGAAAACACATTAGAGAATAAGACACTTTACAGAAACTGCATATATGGCTTTGTCTGTCTTGAGCTTACGTCCTAAATGTCAACTGCAAATGAATATGTGGCTAAAGAACAAGCCATTTATTTCTATAAAGTGCTTTAAAGGCGCATTACCTCTTCGAACTGTTACTGTTTGAGTGGTTATGGAATTTCTGCTTCCTTTCTTGTTTATCCCTTGAAAGGGGGACATCGCTCAGGGGAATAAGTGCAATGTGATGAAAAATTATAATCTGCATCTGAAAGTGAATCTTTCCTCTCTCTCTCGCTCTCTCTCTCTCTCTCTCTCTCTCTCTCTCTCTCTCTGTTGTTGTGTATCTGTCTCGCTCTCTGTCTCTCTCTATGTCTGTCTCTCTCTCTGTCTCTCCTCTCTGTCTCTGTCTCTGTCTCTCTCTGCTTCTCCCTTTGTCTGTCTGTCTCTCTCTCACTCTCTCTCTTTCTCTTTCTTCCTAATCTCTTCATGTCTCTCTCTGTCTCTCTCTTTCTTCTCTCTCTCTCTCTCTGATCTCTCTCTGTTCTCTGTCTTGTCTCTCTTTCTCTGTCTGTCTGTCTCTTTCTATCTGTCTGTCTCTGTCTCTTCTTCTCCTCTCTCTCTCTCTCTCTCTCTCTCTCTCTCTCTCTCTCTCTCTCTCTCCCCACAACCCCTCTCTCTCCACCCTCATCTTTCCTCTTTCCATTTCCATCACAACAACACCAGACCCAAACGATCGTTAAGAGAATATAATAATAGTCGACGAAAGGAGACAAGCTATTGAAAACAAACAAACAAACAACAACAAAAACAACAACAAACAACAACAACAGCAGCAGCAGCAACAAAAACAGA
>CM065722.1:72489431-72514431 GCA_033310375.1 Conus canariensis | reverse complement strand
CGGTGCTATACATTTTGGGCAGGAAAGTAATTCATGTGACTTCTTAGTGGAAATGTCTGTTACGTACACAGTTTTCCAACAAACGAAGTAATTCACTTACGGATGGTTTCAAAGCACATTCAGGAAATAGGTTGAACATGTTTTTCTTCCTCCACACACTGAAGGTGTTTCCGTTTCCGTGTCTTTTTTTGCAGGCCACAGTGTGTCACGAAAGGCTGAGACCCAGCCCAGTTTCGTCCCGGGCAAAATGAACGTGACGGTCAACGTAGGCGACATCGCCACTCTGCCGTGTACGGTGCAAAATCTGGGAACCAGAGGGGTGAGTACTGGCCACAATGGACACACAGACAGATTGAAAAAAACAAAAACAAAGAGAAAGGCAGACGTATCAGAAAGACGGATCGAGAGAGAGAGAGGATCGGTGGGAAGAAGGAATGGGGAGGGGAAGACACTTTGTTGCAGATTACCGGGTTTCAAATGGGAAGACGCAGTGTTGTTCAGGCGCAATATGGGAAGACACTTTGACTGTCTGTGTCTGTCTGTCTGTAGGTCTGTCTGTCTGTCAGTCTCTCTGTCTGTCTGTCTGTCTGTCTCTCTCTCTCTCTCTCTCTCTCTCTCTCTCCCCTCTCTCTCTCTCTCTCTCACGCATACACACACACACACACACATGCATACGCACACACGCGTGCGAGCGCGCGTGCATGCACGCACGCACTCACGCACGCATGCACGCACAAACGTACATACCAGTGCACACACACTTCAGCAAACACAGGTACACACACACACACACACACACACACACACACACACACACACACACACACACACACACACACACGCACGCAAGCACGCACGCACGCACGCACACACACACACACACACACACACACACACACACACACACACTCGCACACATTCACACGCGCGCGCATACGCGCACACACACACACACAAACACGCGCGCGTGCGCGCGCGAGCACGCACGCACGCACACGCACACATACACACAGACGTGCGCGCGCTAGTGCGCACATACACGCACGCACGCGTGCACGTATGCGTGCATGCACGCACACACATACAAAATACATGTACATTTATAAATGCCAGAGATGAACCTTACCTGAGTAAACTCAAAAGCAGGAACGGAAAAAACGGCATTCCACTTGAAGCCTGTAAACCATTATGTAGAACCGGAAACGCAGTGGGATCCCCCCCCCCTCTCTCTCTCTCTCTCTCTCTCTCTCTCTCTCTCCTCTCTCTCTGTTTTTGTGCATGCGCCCTCGCCGCGCGCGCGCGTGTGTATATATATAAATGTGTGTGTGTGTGTGTGTGTGTGTGTGTGTGTGTGTGTGTGTGTGTGTGTGTGTGTGTGTGTGTAAATGGATTCTGCTGTGCATTGTTAGGGCAGAGCAAACAAAGCATAGAGTGTCATAACTGCATACGCAGCCAGCTTGGATGAGTGCCATCATATGTTTCAACCTGTTCTGTCACAATTCCGCTATGCCATGTATCGTGAGCTGCTTCCACGTGATCTTGCATGTACACACACACACACACACACACACACACACACACACACACACACACACACACACACACAAACGCGCGATCATGCACGCACACACGCACTCACACACACACACACACACACACACACACACACACACACACACACACACACACACGTACGTACGCACGCACTCACACACACACACACACACACACACACACACACACACACACACACACACACACACACACACACACACATACACGGGCGCGCGCGCTCGCGCGCTTCCTCTCCCGTAAGTGATATGGGAAAGAACGGTTTGTGGCAGTGCACTAAACAGCCTACTTTGTCTGGCGTTGTCGTAATATTTCTTCAGAACGCAGTGGACCCTTAGGAGAGGCTGAATTATCGCAAAGTGTGCAAAACTGCTTTCTGTTCCGGCGTGAATTGATTGCATTCTTGCATTTCAGAGAGAGAGAGGTAAAGTAAGGTAGTGTTGCTTATAGCCCAGCCGACCGCAAAGGGTCATATCAGGACTAGAGAGAAACAGAGACAGAGAGAGAGACAGAGAGAGAGACACATAGAGAGAGAGAGAGACACAGAGAGAGAGAGAGACAGAGAGAGAGAGAGACAGAGAGAGAGAGAGAGAGTCTGTCTCTAGGCATTAAGTGTTGTGAGTGTGTTTATGTGTGTGTGTGTGTGTGTGCGTGCGTGTGTCTGTGCGCACGCGTGCGTGTGCGTGTGTGAGTGTGTGTGCGCGCGTGTGTGTGTGTGTGTTCGTTTGTTCTTTAATTTAACGTTTATCCACCTAACAGTGATCTTAGACAGTATGTAAGTGTTATGTGTGTGTGCATGTGGTGTTTTTGGGTGTATGCATGCGAACGGTTGGTGTTGATTTTGGGCGTACGTAGGTATGTATAATGCAATTAGGCCTAGATAAAATAAGTAATAATTTTAAAAAAACAACACACAACCCCCCCCTCCCCCCCCCCCCTCCCAAAAAAAAAAAAAAAAAAAAAAAACTCCACATAACTGAATCCAAAACTTTGAAAGAAACACTAAATAAGCAACTAACACCAGGATGGGGAAAATAACATAGACGTTAAAGTAAATGTCCAACTGGGCTCTTAATCAGTCCATGAACAACTTCAAAAATGTTTGATTCGTTGGAGATGACGTCTTTAAAGGCTGACATCGACGGCTCAGTGTTCAACAACCAAGCAGGTAAGTAGGGCTTCATTCTATCGCACAAAAAAAGTAGATGGAACGGAGTGATTTGCTGGCCACAAATACAAGTCACATGTTTACAGAATTTGGTTTTAAAGGCATCAAGCCTCAATCTAAAAATTAAACTTTTTAAAATCCACTCTTGGTAGAGATTCTTGATACCTGTTTTATTGTCTGATATCTTGTTAAATAATATCCCCTTTTTGTTTCTGGTGCCTTTTCGCTTATTTGAAATAGAGTTCCAGGATACGTCTTTTAAAAGACTATAACTCTCATGTAAGGATAAAGGAATGCATATCTTTGTTATATCAGTCTCAGTGATAGCAGCCTTTTTGGCTAATTGGTCTACCCTTTCATTCGCAGATAATCCACAGTGTGATGGAACCCAACAAAAATTGACATAGGAACCACGTAAATGCAAAAAATGAATTAAGTGGTAGACTTCTGATATGAGTTCTGCTCTCACACTTGTATACGAAAATTTTAGAGCTTGTAGGACTGATTTTGAATCAACGCAAAGTAGTATTTGAAATGCAGGAAATTGAAAATCAAGAAGAAAGTTTAATGCCATAATAATGGCAACAAGTTCCGCAGTAAATATGGAAATGTTCTTACCAAGGTGGTAACCTTTCTCTATTTTTAAGGATGGAATTATGAATGCTGAACCAGACAAATGATTGTCTAGTACAAAACCATCTGTATAAATTTTAAGGTGATTTATATAAGTTTCATTTATATGTGATTTAACATACGTTGGCAGCAAGGGTCCATCACTTTTTTAAAAACTTGTATAGTCTATGTCATAATTTGCTCTACCAAGTTCCCATTCCGGGATAGTGCTAAAAGACACCCGAGGAGCTACGTGTTGAGGGGCAGTGCCTGCTTTTGTAAATAAGTCAGATGTGTATGAGGCTATCGATTTTAGAGAATCGATTTTTTGTGCCCGTTTAGGAAAATTTATTTCTGATTTTAATTCAGTTTCACTGGTATTAAGATTTTGTAGTGTATGACTTCTTAAAATATATTTTGTACATGCAAGTTTCATATTTTCTTCAAAAGGCAATATTCCGATCTCCATATAAGTTCTTAAAGTTGATGTATGAACCGGGACACCAAGAGCTATCTTGTAAGCTTTACTATCGATACTCTGCAACTTTTTAATTAAACATTTTGGGGCTGAGGAAAATGTCTCCTGGGCATAGGATAATTTTGATCGTACAAGCGCAGTAGCTAAATGTGTTAATACTTTACTGTCTTTACCCCATGATTGTTGACTCACCATTTTCAAAAAATTTAAAGTTTTCTCAGCTTTTGTTAGAATAGTTTGTACGTGATAATTCCAGCTCAATTTAGAAGTTAAATTTACTCCTAAAAATTTTACGACTTTTTAATATTCAAGGCACAGTCCATCTATGTGAAATGAAGGCAGAGGATTAGGATCATAACCAGTATTGAACAGAACCATATGCGATTTTTCAGCTGAAAGGGCCAATCCATTTTCAGTCATGTACCTACTAATTTTATCTAGTTCATGTTGATATATCTTTTTAATATAGTTGATTGATCTCACTGGTGTGTGACGTTTTAAAGTAACTTTCATCCATATACAGATATCATCCGCATATTGTACTAGTTCAACATTTTTTGATAATGATTTAGGAAGATCATGGATCAAAATATTAAACAGGATAGGAGTGTGTGTGTGTGTGTGTGTGTGTGTGTGTGTGTGTGTGTGTGTGTGTGTGTGTGTGTGTGTGTGTGTGTGTGTGTACTATAATCAGACTGCCAGTTTTCTGGGTCTGTATACTATACGCGGAACTCGCCATACGATGTTGCAAAATGTCATGGTAAAATGAGGATGCACCCCCACCCCACACCACCCCAATCCTTTGCCCCACCCTCCCACCCACCCCACACTACCCCAATCCTATGCCCCACCCACTCACGCGAGGCTTTGTAATAGAAACGTCAGTAAGAATTTTTGTCTTTGCTAAACTCCTTACTCCTTTCTACCTCGTTGAGGGAAAGAATCTGGAATATCGTGTTCCTAGATATATTGTTGTTGTTGTTGTTGTCGTACCCTGGCTGAAAGACTCCAGGGATCATCCGAACAGCCGAAGTACTTGAACACATATGGTACAAATGCATCAGCTGGGGATGAGAACGTTACGTGTGTGACCGTTTTTGATTACCCCGCCACGTGGGCAGCCACACTCCGACTTCGGGGGATTTTGGAGACTGATTATGTTAGGCTAGGAGCTTGTCACAACTGATGAAGACAATCCCCGCATAACTATGCAGAGCATAACAACATGTTGATGTAGCCTGGGTATTTTAGCCTATGTCAGTTGGCCTGACTCGGCCTTAAGCCAAGGCGGGTTCCTAGATATGAGTACGAACAGTGACATGACGCTGTGGATTTATTTAACATACTCTATGACTTTCCTTTGCTATTATACCCAAAGGAATGGTTCGTTGTTGTTGGTTAAGGCTTTTGACATGTTGTTGTTTTTTGAAACATTTTCATTTCAGCCTTTATGAAATAACGTTTTATACATTAAGTTTCAAAACGGAGTGACTGAGGACAGAAAATGAAGCAAAATTTGAAAAGAGAGGGGGTTAGTTACCGCCAAGGACGGTCTGGATTGCGAGACGAACAGGAGCAGCAGCTAATAGCAGCTAAGTGGTTTCTTGTTCTTTGTCACTGTCCTAACCTGAAGAAGACCCAAGAGGTCGAAATGCATTGTGTCTGGTCCTGTACTCTGTTTGTCTGTGTCCTTGGCGGTAACTAACCTCCTGTCTTTTCAAATTTTGTTTTATACATTAGTCAAATTCAGATCTTTACATTTCACTGCACTCATCTCATTACACGTTTGACGAAGCTTATAATTAAGTGTAGATTGCTTGTTCCTGTACTTGTGTAAAAACAAATGTGCGCGTATGGGTGAGTTCTATTGTACACAATGACAACTTTATAACCGTCCATATATCAAGGAACTGAAACCTCTCTCCTGTCCTACCCCCCTCCCCCCGCACCCCCACTCCCGCTCCAGTCTCCTCGCAAACTCATAAAGTTTCCATTCTTCTCTTCTAACTTGCGGCTTCTTTAAATAGCTGTAGTTCACTTTGGAAGCGTGTTATTTAATGGTTGTTGTAATGTATACATAAACAATTCTCAACATACCTTTTTTTATCAGAGTGGTTAACTATAGCTGTAACTGATCACACTTTCTGTCAAAATGTCAGTTTTCTAATATCAAAAATGTTTGCTGAGATTGTTTATCGAAGATCTGTGGTCTTTGTTGTGCTTGATGTCGTGTTGGAATGACTTGAAAGGTCTCATCACTTTTGATTCTTGGATCTTCATGCATTTGTAATCGCCTGGAAAGGGAAAGTGTTAACATTTAAGAAACACACACACACACACAAACGCGCGCGCGCACACACAGACGCACGCACGCACGCACAAACGCACGCACACACGCATGTACTCACGGGCCTACGCACTCACTCACGCACGGACCTACGTACCCTCGCACACGCACGTGCACACACACACACACACACACACACACACACACACACACACACACACACACACACACACACATGCGCGCGCACGCACGCACGCACTCACATACACACACACGCGCGCGCGCGCACGCACCCACATATGAAAATGTACACGCGCGCGAAAACACACACATTCCTTATTCTAAGAGCTAGTAATCTTACCTTTCTTTGGGTGCCTTCACACAGTGGAATACATTTCAATGAATCCGTAGATAAACTAGCTAAAAACTCTGCAGATTATACAAATGAAGCATATAATTTGAAAATCCCTTTATCTCTGAAAGAAGGGTATAGCCTTCTGCAGAATGCTTGCTGGAAGCATTTTAGAAAGAAACAAGAAGATGTTGGCCACTCATCACCTGCTGACCACCAAACGAGTTTTGAAGATGTTTTTATATCTAAGTATGGTCAATTGTCTAACTTAAGGCTTTTAACTTCCCTTGCCTATAGATTCAAACTTAATGCTTTTAAGACGAAATTCACTTCCAACATCACATGTGTTTGTGGTGGGAAAATTTCTAATGAACATATACTTTTCCACTGTAGAAAAATGAAAACATATCTGCCTACTTTTTGGAAAAGTCCCTGAAGGAGGTTTTAGTAAAACCCCTTTTGATTTGTGACATTGTTTTAGGACTTGTTCAGAGTACCATTTTTAGATTCCTTTAATAATTCTATTTTCACGTGTAAATGTTATTATCCTGTTACCTTTAGCGTTCATTTGATTTTTAAAAATGTTATTCTAGTTATGTTATAGGTTGCAATTTTTATTCATGTTAACATTTTTTCTTCCGATTCTCATTCTGATCCTCCTTTTTCTCTTTTTCCGTTTTCCATTTATACCTCTTCATCTTTTTCTATCTCCCTGTCTCTCTATCTCTTTATCTCCTTCAGCTGCCTGTCTACCCACCCCTTCTCCCCTCCCTTCCTCCTTTTCTACCTTGTTTATTTATTTATTTTTGGTGTCTAAAATCACTTATGTGTATAGACATTAAATTGAAGAACACACACACACATACTGAATCTCTCTCTCTCTCTCTCTCTCTCTCTCTCTCTCTCTCTCTCTCCTCTCTCTCTCTCATTGTTGCACACGCGAAACCTAAATGGATGATGCCTTATTATGGTGATGTGCCTTCCCCGAAAGACAAATCCGAATTTTGCACAGAAAGTTTGTGACAATGAAGTTAAAGAAACACACAGACGCACGCACAAACGCACGCACACACGCATGTACTCACGGGCCTACGCACTTACTCACGTACGGACCTACGTACCCTCGCACACGCACGTGCACACACACACACACACACACACACACACACACACACACACACACACACACACACACACACACACACACACACACATGCGCGCGCATGCACTCACACACACACACACGCGCGCGCGCGCGCACAATACATACAATGCAATACAGAACAATGCAATACAATGCATACAATGCAATACAGCACAATGCAATACAATACCTACAATACATACAATATAATACAGCACAATGCAATACATTACATACAATGCAATATAATGCAATACAATGCAATTCAATGTACACAATGCAAAACAGTACATACAATGCAACACAGCACAATGCAATACAATACATACATTTCAATATAATTCATATAATGCAATACAATACTAATCAATACAATACAGTGCAATACAATGCAACACATACAATGCAACACAACACAATTAAATCGAAATGCAACGAAATGCAGTGCAGTACAGTACATTACAATACACTACAGTGCCACACAGCACCGTACAAGCCAATACAGACCAACAATAACACAAAAAAGGCAATAGAAGATAAGCCTTACTCACAGCATTATTTTTATTAGAGGACCAGACAGACTATCTCTGGAGTTGTTGGTCCAGCCTCCACCATCTTTCCGCTATAGATATGACCATCCAGAAAGTGGGCAACGGGACAGAGACTGGCGCACGTGAAAAGCACCGACGACACCCATCGATTGGGGTGATAGGGTCAGGCACTGGCCAAGATCACGTTAAGAAGAGATATATGCCGGTGTAACAGCCCGTTCTTACCCCCTCTGGAACTTATACCGGGGTAAGTTTGGGCTAGCCAGGATTTACCCCCCCCCTCCCCCCCTCCCACAAAGGGTCAGTCTAGGACTATTTGGAATCTTCCTCCACCCCACCCCACCCTTCAAACAAGAGAAGGTAATTCAGGGTTTTCCTCTGCCTTTTCCCAACACGCACACCCGCCTTTAAAAAAATTGTGTTAGCCGGCATATTTACCCCTTCTCTCCCACTTCCTATATACAGTCAGTTTAGACAAAGTGTAGTTCTAGACTCTTCTCAATAGATGGACCTCCTACTTCCCCAACCCCCCCTCCCCATCCAACACACACACACACACACACACACACACACACACACACACACACACACACACACACACACACACACACACACACACACACACCCTGGTTCACTAACAAATACGTATTAACATTTCTTGCGCTAGCTTACATGCGTAGGTCAATATTCGGGTGTGTGAGTACGCCCGTGCATGCGTGGGAAAGAAAGACGGCTACATGCCAATGTGACCAAGTGCTAATGTGCCCAAGCGTAGTTGTGACAAAATGTCGTTGTGACTACGTGTCGTTGTGACCAAGTACCGTTGTTGCTTCATCCCGGTTTGCCTCTTTCAACTATTTTACAGCTATATTGGAAATGAAATGAGGTAGAGAACAGTAAACAATAAACAGTAAACAAGTGGGGGTAACTTTTGCTCCCATAAGAAAACCTAACACAGAGTAACTTTTATTCAAGACTGGCACAGCCTTTTAAACTTGAATAAAGTCAGACAAGTACATAGACGAACAATCTAATAGTGGGGGAAAAGCAAGCGCAGGCCAACAACTCGACTGTCTTCATAGTAATGACATGGCAACGATTTGGACTTAAGGAGGGGGGGGGAGGGGGGGGGGTGTTTGAAGATGGAGAAACTGGAACATGAAATTAAGAAAATATATTACAGATATGAAAACTCTTCACTAGCTGCATAAGGGAACCATCGCAATCCCTTTTGAAGGCAGATATATTTGTATTGCCTGCTCCGAGGCCTTTCGTCCGCTGGGTCGGAACTCATCAGGGAGACACGGCTGGTTGTGTCTGCGCTCCTGGCGCCAGATTACTTGTGGTCAGTGCCACTGACTACTGGTCATTATGACGTAAATCGGAGATTTTAACTATTTCACGGCTAATTATAGTCTCCCGAGTACCTGTGTACCTTGTACAATGCAGACGACTGGTGGTCAGTGACACTAACCACTGGTCACTATGACGTAAATCAGATATTTCGAATATTTTACAGTTCATCAGTGTCTCATGAGTGTTTGTATACCTTGTGCAATGCAGACAACCAGTGGTCAGTGTCAGTGACCATTGGTCACTTTAATGTATATCAAAGATTTTAACTATTTTTACAGCTATTTTTACAGTCTCCTGAGTGCCTGTGTACCTTGTACAATGTAGATGACTGGGGGGGGGGGGGGGGGGTCAGTTCCAACTAGGGGAGGGGGGGGGGGGTAAGTTCCAGCTAGTCCTGGAATGACCCCGGGGGTAAAAGCAGGCTAGCTCAGACTTACCCGGGGTAAGTTCCAGACGGGGGGGGGGGGGGGGGGGGTAAGAATGGGCTGTTACACCGGGTCCATGAATACAGTCAGTCTCTGTCTGTCTGTATGTATGTATGTATGTATGTATGTGTGTGTGTATGTCTACTAACATCTCTCTCTCTCTCTCTCTCTCTCTCTCTCTCTCTCTCTCTCTCTCTCTCTCTCTCTCCGTCCTCCTGTTCTCTCTCTCTATATATCTTTCTCTCTCTGTCTCTCTCTGTCTCTCTGTCTCTGTCTCTGTCTGTCTGTCTGTCTGTCTGTCTGTCTTCTCTCTCTCTCTCTCTCTCTCTCTCTCTCTCTCTGTCTATGTATGTGTGTGTCTCCCTCTCTGTCTGTCTGTCTGTCTGTCTGTCTGTCTCTCATAATAAATGGAAACACACTTATGAAATGTGCAATTTAACTCAATTAATAAATTCACCTACACGGATAACATTACAGACGAAAACGTTAATTGATCATATTTATGTCACTAATTCTAACAACGTAGTAGAAACTACTGTACCTGTCTATGGTCTTAGTGATCATTTTCCAGTGTGTTTAACATGGTCAAAGAAAGGAATTAAAATACCCAGATGCACTCATAAGTGTATATCGTTTCACAGCTATAAAAACTTCCACCTGAAGAATTTTTGGCCGATTTATGTATGGCAGATTTTTCTTGTGTTTTTCAATACAATCATCCTGATGATGCACTTGCTGCTTGGTACAAGATTTTTGTTCCTATTTTCAATAAGCATGTCTTGCTTCGGACTAAACGTGTTAAATTAACCGAGAAACCACCGTGGTTAACAAAAGAAATAGATGCTGAAATAAGAATTCGTGACAATTTATTACAAACAACAGGGAAAGACAAGAAATTTAGGCAACAACGGAATAAAGTCACTGAGATGAAAAGAGCTGCACGGAAGAGGTATTTTAGTGATTTAATTTCATCAAAACAAGATTCAAAATCTATTTGGAAGGCTATAAATCAGTTGTCCGGGAAAACATCACCGACATCTGCTTCTTATACGTCCAATTTGTCTGTTGAATATCTGAACAGACATTTTACTACCGTGGCAGAGAGAACAATAAAGATAAACAACACACAGGCTAATAATTTAAATCCACTGAAATGTTTCTGCGAGTCAAAAAATATTGTTGACAAACTCCATTTTCCATACATAGGCGTCCATGAAGTGCACAAGGAGTTAAGTATATTAAAACCATCGAGTTCCCGTGGTTTGGATGGGTTAGACAGTAACATTTTGAAGATATCGGCGCCCATTATCTCTGATTGTGTTACATATATTTATAACTTATGTATTGAAAAATGTTACTATCCACAAGCCTTCAAAGACGCTAAAGTTTTGCCTGTTCTTAAGTCTGGTGATCCATCTGACCCCTCTAATTATAGACCCATATCTATACTATCTGCTCTGTCTAAACCTCTTGAAAAACATATCAAACACAATCTGCAGTGCCATTTTACAAAGTATGACTTATTTCACCCAAATCAGAATGGATTTAGAAGGAATCATTCGTGCCATACTATGCTGACTAATCTTATTGAGAAATGGCATTTAAATATAAACAATGATTTACTTACTGGTGCAATTTTTGTTGATTTTGCGAAAGCGTTCGACACCATTGATCACAGTATCCTCTCTAAAAAGTTAACTATGTACGGTTTGAATGATAATTCCCTAAAACTCATAGCATCTTTTCTTCATAACAGAAGACAAGCAGTCTTTCAAGATTCCACTTTATCTTCTGTTGCTTCAAACAAATATGGAGTTCCCCAGGGATCGGTTCTGGGTCCTATATTATTTTCAATTTATATAAATGACCTTCCACTTCATTTGATATCCTCTTGCGAACTTTTTGCAGACGACACTACCATTTACAATGAAAATAAAAGCTCTGATGCAGTATGCGCCTCCTTACAAAATGATATACTAAGGCTTGTTTCCTGGACGGAAGAAAATCATATGGCAATCCATCCTCATAAATCCAAATTCATGCTAGTTACAACAAGACAGAAAAGACAGAACATTAAGAATAAATTACCGGAGTTAAAAGTTAGTGATAAAGCATTAGAAGAAGTAAGTTTCTACAAATTACTAGGACTTACTATAGACAATAACCTATCCTGGTCCGAACATATTTCTATGCTTTGCAAAAGACTTTCCAAGAAAACATTCCAGTTGAATAGAATAAAACATTTTCTTGATCAACATACCAGGAAGCTATTTTTTTCGTGCATACATCCAGCCAGATATTGATTATGCATCAACATGTTGGGATCAGGCCAGTCAAAATTGCTTAAAACCTCTTGACAGCTTATACAGACGCTCTCTCAAACTAATTCTTCTTAAATCCTCTTCTCTTGTCCCTGTAGATTATAAGCAATTAGATATTCTCCCCTTCAGTCTTAAATGTCGCTACAACAAAGCTGTTTTCATGTTTAAAATTGTGAACAAATTAACGCCTGCTTATCTCAACATCAAATTTCCCATCAATAATGTTCGTAACAAACGTAATATCCGCATTCCTGTCCCAAGAACTAATCTTTTTATGTCTTCTCTCATTTATTCTGGAAGCAAATTATGGAATGATATGCAAGACCACATTAAATGCAAATCAAGCGTTTTGTCATTTAGGAAGGCATACCACTCACATTTGATAGAACAGTGTTAAGTCAAAACATGTTGAGTAACATAATATACAACAACCTCAACTTGATGGGTCCTTTTATGCATTTTCATATGACTTGAATTGATCATGTGCTTATACTGTAAGTGTTTGGTGGTATACGATGGTGTTTGTGTGGAGGAGGCGAGCATCTGAAGTGATTATGTATGCGGAAATGCATGCACACGCTTGTGCGTGTGTGTGCGTGTGTGTGCGTGTGTGTGTGTGTGTGTGTGTGTGTGTGTGTGTGTGTGTGTGTGTGTGTGTGTTGTGTGCGCGCGTGCGTGCGCGCATGTGTGCGTGCGTGCTTACGTGTGTGTGTGTGTGTGTGTGTGTGTGTGTGTGTGTGTGTGTGTGTGTGTGTGTGTGTGTGTGTGTGTGTCTGAGCCGTGCACGAGCGCACATGCTTATTTTCGTTTCTTCTTTTTCTTTCTTTTTCCCGAATGTACATAATTCCTAAATTGTGACCTAACCCTTGTTACTAGGTAATATTTATGTTAATCATGTTTCGTCGTTATAAGTTTGTTCATTGTTTCCTTTTCGTGTATCATGTATATGTTTATTTTGATATCGTTTGTTATTGTTCTTGTTCTTGAGGGCATGGTGTAAAAAAGCTGTAAGCTTATCCATTTTACCTCAATAAAAATATTCGTATTCGTATTCGCATTCGTATTCTCTCTCCTCTCTCTCTCTCTCTCTCTCTCTCTCTCTCTCTCTCTCTCTCTCTCTCTCTCTCTCTCTCTCTATATATATATATATCAATCTATCTATCTATCTGCATGTCTGCTCTCTCTCCTCTCTCTCTCTCTCTTTCTCTCTCTCCTCTCTCTCTCTCTCTCTCTCTCTCTCTCTCTCTCTCTCTCTCTCTCCTCTCTCTGATATACACACAAATTAAACAAGGTGATAACACAGACTCTGATTGTTGCACACGCGAATCTTTCACTGTTTTTCTGACTATCTGTTTGTCTGTCTGTCTTGCTCCCTGTCTGTCTGTCTCCCTGTCTGTCTGACTGTCTGTCTGTCTCTCCCCCCCCCTCTCTCTCTCTCTCTCTGTCTCTGCTCTCTCTCTCTCTCTCTCTCTCTCTCTCTCTCTCTCTCTCTCTCTCTCTCTCTGATATACACACAAATTAAACAAGGTGATAACACAGACTCTGATTGTTGCACACGCGAATCTTTCACTGTTTTTCTGACTATCTGTTTGTCTGTCTGTCTTGCTCCCTGTCTGTCTGTCTCCCTGTCTGTCTGACTGTCTGTCTATCTTCCCTCCCCCCCCCCTCTCTCTCTCTCTCTCTCTCTCTCTCTCTCTGATACACAACCTAAACAGGGTGATAAGATAAAAGACTCACATTGTCGCACAGGTGAGTCCTAAATGGATGACGCCTTATCGTGGTGATGTGCTTTTTCCCGCAAAACAATCCGAATTTTGCACTGAAAGGTTGTGACAATAACATTATACAGTACAATACAATGCAATACAATACAATACACTGCAGTACAATTCAGTACACACACGGTAACACAATTTGATACAATGCAATTCAATATAATACAATGCAATGCATACAAATACAATGCAATACAATGCAATACAATACAATTCAATACAGTGCAGTGCAATGCTATGCAACACAATACAATTCAGTCCACATACAGCGCAATACAGTGCAAAACAGCACAAAAAGGCAAAAGAAGATGAGCCATACTCACAGCATTATTTCTATTGGAGGACCAGACAGACTATCTTTGGAGCTGGTCCATCCTCCACTATCTTTCTACTATAGATATGACCATCCAGAAAGTGGGGTCATACGACAGAGACGGGCGCACGTGTAAAGTACCGACGACACCCATCGATTGGGGTGATAGGGTCAGGCACTGGCCAAGATCACGTTTAGAAGAGACGTGTGCCAGGTCCATAAACACAGTCTGCCTGTCTGTCTGTCTGTCTGCCTGTCTGTCTGTCGGTCGGTCGGTCTGTATATCTGTCTGTCTGTCTGTCCGTCTCTCTGCCGGTCTGTCTGCTGTGTCAGAGATTCTCTTTTCTGACTGTCTCCACTACTTTCTGCCTCTGACTCTGACTCTGTCTCTGTCTGTCTGTCTGTCTGTCTCTCTCTCTCTCTCTCTCTCTCTCTCTCCTCTCTCTCTCTCTCTCTCTCTCTCTCTCTCACACACACACACACACACACACACACACACACACACACACACACACACACACTGTTTGCCTTTTACAAACTCACACACACACACACACGCGCGCGCGCGCGCGCGCGCGCGCGCGCTCACTCATTCACCCTAGTTACACAGTAAATCATGAATTCTTCCAAAGAGGAGTTGCTGGAGGGAACAGAACACGCCCTCCCATCCTGTGGGACGGCCTGGCTGCCATGAATAGCTCTGGAAAACATCCTTCGTCTAAGGAGGATGCAGACCGCTAAATGGAATAACAGTTTCGGTATTTAGCTTATGCCCCTAGAGAGGGAGGGAGGGAGGGGGAAGGGTCAGAGGCCGCTTAATAAACGAAGTAGCACATGCAGGTGAATGAAAGCAATCAGTGTGATATCATCTTCATCTTCAAGACAAATAAAGACATGGGTAGACAGACAAATACATCAGTAGTAGTACTTCAGTTTTACGTCTGTTCACAAATGTGATATTAGAGAGAGAGAGAGAGAGAGAGAGAGAGAGAGAGAGAGAAAGAGAGAGAGAGAGAGAGAGAGAGAGAGAGAGAGAGATGCATAAATGTCTGTGACTATGTAAGTAGAGAGAGAGAGATGCATAAATGTCTGTGACTATGTAAATGTATGCATAATGTGGCTATCTAGGTGCATATACATGTCCCTCTAAACATCCCTACAACATACCTGCAAATAATCCTTCAGTAAATGCTTAACTGGACTACAAATGAAAGAAAAAACAACATTGAAGGCAAACTTTAGATCTGAAAAGACATAACACAAAGACATGTCTGATAATGGTGGTAGATCGGTCACTACATCAGTAAACAGATAAGTGAAATACAACCGGTTGGACAGCTTGCGTGCGAAGAGAAAAAAACCCAGGTCAGACAATAGAAAATCTTTGTTATATCGCACCAGCAGCCTTCAGTTATTCTTGTATATTCTATCAGACAAATGGAACGGCACATAGACGAAGCTTGCAAGTTTAATGATTTTGAATGTGCTGTCGCTTCCCACGCAACACTTTTCAATTTCGATTTGTGCGTCCTTTAAACCCTATTCAATTCTCCGTAATTCCTATATTCATTTTTTTTTTAATTTCTTCACTATGCGATGACTGCCGTTTGTTTGTGTGTGTGTGTGTGTGTGTGTGTGTGTGTGTGTGTGTGTGTGTGTGTGTGTGTGTGTGTGTGTGTGTGTGTGTGTGTTGTTTGGTTGTTTTGTTGGTTGGTTGTGTGTTTGTTTATTTGTTTCTTGTTTGTTTGTTTCCTCGCTTGTTTGTTTTGTTTTGTTTTTGTGTGGTTTGTTTGTATCTTTGTTTGCTTGATTCTTTGTTTGTTTGATTGTTTATTTCTTTTTTGTCGTTTTTTTTTTTTAAATAAGATTTTTCCTGTTTCCTGGTTCTCCTGTCTAGTGGAGAGGGTTTGATGGTAGGCACATTCATGGAGTGGCTTACACACAAGTGGGAAATTTGATGACATAACCGTGCAACGTCAATAGAACACAGCTTACGTAACAATGGGAAACTGAAGTGGGCGACCACTCAGTTCAGTGACAGAACATTCTGTACAACAGTGGGAGCCATGACTTTATAACCATTCCGTGTAGCTAGAGAACAGCCCATAGAGCAGAGGAAATCCTGATCGTGCTTTCATTCAGAAAGATTATGAACTAGCGTACACGGCAGAGCGGAGTTTTGTTCCACAAACATTCGGTTTAAACAACTACACTGTAGTCTTTAGAGCCCGCAAAGTGTTATTGCCGGAATGGGAAACAGTGTTTGCAGAAGAAAGAAGACTAACTGCACTATTATTCAACAAACTTACAACAAAAAAAAGCGTATGTATCTAAGACAACCATTCAATAAAGCTAGGAAATAGCTGAAACACACACACACACACACACACACACACACACACACACACACACACACACACACACACACACGGACGGACGCACGCACGCACGCACGCACTCACGCACACACACACACACATGTATAGAAGAAAACATGCATACCCCAAGGAGTAGCCTTACTGCATTGAAAGCATGATATTTCAGCAAAACCAGGAAGCGGCGTTTGTATCACAGAGAAGCTTGACTGAACAATCGCTAAACACGACCAGGGCATGACGTCCACAGCAAACAGAAACTTGAGACCTTGATCATCCAGCATGCAAGGCTAGGGAACAGCGTGTACACCAAATTATAGATAGACAGACAGACAGATAAACATACAAACAGACAGACAGATAGATAGATAAACAGACAGACAGCTAGCTAGCTAGGTAGATAGATAGAAAGATAGATAGATAGACAGACAGATAGATGGGTGGGTGGGTGGGTGGGTGGGTAGGTAGGTAGGTAGGTAGATAGATAGATAGATAGATAGAAGATAGATAGTAGCGAGCAAACGAGCGAGTGATAGATAGACAGACAGACAGACACACAGACAGACAGACAGACAGATAGATAGATAGACAAATAGATAGACGGACAGACGGACGGACAGATAGACAGACAGACAGACATCAAAGGAAAGACGTTTGCAGAATCAACAAGGAGGGCTATAAAACAATGTATATCAAAATGAGAGACTTCATTCCACGCTATTTAGTCTAATTAGCTCTCAACAGTCTTTGAGATTTTTGCATTTTGCATGAATTTTTCGTAATTTTTCGTGACAGTCTGCGCATTATTTCTAAAATAATAATATTTTTTGTGATGAATGTGTCTATTTCGGGTTTTTTTTAGGCGATAACCTTGCTTCAGATAACAAAAATGTTGTTTTAAATACCATAATTCCAGGAAGAAAACCGTCAATCACCGGTGATCGAAATTCAAGGGAACGAACTGAAGAGAGCTAAGAAATGGCCTTTCCTTTGCTCTGGAAGGTTATACCTCCTGTTCATTCAGAATGCAAGAGGCCTTCGTCCGAAAGTCAACATAATCAGCCCTGATTTATTGCCGGTTCTTTAATTAAAGGTTTGCCTTGACACACTCACACACACACACCGTGGTTTGGTGAAAACTTTTGAAGATGGGGATGAGGGCGGAGAGGGAGGGGGGAGGAGGAGGGGGAACAAATTACCCTACAAAGCAAGTGTTGACAGCTGCCACAGAGTGTTCAAACGGGTAGAAACCTTTTGAAAGACTGCACCCACTCCTACCCACAGTAGATTGCTGCTGCTGCTGCTGTGGCAGACATTGTCGTGTGGCGTTCAGAAGGGGATCAAAGCTGATGTCTGAATTACTTGCAGGGAGACCTTAGACCCAGCATGGACTAAGCCAGCAGTGACTTTGATGCTACACACACACACCACACACACACACACACACACACACACACACACACACACCACACTCTCTCTCTCTCTCTCTCTCTCTCTCTCTCTCTCTCTCTCTCAAATCCAACATGGAGATGCAGGGATGTTACAACCCGATTTGTCCAACAAGGAATAATGGAACAAATTAAGGTCACACAGTGTGACAAGGAAATAACCAATACAGGAGAGAGATGCTTAAGGACAGTGGAAAGATATTTGACACAGTGATTCAGCAAGACGTGAGGCCCACAGAGAAGAAGAAATCTTGATGACATTAACCGTCAGTGTACGTAGGAGACGGGCTGAAAAGAAGTGGGAAATTTGATGACATGGCCACACAGTATAACAAAGAAATAGCCCACATTGAAGAGGGAAATTTGATGACATGGCCACACAGTATAACAAAGAAATAGCCCACACTGAAGAGGGAAATTTGATGACATGGTCACCAGTTAACAAAGAAATAGCCCACATTGAAGAGGGAAATTTGATGACATAGAAATTTGATGACATGGCCACACAGTATAAAAAGAAATAGCCACATTGAAGAGGAAATTTGATGACATGGTTACACAGTATAACAAAGAAATAGCCCACATTGAAGAGGGAAATTTGATGGCATGGTCACACAGTCTAACAAAGAAATAGCCCACACTGAAGAAGGAAATTTGATGGCATGGTCACACAGTATAACAATGAAATAGCCCACATTGAAGAGGAAATTTGATGACATGGTCACACAGCATAACAAAGAAATAGCCCACATTGAAGAGGTAAATTTGATGACATGGTCACACGTATAACAAAGAAATAGCCCACATTGAAGAGGGAAATTTGATGACATAGAAATTTGATGACATGGCCACACAGTATAACAAAGAAATAGCCCACATTGAAGAGGTAAATTTGATGACATGGTCACACAGTCTAGCAAAGAAATAGCCCACATTGAAGAGGTAAATTTGATGACATGGTCACACAGTATAACAAAGAAATAGCCCACATTGAAGAGGGAAATTTGATGACATGGCCACACAGTATAACAAAGAAAAAGCCCACATTGAAGAGGGAAATTTGATGACATAGAAATTTGATGACATGGCCACACAGTATAACAACGAAATAGCCCACATTGAAGAGGGAAATTTGATGACATGGCCACACAGTATAACAACGAAATAGCCCACATTGAAGAGGGAAATTTGATGACATGGCCACACAGTATAACAAAGAAATAGCCCACATTGAAGAGGGAAATTTGATGACATGGCCACACAGTATAACAAAGAAATAGCCCACATTGAAGAGGGAAATTTGATGACATGGCCACACAGTATAACAAAGAAATAGCCCACATTGAAGAGGGACATTTGATGACATAGAAATTTGATGACATGGCCACACAGTATAACAAAGAAATAGCCCACATTGAAGAGGGACATTTGATGACATGGCCACACAGTATAACAAAGAAATAGCCCACATTGAAGAGGGAAATTTGATGACATGGCCACACAGTACAACAAAGAAATAGCCCACATTGAAGAGGGAAATTTGATGACATGGTCACACAGTATAACAATGAAATAACCCACATTGAAGAGGTAAATTTGATGACATGGTCACACAGTCTAACAAAGAAATAGCCCACATTGAAGAGGTAAATTTGAAGACATGGTCACATGGTATAACAAAGAAATAGCCCACATTGAAGAGGGACATTTGATGACATGGTCACACAGTATAACAAAGAAATAGCCCACACTGAAGAGGGAAATTTGATGACATAGTCACACAGTATAACAATGAAATAGCCCACATTGAAAAGGGAAGCTTGATGACGTGGTCAGTCAGTAGTAGGAACAAGGTAAGGTAAGGTAATGTTGCTTATAGCCCAGCCGACCGCAAAGGGCCATATCAGGGCTGTCACCACGTTGAAGTCAACTCACAAATCAGTCATTCACACAACTCTTTAAAACACTTCTAAAAACCCACCCGACATTTTGTTAAACATCTTTCCACTACAAAAATCTCAGATCCGATGAAAAATGATAATCTCTTTCAAGGATTCAAAGATCACATCAGGTGGAACATCTCTGAACAAGGTTTTCATGGAATCTGCTGTCAAATGTTTGCGTATCACATCATGGCAAGTCCCAACACTCTCAAAGAATAATGTTTCACTATGAGTGGTGCATGACATGGAATGCACCACGGATAACAAGGACACAAGCAGACAACAGTGAGAACCTGGGGGCCACTGGCATTCAAAAACACCACCTGCACAGCAGTGGAACGTTCACTGTCGGTTCATCGACCTGAAACCAGTTCCAGGCTTCCTTGGAAACGGCGCTGTTGACACAAAGTAACGAAGCGTCTGATTGGACAGAAACGCCGCCTTTCGTGAGTGACAAGCACCGTGAAATTAGATTAGCGTCAGCTGACGGCGGCAGTTGTTAGCAGGCCTCCGGAAAACACATGGACAGATAACCCATGACTGGCATCTCTGGCAGAAGAAATTAACTAAAGGTAACAGGGGAGGAAGGAAGGAGTATCTTAAGGGGGAGGGGGGTGCTGGATAGGGAGTGGGGGTGGGGCAGGAGGGGGGAGTAAAGGAATGGGGGTTTGGAAGAAAATGCGGTTGTGTTAATGTTCCTTTCATTGAAAATGGTTGTTTGACTTAGTGCACACATGCACACACACATACACACACGCACGGACACACAACACACACACACACACACACACACACACACACACACACACACACACACACACACACACACGCACACACACGCATGCATACACACACACACACACACACACACACACACACACACACACACACACACACACACACACACACACGCACACACACACACACACACACGCGCGCGCGCCACACACACACACACACACACACACACACACACACACACACACACACACACACACACACGCATGTGCAGAAAATTTGAGCACCATTTTCAAAGACGCATCCATTAAATCAAAGAATCACAACTGTGTGGTTGCAGTTTGTCCATTAAACACCCCCTAGCACACACCATCTTTTAGGCAGGAGCCTATCAGTGCAGAAAAAAAAACACCTCACTAATGCATGGATTCAAGTGGACTCGACCCTACTACAATCCACCGCAGCTGGCGACACTGTCCGCTGCACGGTGGTGGCTCACTGGTTATTTCTAACCCTGAGTAGGTCAAGCGGATGGAGCGATGTCGATGTCCATTAGGTGTATTGTGGCTCAGAGCTGAAGACGGTGACTGACGTTTCCTGAAAACCGAGGAGCCACCAACAAGCAAAGGTTCGGTCGGTTTCTAACAATCGATCATTTGGCCGGTGCAATAATGAAGTAAATGATTTTGATTTGGTTAATTAAGCATGCTGTTTGTCTTGGCGCCTGTTTCACATATCATGAACAATGGGAGTTTGTTTCATAAATCATGAACAATGGGAGTCTATTTCATAGATCATGAACAATGGGGGTCTATTTTATAAATCATGAACAATGGCAGTTTCTTTCATAAATCATGAACAAAGGGAGTTTATTTCATAGATCATGAACAATAAGAGTTTATTTTGTAAATCATAACAATGGGAGTTTATTTAATAAATCATGAACAGTAGGAGTTTATTTCATAAAACATGAACGATGGGAGTTTATTTCATAAAACATGAACGATGGGAGTTTATTTCATAAATCATGAACAATGGGAGTTTATTTCATAAATCATGAACAATGGGAGTTCATTTCATAAGTCATGAACAATAGGAGTTTATTTCATAAATTATGAACAATGGGAGCCTTTTTCATAAATCATGAACAGTAGGAGTTTCTTTCATAAATCATTAACAATGGGAGTTTATTTCGTAAATCATTAACAATGGGAGTATATTTCATAAATCATGAGCAATGGGAGTTTGTTTCATAAATCATGAACAATAGGAGTCTATTTCATAGATCATGAACAATGGGAGTCTGTTTTATAAATCATGAACAATGGGAGTTTATTTCATAAATCATGAACAATGGGGGTATATTTCGTAAATCATGAACAATTCATTTCATAAATCATGAACAATGGGAGTTTATTTCATAAATCATGAACAATGGGAGCCTATTTCATAAATCATGAACAGTAGGAGTTTATTTCATAAATCATTAACAATGGGAGTTTATTTCGTAAATCATTAACAATGGGAGTCTATTTCATAAATCATGAACAATGGGAGTTTATTTCATAAATCATGAACGATGGAAGTTTATTTCATAAATTATGAACAATAGGGTCTATTTCATAAAGCATGAACAATAGGGGTCTCTTTCATAAACAATGGGGGTCTATTTCATAAATCATGAACAGTAGGAGTTTATTTCATAAATCATGAACAGTAGGAGTTTATTTCATAAATCATGAACAGTAGGAGTTTATTTCATAAATCATGAACAATGGGGGTTTATTTCATAAATCATGAAAAATGGGAGTTTATTTCATAAACCATGAACAATGGGAGTTTATTTCATAAATCATGAACAATGGGGGTTTATTTCATAAATCATGAACAATGGGAGTTATCTGGGCAAATTATTTCAAACCAGGAAGCACACACCAACTAAAAATCTTCTTTCTTTCCAACAAGACACAGTGGTTTCCCCCCCCCCCCCCCCCTTTTTTTTTTTTCAAGCATGTCGCGGTCATGACAAGTTTTGATATTCATGTTGTATGTCTCTCTCTCTCTCTCTCTCTCTCTCTCTCTCTCTCTCTCTCTCTCTCTCTCTCTCTCTCTCTCTCCTGCGTGAGCAAATTTAGAAATTTGAAAACAGTATTTACATAAACAGTGGAGGATTTCTTTTTTTTGTTTGTTTGTTTTATAATGTTTGTTGAACAACATAGACAAGCATCCTGACAAACGCTTCCCACACAAAATGGATGCAAACAATGTGAATGGGCATGATAAGGGCAAATGAGCCAGAGGGCCATGCATGTGAATGGGCATGATAAGGGCAAATGGGCCAGAGGGCCATGCATGTGAATGGGCATGATAGGGCAAATGGGCCAGAGGGCCATGCATGTGAATGGACATGATAAGGGCAAATGGGCCAGAGGGCCATGTATGTGAATGGGCATGATAAGGGCAAATAGGCCAGAGGGCCATGTATGTGAATGGGCATGATAGGGGCAAATGGGACGAAGGGCCATGCACGTGAATGGGAATGATAGGGGCAAATGGGCCAGAGGGCCATGCATGTGAATGGGAATGATAAGGGCAAATGGGACAGAGGGCCATGTATGTGAATGGGCATGATAGGGGCAAATGGGCCAGAGGGCCATGCATGTGAATGGGAATGATAAGGGCAAATGGGACAGAGGGCCATGTATGTGAATGGGCATGATAGGGGCAAATGGGCCAGAGGGCCATGCATGTGAATGGGAATGATAAGGGCAAATGGGACAGAGGGCCATGCATATGGATGGGCATGATAAGGGCAAATGGGCCAGAGGGCCATGCATTAATGGGCATGATAGGCAAATGGGACTGGGCCATGCATGTGAATGGCATGATAGGGCAAATGGGACAGAGGGCCATGCATATGATGGGCATGATAAGGCAAATGGGACGAGGGCCATGCATGTGAATGGGCATGATAAGGGCAAATGGGCCAGAGGCCATGCATGTGAATGGCATGATAAGGCAAATGGGACAGAGGGCCATGCATGTGAATGGGCATGATAAGGGCAAATGGGCCAGAGGGCCATGCATGTGAATGGGCATGATAAGGGCAAATGGGACAGAGGGCCATGCATGTGAATGGGCATGATAAGGCAAATGGGACAGAGGGCCATGCATGTGAATGGGCATGATAAGGGCAAATGGGCCAGAGGGCCATGCATGTGAATGGGCATGATAGGGCAAATGGGACAGAGGGCCATGCATGTGAATGGGCATGATAAGGGCAAATGGGCAGAGGGCCATGCATGTGAATGGGCATGATAGGGGCAAATGGGCCAGAGGGCCATGCATGTGAATGGGCATGATAGGGGCAAATGGGACAGAGGGCCATGCATGTGAATGGGCATAAGCGCAAATGGGCCAGAGGGCCATGCATGTGAATGGACATGATAAGGGCAAATGGGCCAGAGGGCCATGCATGTGAATGGGCATGATAAGGGCAAATGGGACAGAGGGCCATGCATGTGAATGGGCATGATAAGGGCAAATGGGCCAGAGGGCCATGCATGTGATGGGCATGATAAGGGCAAATGGGCCAGAGGGCCATGCATGTGAATGGACATGATAAGTGCAAATGGGCCAGAGGGCCATGCATGTGAATGGGCATGATAAGGGCAAATGGGCCAGAGGGCCATGCATTTGAATGGGCATGATAAGGGTAAACGGGACAGAGGACCATGCATGTGAATGGACATGATAAGGGCAAATGGGACAGAGGGTCATGCATATGAATGGGCATGATACGGTCAAATGGGACAGAGGGCCATGCATGGGAATGATAGGGCAAATGGGCCGAAGGGCCATGCATGTGAATGGGCATGATAAGGGCAAATGGGACTGAGGGCCATACATGTGAATGGGCATGATAAGGGCAAATGGGACAGAGGGCCATACATGTGAATGGGCATGATAAGGGCAAATGGGCCAGAGGGCCATACATGTTAATGGGCATGATAGGGGCAAATGGGACAGACGGCCATACATGTGAATGGGCATGATAGGGTCAAATGGGCCGAAGGGCCATGCATGTGAATGGGCATGATAAGGGCAAATGGGACAGACGGCCATGCATGTGAATGGGCATG
>CM065722.1:72469431-72474431 GCA_033310375.1 Conus canariensis | reverse complement strand
CTTTGACAGAATCACATGTAGTGTTGTCTGGACTAAGCAAACGTAGGGACCTTGGGAGGTGGGGACTGTGGAGAGGGAGTGTAGTTAGCTACCTTGGAATACTTTTCCAGTACCAACTTAAGTAAATTACCAATACAGATTTTAAAAAGAATTGATAGCTATTCCGCACGACAATGTGGACAAACAGATTATAAGACAAAAGTCGACGCGTTTCGATCTCTTAGGTCTTCTTCAGGAAAAGAAACAACATTCAGGATAATGAAAACGACGAACGAGCAGTCTTTTATCTTCTCATATCGATGTATTGTTTTGTCTTGTTATCTGTCCATATCGTCTTGCGGAATTACTGACAATTATTTTTAGATTTGGTTCGGTTTTCTCACTTTGAAAACTACCGATGCAAATTAAAGGCCTAAGCAATACAGACTGTTCTAGCTGTCTTCCTTGAGGCATGTCTGTTCCAGCCCAGATTTCTGGCTCTTTCATGCAGCATCAAGTTCAGCAGAGGGTGAACAGTGTTGACACTGGACAACTCTCGCACGTGTCTCATGAGTTTCCCCACCATAGTTATGCGTTATTCTTAGATTGCATGGGGAGTAGGTGAAAATCCTGTATTTCTCCTGCACTTTGCCCTTCCGTTTGAACAGAGATGTAATCAGCAGAATGTGAGAATTATGATTCGTAAGATCTCGGAGTGCCACAGTTGTTAGTTAGTTTGCCTTCTTTGAAAGTTCATTCTTTTTTGCGAATTTTAATTTTGTTACGTTGAAAATCGAAGCTAGTCCATGCATATTTAGTGATAGTATCTGTTACTGATCCTAACAGCTTACAACGACACAAAAAGCAGCATCCAATAAGAACAATGTGAGCACACACCAGCAACAGTGGTCTTTTGTTTATCTTGGGAAGCTGATACCAGTTCAGTTAAACAGGAGGGAAAAAAAAAGAGACGGAACAGTGTTGGCAGATGATTCTCCAAGAATCATTTAGCGCACTGCTGAAATTTCTGCCAACAGAAACAGCAGCAGATCTCGCACCATGCGGCTCTGTCATTGGGAAATTTCCTATTTGGGATATTTGTGTAAATTGTTCCTCTCTACTTTTTTGCGTAGACTTATTCCTTGTTACTTAGGTTAAGGACATTCAGACAACAATATCCATTAGCAGCACTGTGGGAGCGACTACTTGGACTGGAAACCCTGGAAATTCCAGAAGGTTCGTTGGTTTCACTGTGGATGTGTCGACCTGCAATGGTGAACTTGACTCAGCTGCTTGGATTCCACCTCTCGCTTAATCCTGTCCGTTGAATGGCCTAGTTGCATAGTGAGGCGACCGCAGGCGGAAATCTAAATGAATTTGAAAAGTGATTGATATCGCACCACCAAAAAAATAAAAATTAAAAAAATAGACAAAGGAATCATAAGACAAAACACGACGCGTTTCGACTCTATCTTCTTCAGGCAAGATACACAACACTCAGGTCAACGAAAATGAATGAGCAATCACTTATCTTCATCCAGTTCGGCGCAAGATGGGCGTTGGATCAAATGTATCTTACCTAGAGAAGACCTAAGAGGTCGAAACGCGCCATGTTTTGTCTTGTGATTCGTTTGTCTACGTTTTTTTTTGTTTTGTTTTTTGTTTTGTTTGTTTGTTTTGCTTTGTTTTTGGCGGTGCGTTATCAACAACTTTTCAAATTCGTTGAATGGTTAGTCATAGATTTTTTTCCCAGTCTCAGTTGCAGAACTGTAATGCATTTCTCCTCTCCCTTCATAACGCTTGTTGTTATACGAAGAGCGGCTACATTTGGCGATCCCAGTGGAAAGACTGGTCGAAGGGATTGGGTCATCTCCCTTCATAACGCTTGTTGTTAAACGAAGAGCGGCTACATTTGGTGATCCCAGTGGAAAGACTGGTCGAAGGGATTGGGGCAAAGCTTCTCCATTCCAGGTGCAGGATGGCAATGTCACTACAGGGTCCATTAGTGACATTGAGATGACTCACTGACCGGGGTGACCGGCGTTTCCTGATATCGGGAAATAGTAGAAGGCTCCCACGGTCACACGGCTCGTTGGCTTCACCGTCCTGTGTCGTGTCCGTTTGTGGACATGGGTAGCTCGTGTTGCCTTGCATTGTCCTAGGAATAGTCCATCATCAATACGATATGTTTGTTCTATCTGTACTTCCCGTTCCTGGTGTTCATATTTATTTTATTTCTTTTTAACATTTAGAAGAAAGAGACACATTTGTTCAGTTGTTTCAGTTTACGTGCTTTCATCTTAGATGATAGTGGACGATCAACAGTCATAAAATTAAAAAACTTTATTTTCACGTATACCTGTACAACCCATCATCAGGAAACAAATTATGAGTATATCAGTATTTATAACTTCACATGATAATCTAGCAAGTTCGATTTGAGCAATAACACCTGCAGTAAACATATATGAATCATACAAAATATGGCTTACGTTATGACGGTTATCAGGACTTTTCGTCTGTGCTAACTGATCAAGATATTACACAATATGTTTAGCATTTGATTTCATAAAAACAAATCATTTCTAACATCTAAATATGTTCTGGCTTTACAGTCCTAAAGTTATAATGACTGATTTACAATCAACGCGAAAAAAAATGGTAGAGAAGGACACGGAAGAGTTGTGTACGTAAGTCGAAGCTATGTGTTGTATAGCAAAGTTCCGATATACATACTGAAATCCATTTTCAAGGTGGAATGATTTCCCTATTTCAATTTGCTATGACACATACAGATCCGCTATCAGTTGTATGTATCAGCAATTCCTCAGTACATATTTTAGGATGATCAAGGTAACTGTTCCCCAAATGGTCATTCACCCGTTTTTTTTCTGTAAATGAATATATTCGTGATCAAAATGTCGTTTGGCGTGCTCCCATGAAGGCGTTTGAGGCATTACTGGAATCTGTAAAATTGATGATATAGCAATGTTACAACTTGAGTTGAAATCAGAAAGTATGGATTCCTTTTAGTTAGATATATTACATGTTTTGTTTTTTGTTTGTTTTTTTCCCCCCTTTTTGAAAACCGTAAATAGAATAGATGAAAAGTTCGTCAGTGACCGAAATTTAAAAACTGGATGAAAGTAATTTGCCTTATAGGCAAACAATCCCTTCCGCCATGACGTTACGGTCGCTCAGATACTATGTATCGACCTAGGCATTGTTCAAGAGATCATTCAGTGTCCATTGGCGACAATGTCGTCGTTCACTGAATAGGTGTGACAGGTGTATCCTGGAGCCATGAAGTTCCAGAAAGCTCCGGCATCCAAGATGCATTTGATTCCAGTCTGGCTATTATGGTTGGCTGTAGCGAGGTGATGAAGTCGGAGTGAGTGTCGGTGTCACCCGTTAGTGTGTCCTGTGTGGACAAGCTTCTTAAATGCGCTTCAAGTCGGCCAGACATCACCCTCTCTCTGTCTCTGTCTCTGTCTGTCTGTCTGTCTGTCTGTCTGTCTGTCTGTCTCTCTCTCTCTCTCTCTCTCTCTCTCTCTGTCTTATGTCATTACACACACACACACACACACACACACACACACACACACACACACACACACACAAAGAGAGTTAACGATAACAATAATTTATTCAAGAAAACCCCCCACAGCCTCATTTAAAGGGGGTGAGTAATAAACAACGTATCTGAACAAGGTATTTTATCACCGAAATATAACCATCCACACTATACACATTTACTTACGTCAAATCACCCCTCCTTTTGAAAGACTTGTATAGATACAAAGCAGGAAATTCCTGGTAACATTTTCATTTCTTGGTGACGGAAGAAAAACTAACGCGAAAAGTGCTGGACGTTGATAAAGTTAACAGCATAAATTCTTGTTGTAGGTCTGCCAGCAGAGGGCATAAGAATACGTACACAAAGAGAGAGAGAGAGAGAGAGAGAGAGAGAGACAGACAGACAGACAGACAGACAGACAGACAGACAGACAGACAGACCGAGAGGGGGAGGGGACATGTAGAGAGAGAGATTGTAAACAGATGTAATCCGTAAACGCATATCACCAGAAATTTATTTTAAAACTTTACGGACGAAGGTGAACATACGCAACTTAAACCACAGCAAAGTTAGACACCTGTAAGCATTTCCGTATAATGATAAAACTCGTAGGTATTCGAGCAGCCCTAATCCCGCATAGAATATTGTCGAACTGCCCACGCATTAATGTAAATAAAACATAACAAAATGGATGAAGGAAAAAAGGTCTTGTTTTCAGGCCAGTGAGAAATAAAGGCCGTGACCTCCAGCACATCACAGCTTAGTCAAGGTGACTTTATAAGCAGTGGCTTTCAATGAATAGCAGTTCTGTAAAACTGACTTCATATACAGTGGCTTGCAATACTAACTTAGGGTTTCGTCAGCTCTCTTCTTCTATGTGGTAGCTTCCAACGCATTACGCTTTCGTCAAGCTGACTTTAGTGTCATTACTGTTACTTTCATCATTTATTGTCACTGTTATTTCTTTTATTCTCATCGTTACTGTGATTATTGGTTACCGTTTTTGTACTCCCAGTTCTTATAGAACAGGGAGTACTTTACAATGGGAACGAAGAAATGTTGTCTGTGTGTGTGTGTGTGTCTGTCTGTCCGTCCGTGGTCAAAATGTGTTCCACTCACTCCAGACAAAACTACTGAGCCGATCTTTCTGAAAATTTGTAGGTATGTTCATTATGGGTCACGGATGATCCCCAATGTTTTGTGTTACCGTTATAGCCGTTACTAACGGCTATAATGGCCCATAACGGTTTTTCTTCTTTATGGAATATCTCAGAAAGGACTGGGCCCATCTTTCTAAAAATTTGTAGGTACGTTCATTATGGGTCATGGATTATGCCGAATGTTTTAGTTTACCATTATAGCCGTTACTAACGGCTATAACTGCCCATAACGCTTTTTTCTTCTTTATGGAAAATCTCAGAAAGTACTTGGCCGATCTTTCTGA
>CM065722.1:72446931-72459431 GCA_033310375.1 Conus canariensis | reverse complement strand
GTTATCAGATAGGTTCCGAATAATAATGACCGCCCCCGTAAACTTCACGAGTGCCGATAATGGAAAGCCCCCCCCCCCCCTTCCCTCCCATTCCCTAACCTCCCTCCCTCCTCTCGCTTCCCTCCCCCTTTCCCCTCCCCCTCCCCCCGCCCTTGCTGTAAGGTTGGCATCAGATCTATTGGCAGGCAAACCTTGGACTTCGAACTACGCTAGAAATTTTTTTTTTTTCGTTTTTGGAAAAGCTTTGAGTCCTGAAGGCATGGCTCGGAGTTAGTATTATCTGGAATGACCAGTGGAGTGACCAGAGTAGAAATCAAACATAGGAAGAGACGAGAGGGAGTAAGAATTAAGTTGTCGGGTATGGAGGAAAGGGCTACAGACATCTCACAGTACTATCATTTTAAAACAAACCCACAGACTTTAGGACATCCAAAATGCCGAAAGACAAACGGAAAGATGTATATCAAACAGAATTTGTTAAAAAAAATCGGGCAGTTAAAGAGCATAGAAACAGGAGCAACTAAACCAACTACTACTTAGGTAAACGTAGTTCATTTGTCCAGTCCTGAAAGATAGACCATTTTATCAGATCAGAGACAGAGTGTGGACAAAGCGGGAAATGAGCTAAAAAAAATAAATAAAAAAAAAGATAAAAAGGAGGTAGGGGGTAGAAACGACTAAAACAGTTATGGCCCTTGAAAAAGTTAATTGTGACGCATCCAGACCAAGTGATTTGGCGGACTGCTAGAAACCGAGGCAATAAATTAATAAACAGACAAATAAATGAACAATGAATTAGATAATTGAATAAAGAAACAAAAACGTAAATGAATAAGTAAATAAATGAATAAATAAATAAAGGCAGCCGTCTTTGTAATCAGTCGTCTAATTCCTGAACCAGACCTTGATCTGTTATTCCTGCGAAGAAGACGCATGACCACATACCTGCATACGTTAGCACATCTAAGCTCGCATTACCTTGAACTGTAATCAGACGTGGACGTGCTCGCTCTCGCCCCCCCCCCTCCCCCCCACCACACACACACCACACACACACACACATACACACACACACACACACACACACACACACACACCACACAACACACACACACAGGCACATTCCTCTGCATACAAGAAGAAGCCGTGCAATACGATTCAGTTGTCGGATGATAATACACAGTATGTATGGGTGCATATGTGCGTGCGAGCCAGCGAGAGAGAGAGAGAGAGAGAGAGAGAGAGAGAGAGAGAGGTGTGTGTGTGTGTGTGTGTGTGTGTGTGTGTGTGTGTGTGTGAGGGTGGGGAGGTAGATCATTTTCTAATGATATGACATAATATGAAGTCATTTCTCAAATCAGTCTGATTCTTCTTTGAAGAATTTCTACAGTTCTTGAAGCCTGGATGTGTTGGATATGGATTGAACACCAAGAGTAGTGCTCCTCTCACGCTTCGCTTTTCCTGCGGCAGTACTGCCCGTAGAGAAATCCACATTTCTTTAAACAAACATCGGAGTACTGAACCGTAAAACGTAACAAGCATAAAGCAACGCGCCTCGACCTACTGGTCTTCAGGCAGGACAAGAACAAACGAACAAACAAACAACAGAAATAACTACATAATGAGTTGGGGGTGGGGGGTGGGGGGGGGGGGGCGAGGTGCAAGTGAAAAAATCCTCAGCCAGTGTGAAAATGACTCATCGGAGATGGGGCAGGGAGTAGGGGGCGAGGGGGGGAAGGGGAAAGAGAAGGAGAAATAGGATGGACAGAAAGACGTAAAAGACCAGATACCAACTCCTTCACTAACAGCTGCGGAAACCATTGCGTTCTGTATTTGGAACAGAACTGTTTGTTTATGGCAGACCAGAGTAGACTATCATCTCCTGGATAACATCTCCGTAGTTGTCACGATTGGTTACTGCTGTGACAACCCACACTGGCATGGTGTGTAAGGATTTCAAACACAAATACAATGTCAACATAGATCTTATTTCTTCGTCTGGGTGGAAGAGAGCTATAACTAAACATATACGAAATGCCAAGATAGCAGTTCCTAGCAATCAATGTATGGAGATGTCTGCTTGTTATAGAAAGCTAACGGCTATATTCAAAGGGTCAAAATCATGGTACAATACACTTACTGACAATACCAAACGTCCGAAATGTTGCGAAAGATGGGGATCAAAAGGTGAATCTTGAAAGTGACTCGGATGCACTCTTCTTGTATCTTCACAACACATCTGATATAAAACTCAATTGGTTTCAGGTGGGAATGACTCCTAGGTGTCTAGGGGCAAGTGTTACTTTTAAACAGATGGGTGTGCTGAACAGTGAGTCCTGTAGCTTTTGCAACGTCACAATAGGCAGTATCACTCATGTGCTCAGATGCTATGGCGTCAGTCTAGGGTTTTTTTGTTTGTTTGTTTGTTTGTTTTTTAATTATTGATGATACAATGAACGAAAAACGTCAGAATGTATTTCATATACGTATTAGTGAACCGCTAGCTACACTTGGCTTTGATAAAGACCCATGCGTCGACCATATCTTTTACTTCATTTTGGTATGTGCTGAAGAATATTTCAACTGGTATAAAATAAACATAAATATGCCCAGTCTGAAAGCCTTTCTTTAGTTAAAAATACGGTTACAATACGGTTACAATATCAAAGAATACATCCCGCACAAAAACATATAGTACGTAGTGATTTGTCTTGCCAAGTGGACTCCATATAGTAATAGTAGTAATAGTAACAAAGCTTTTCTAAAGCGCCTTTCCAAAGGTTCTAGGCGCTGACAGTTCACATTCTCGTGTACACAACGGGCAGCCTGCCTGGGTAGTGCTCACTGAAGAGCTGCCTGCTGGCGCTTCATTCAGTCGTTTCCCGTGTCATCCAGTCAATGTCGTCTACTCAGTTTCCTTATTTCCTTCATTCTTTATTTCTCACGCAGTGTGCATGCTATGTGTAACGTCTCATCCATACCCACGGCCAAACTGGCCTTCTCTTCCGAAAGTTGGAGATGAGATTGTATGTGTGTGCAAGATGTTATACGTGTGTTCACACACAGAACCTCGGTTTATAGTCTCTTTCGAATGACTGTATGGGGAATGGAGTTGGAACCAATGTTGACTCCGGGGTAAAAAAAAAAAAAAAAAAAAAAAATCCCCCTGTACCGAAACGGCCCAGCGGAAATTCGGACCCGCGACCCCAGGATCACCAACATTACGAGCCCGGCGCTCTACCAACCGACCTATTCCGGCTATAAGACGTCTTTCTCTTGATATCAGCAGAATTAATGATGTCATATGTATAAGATTTAAATATACATAAATATATGTATCTTTTTTCAGCAACTTTTTTCCTCTCCACACTTTCGTTTTGTTTTATTTACTACCTCTCGCTGGCTGCTTTGGGGGCGCTGTTGGATTCTTTTTTTAACCCTTGATGGAGAGAACACCACAGAATTACGGACTGTGGTGTGTCTCTATTTGACGCCAAGAGCCCAGGTACAATCAGTCGTGTCTCCCTGATGAGTCCGATCCAGCGGACGCAAGGCCTAGGAGCAGGCAGTACATATAGATCTCCTTTCGAGAGGGATTGCGACGGTTTCCTCATGCAGCTAGTGAAGGATTTTCATATTTATAACACATATTTTCCCATTTTCTTCATCTTCAATTTTTTTTATAATTTCAAATCTTTGCCAAGTCATTACTATAATGATCGAAGAATTGTTAACCCGCACACCGGCATACGGTGGATATTGCAACTCGGCAGCTTCCATGTGGTATCAAAATTCAGGTCCAGTGTATGTATGTATTATTCGGTTAGTTCCTTTCATTATGGTGCAAATCGCTTTCAGCTGCCTCCAAGCGATGTGACTCAATTGACATGATAAAACCTCTTACATATCAGCTTTTTCATCAATAAGTCGACAGTCTATAAGTCTGTCTGTCTGTCGGTCGGTCTGTATATGGGTGTCCTGATACTGGAGTTATTCATGTGTGGTGTCTTTTGTTGTTGCTGTTGTTGTTATTTTTTTGTTGGTTTACTTTTTATGGCCCTTTTGAAATTCGTTATTTGCTCTTGTTTGTCTGCTTTCTTTCTATCAATAAAGAGGGAAATATTACCCATGTTTTATGTCACTTAATGTGAATAAATGTGTTGGAACTGTTATCTAATATAGCACACCAGTTCCTGTTTTTCTTAGATTTTATGTGATTCACAATGCCACGGTGGAAGCACCACAATCCAATGGACTCACAAATGGAGCCAATGAATAAACGAACAAATGATAGAAAGAGGGACATGAAAGAAAGCGATGCCCAGGAACAAGTTACAGAAACAGCTCATGAGAAATTAGCTGATTTTTTAAATCTGCGCAGAAACTGATCACGACGGGGGAAAAACACGAGAGAGAAAGAAGAGACAGTGCTCTCTCTCTCTCTCTCTCTCTCTCTCTCTCGAGAGAAAAAAAAAAGGTGTTTCGACTACATGCTCCGTGTTCACTTTCGCTTCTCTTCCCTCTGTTCATGTTTTACTTTCTTCTCACAGTTGCTTATGTCAACATTTACATTTGCAGGGCTCTGCGTTTATATGTTGTTGTTGTTTGTTTTTTGTTTTTGTTTTTTGGGGGGTTGAGTGTTTTTTTTGCGTGTGTGTGTTTTAATCCGCGCATGCTCTAACTATTATCTCTTTCTCAACAAATGTTAAATGTAATTGATTGCGCAAAAAAAAAAAAAAAAAAAAAAAAAAAAAAACCACAGGCGCGTTTCAACCTCTTAGGTCTTCTTCAGGCAAGATACAAAACACTCAGGACAACGACAATGAACGAGAAATCACTTACCTTCACTCACTTCAGCGGAAGATGGGCGCCGTGAGGTGGATGAAGATTGCTCGTTCGTTTTCGTTGTCCTGAGTTTTTTGTATCTTGCCTGAAGAAGACCTAAGAGGTCGAAACGCGTCGTGTTTTGTCTTGTTATTCGTTTGTCTACTTTCTTTTTCTTTTTCTTTGTTTCGGTGCGCTACTGATTATATTTAAGATTTGTTTAGATTTTCGCCTGCAGTCGTCTCACTTTGCAACTAGATCATACTCTCTTTCTATTTAGTAGTAAAAGTAGAAGTAGTGGTGGTAGTAGAAGTAGTAGTAGTAGTAGCAGTACTAGTAGCAGTACTAGTAGAAATAGTAGGAGGAGGAGGAGGAGCAGGAGTGTTTTTGTGTGTGTGTGTGTGTGTGTGTGTGTGTGTGTGTGTGTGTGTGTGTGTGTTTGTTTCTTGACGTCACCGTTTTTGGTCTTGCACTATGTTTTCGTAAAAAACATATAATAGAATGGCAAATAGGTTACACATTGGAGGACGATAGGCTGCCTAAAACCTTTATCCTTGAGCAGTCTCTCCCCTCTCTCTCCTCTCTCTCTCTCTCTCCTCTCTCTCCCTCTCTCTCTCTCTCTGATTTAGACTCAAGGGAAGTAGTCGGATGACAAATATACGTACATGTCTGTGTATGAACTTGGTTAGGGCTATACATGATATTATCAAGCAGGGGATGAAATAAATGTATCTGTGCAAACTTTACATCAACGGCTTAATATAATAAACTGCAGATGGCAAAGTTGAAAGAAGTTGAGAGAGTCAACTCTATTCCAGTGGCAGGTTTGATATGCGGAGAATTGTTAATTGTGTATGTTAGATAATGAATTATCTTTTGTCCGATGTAGATGGGCATTAATGAACTGTTTCCATAAAAATCCCATTTGTTTTTTTTCCGAAATCAGAGCATAGGTGTCAGTATGAAAATGTCAACCGGGTTGAACTTTTATGTTCATTGTGTGATAGAAACTGTTAAGGATGAAGTTCTCTTTGTTTTGAAGAATCCTGTTCTGAGTGATCGCTGTGTAAAGTCCATCCCGAAGAAATGCTTTATTCCTCCTTGTTTTTTTTCTCTTTTGTTAATTAATGAAAGAATAGTTCGTAATTTGGTTCGGAATTTGTATGAAGATGTCCACTCAGGGGAGGCAATTTTATCTTTTGTTCACTTGGGGAAGACAACTTTATCGTCAGTTTGTTACTGACTAGTTGAGACTTCTATGAACTTACACGATAACTAGCTCAGACTACTTGGACATTTGTATTGCCTCTTCTTCATATGGAGATATGGCCTTTTTGTGAATCAGTCATCTCTCTCTCTCTCTCTCTCTCTCTCTCTCTCTCTCTCTCTCTCTCTCTCTCTCTCTCTCTCTCTCTCTCTCTCTCTCTGTGTGAAACATTCGCATTACGTCTCCTTCATATGGAGATATGGCTTTTTGTGAATCAATCATCTCTCTCTCTCTCTCTCTCTCTCTCTCTCTCTCTCTCTCTCTCGTGTGTGTGTGTGTGTGTGTGTGTGTGTGTGTGTGTGTGTGTGTGTGTGTGTGTGTGTGTAAAAACATTCGTATTACCTCTCCTTCATATGGAGATGTGGCCTTTTTGTGAATAAATCATCTCTCTTTCTCTCTCTCTCTCTCTCTCTCTCTCTCTCTCTCTCTCTCTCTCTCTCTCTCTCTCTCTCTCTCTCTGTGTGTGTGTGTGTGTGTGTGTGTGTGTGTGTGTGTGTGGCGTGCGTGCGTGCGTGCGTGTGTGTGTGTGTGTGTGTGTGTGTGTGTGTGTGTGTGTGTAAAAGACAAAGCGCCACGTCTCCCTGTCCTTGACGTGTGCTCATGTGATAAGTTCAATCTGTTCTATTTGGAGCACCATCAGGATGGGAAAGGTACGTCAAACTGTACAAGTCATCAACTCCTTCCAGCAATAATTTCTTTCTGTTACATCTCCATCATCAGTGCTTATGCAGACATTACTTTGTTCGGCTGCTTGGGCATAAGCGACTTGTGCCGAGTTGTGATAATGAGTTCTTCCCAGGGTTGTAAAAGAAATTTCTCTCTCTACTCCGGGGGCTATATTATGTTAGCGATTGTCCTTTATATTCCAATGATCATAAAATCTGCAGTGTTCATGGGATTGAAAAGACACGAAAGTGGAAGATGGTGGGTGTGTGTGTGGGGTGGGGGGGGGGGGAGGCGCTCGTAGAAAGGTTGAGGAAGAGAGAGGTCGCGGCTTTGGGGGGGGGGGGGGGGGGGGGGGGGGGGGTCCATCCATACTTCCATCCGTCCAATCAAAGTCCAGGCTGCGTTGTCGCTTATATCATATACACAACGACAGTGTCTTTATTGCTGTGTACGTACAGTTCGTTTTGCACGTGCAAAACCGTTCAAACACAAGGTTGCTCACTTGGGTTGTTTTTTTTTTTATATGTCAGACTGAATGTGGTTTGGTAGCCTCGTCTTGAACGGACGTTGTTTTGCGGTAATATATAAAGTAATTTTGGCCGCTGACATTTCACGACATTCACAAAGATGCGACCACACGAGACGTGGGTTTGTCGTCGTATGGTGGGTTTATGTCGCTGATATCTAAAACAAAGCCGTGCGTGTTATTGCATGTGGATCTTGAGGTGTGTTTGTGATAAACTGTAGATTAGTACCCTGTCTTCCTCCTCCAAGTACCAGTGTTTCGGTCGGAACTGGTTCTGCTTTTTATTGTGCTATGTTTCAAAATAGCTTATCGGTGACGTGGAAGAGAGTTATTTGTATGCATACGCGGTATATATTTGTATGCATGGTGTATGTATTAGTTTGTTGTTCATGGGTAACGTGATTTAAGTATACATTGTTTGTTCTTTCCTTATTTATCAACCGATCTTGTTATATTTTCAAGTTTGGTCGAATGTTAATGAGCAAACTAGAGTACATTCTTGCAGTGTCTTTTCTTAAGTCTTTTTTCTTCTTGTGTGTGTGTCATCTCTTTTGTTTTTAGTTGAGGAATAGTTTTGCTCTTGGTAATGGGGTGTTTTTTCCTGTCTTTTTATTGGGGATATTTTTGTTTTTGTTGTTGTTTCCTTGCTTGTTTTATTGTTGTTGTTATTGTTGTTCTTTTTGTTTTGTTTTGTTTTGTTTTGTTTATTCAGTCACACAGCACTTATGGCGTGTTGAGGTCAGATGAAGTGATATATGTTCACCATCTGTTTTGTTGTAGAGAAACCCGTGTACCGGCCAGGTAAGAGTTCACTGCCCAGTCAGCACGACCAGGATGAGGGGGACACAGGTGGTCTTTGGCCTGGTGTGTGTGTGTGTGTGTGTGTGTGTGTGTGTGTGTGTGTGTGTGTAGTGTAGTGTAGTGTGTGTGTGTGTGTGTGTGTGTGTGTGTGTGTGTGTGTGTGTGTGTGTGTGTGTGTGCATATGCGTCTGTGCTTGTGTGTTGACGTAAGTGAACAGTCTACCAATCTGTTACATGGCATTCTTCGAATCTCAATAATGGCCAAGTAAAATTCTTCCATGACCATAAATGAGAAATAGAATGCGACTCGGGAGAATGAGAGAGAGACAGACAGACAGACACAGACACAGACACAGACTGGGAGATAGAGTTGTACGCATTTTATTGACCATCAATCCATCCATTTCATGAATACGTTCTTTCATCCATGATATGAATCCGTATCAGCCAATAACTCATCGTTTCGATTGTCTTACATGCTCGTCCATACTTAAACCTACTTTAGTAAGTTTCATTTGTATCCATTGTACTTAATCACCCATGTTAAAACCTATATCTATTAATCTGCTCTTGTATCGCTTAATCCCCATAATTAAACCTTATATCTAGTCACCTGTTCTTGTATCGCTTAATCCCCATAATTAAACCTGTATCTGTTGACCTACTCTTGTATCTATATTATTTACTCACTATACATTTACTTAGCTTTTTTTAAAATTATTAACGAACCTTTGCTTAGTTCTTAATTACTCGCCCATGCTTCCACCTATTTTAGCAATGTTCCATTGTATCCAACATACTTATCAACCATATGGTCACTTCTTCCACATTTATTACACTCGTATCCATGTTACTCATCGAAAAGCTTCACTTGTTTCTGTAACCTTTTCTTATATCAGTTTTACCCGCTCTTTCATACGTTCACCAATTTTTCTTAGCAACTTACTCTTGTATCCATCTTGCTTGTTCGTCCGTTCTTTTATCTATTATTCCAAACTTTTATTTTCACTGATCGTATTAACATGTATTTTTAGCTTTTTTGACTTACACTTCCGCCGATGTTATTAATTCATTCTTTCGCCTGTCGTAGAAATCAGTGCTTTTATCTTTTTCATTAAACCATCTTGCTAGCCCATTCTTTCACGTACTTTTACCAGTCCGTTCTTTTACCCTCTTACTAACCCGATGCTTTCACTTATTTTTACTGGCCCATCCCTCTATCCATGCCATTCAGCTGTCTATACTTTTCATTTAGTTTTAACTGTTCTATACATCCACCCATATTACTACTACATCCGTACTCCCATCTTCACCTACCCGTATTTTCACCCACCCTACAAACTATTCATTTACCGTTCTTGCGAATCTATAGATTCACTCATCTTACAAATCCATCCTTTTTTTCTATATTGCCAAAATCTACTTTCACTCATTTTACAAGTCCATACTTTCCCCCATTTTACTGGCCCCCTACATTGACTTATTTTCACTAATCCATGCTGATATTCATTTTACCAGCCTTTTTTCTTGACCTTTGACCTTTTTTTCTTCTGATCCATGCTTTCGCCCATCATACCACCCCATCATACCACCCCATCATACCACCCCATCATTTCAGCCATCTAACTAAACCATACCTACTACCTATGTCAATAAAGCACACACTAATCTTTGTAAACCATTCGCTCACCTGTCTGTCCTTACTCACACTTTAGCCCCATGTTGAAAACCACAATTTCACCTGGTATTATTACTGTTGTTATCATTGAAAACTCTTGTATACATTCTCAATCAGAGACCAAGCTCTAAGCTTCTCACAATGTACGCTCTTGTTTACACAACGGGTTGTCTACCCGGGTAGAGCCGACTGAACAGCTGCACATTGGCACACATCAATAGTTTCCCATATCATTAGTCGAATATCAGTCACTTGCCTTTGATTTTTTTCTCGGAGGATGTACGCTCTGTGTATACGTGTCATCCATACCATGTATTCTTTCGAAAGTTGGTGGTGGGATTTTTCGCGTGAGCATAAAATTATGCTTGCGTTCACGCGCGGAAACTCGGTTTATAGTCTCATTCAAAGAACTTTCCGGGAATGGAGTCTGAACCAATGCTAAGCCTGAGAGGAAAATCCCCTCGTTCTGAAACGGCCCGGCGAAGATTCGAACCCGTAAGCTGAAGATTCCCCAGGATCACCTGAGCTCTTTTAGTATCTATGACTTTCATCCATTTTACTGAGTCTTCCTTTCACGCACCTCAGTAACCCATCCTTTTGCCAACCAGCAGTCGAATATCAGTCATTCATTCTCATCACTCATTGCTACAGCTAGGCCATCCTTTCACCTGTTTAGTCTTTCCCAGCCCAGCTTTTCACCCACTGTTCTAACTCATCCTTTCACCCATTTTTCCAGAGCAAGGCGTTTACCCGTCTCACCGACCCATCCTTTCAGTTGATTTGATTGACCTTTACTTTCATCCATTGTACTTAGTCATTCAAAGAGTTGGATCTTGGTGGAGGAATGCGCTTTCCTTACTCCCCTTCTTGCTGCTATTGTTCTCGCTCTTTGCTTAGTCATCGGTATTCACGCGCTGCGATTCTTGGGTCTGTGTTCTCTTTCTTCTTCATCCCTTTTGTCAGTGCACGTCTTTGATTGTCTGCAGTCACCATTTTTTTTCTTTTCTTTTTTTTTTTTTTTTTTTGTGGAGCCTGTACAGCATCTCACTTTCAGCAGACATGACTCAGAAAATCTCTTCACACATCCTCCTGTCTCCCAGAGAAAAAAAAACCCAGTCATTTCAGGGTGATATTTTCAAAAGGTTAACTGAGGAATGAAGAGGAGATAAAAAAAAGTATTCTCAACAAGTTTCAAAAAGGAGTGACGGAGGACGGAAAATGGAGCAAAATTCAGAAAGAGAGGGGGGTTAGTTACCGCCAAGAACACAGAGAAACAGAGTACAGGACAAAACACAATGCATTTCGACCTCGTGGGTCTTCATCAGGCAAAAAGGAATAACATTTCGGACAGTGAAAACGAAGAACGAGAAACCACTTATCTTCTCATATTCGGCGCAAGATCGAAATGACCGCTGGACGAAAACGAGGCCTATTGCGTTTTTATTTGGGTGCCGAACTCATGGAAAGATAAGTGACTCTGCGTTCTTTGTTCGTACTGTCCTAAATGTTATTTGTTTTTGCCTGAAGAAGACCCAAGAGGTCGACATGCATTGTGTCTTGTCCTGTGCTTTGTTTATGTCCTTGGCGGTAACTAACCCCCTCTCTTTCTAAATGTTGAGGCCTATTGAGTTACATGTCACAATTTTGCAATGTTCAAGATGCTGATAAAAAAGAGCAGATACATAAACATACTCACATTAAAAAAAAAATAGAACTACGTAGTAGAAGACAAGGCACACAAATAAAGTCAAGAGACAGGTCAAGAAAAAATTACCAGTCATATACAAATCCAGAATCGATTCATTCACAATCAATTCTTCAGAGGTAAAATGATTTGTCGTTCGTATCTCGCTGTCCTGTCCATTCGACGTGGTTTGAATTCTTCGTTCGTATGCTATGTGTCAGCTAAGGAAATGACATATTTGTTTCACCTATCTCAACCTATCATGTTAACCTATTTTCAGTTCATTCACTTATGTGATTTGTTCCTCATCTGTGAACGCATCGTAGCTGACCATCCTAAGTATCTAATTCGTGAAGTCATGCGTTCACCAAAAACAAACCAAAAAAACCCAAAAGGGACATAGAATGGTCATTCTAGGGAACAGTAATGGTCATTCTATGTCACAAAGTCACGTCCAACAGGCACCAGCGAGCATCTCTGAAGTGGCTCGGCAGCGGTGCAGTGACTGTTCTAACGGGTGGCCTCGTGGAGACCTAACACTGATTGCTCTCTGGGAGCTGTCGGTGGTGGGGCTGCGACAGAACGACCTGGGTGTGGCTTAAAAGGGATAACAAGTGGCATGATGATAACGCCACTGGGCAAGAGGAAGGCGTGGTGTGGGGGGGTGGGTGAGGGTAAGGTGGTAAGGGGTGGACAAGAAAGATTAGACAGTCGATTTTTTTTTCTTGTCTACATCCATATTCATTTAATGTTTTCTCATTATCACCCATTTACTCATCAATTCATCATTTTTGTTGTTGTTGTTGTTGTTGTTGCTTACTAACCACCCACCAACTCATTCCACCTGTATCTGTTCTCTCCTCCCACCCCACCCCCATCCCACCCCGCTTTCTTTTTCTCCCACCTCCTCCTCCACTTCCTCCTTCTCCTCCTTTCGCTCCTTCCTCACCCTCCTCCTCCTTCTTTTTCTTCTCCTCCCCCTCCTCCACCTCCACCCCCACCTCCCCCACCTCCTCGTCTTCTTTCTCCTGCTCCTCCACCTCCTCTTTCTTCC
>CM065722.1:72421931-72441931 GCA_033310375.1 Conus canariensis | reverse complement strand
AAACTAGTAAACTGAATATGTTGATCTTGAAGGCGTTGAAACACTGTTTTTTGTGTTTGATGTTTGTTTTGTTGTTTTTTTTTGTTTTTTTTTGTTTTGTGTGTTTTTTTGCTGGTTTTTTTTTTTTTTCATACTTCGATAAAATCAGAAAAGCATCGATTTTGGATACATTACGAAAGATCTTGATTTTAATACTAATTTTAATGTCAATTTTAATCTCGATTATGAAGGACATTAATTTATGATGCATCATGAAATAAACTGACTTTTTAACGCATCATGACCAATACATTGACATTAATTCCTCATGAAAATCATTGGTACCTTTTTCATATGAATGTACGGTGACCACACTGACGTTTGACGCATTTTAGTAACTTTCTTTCGGCACCATTTCGAAAACACTTAATCTTCTTTAACCATGTAAGCACTGATATTTGCTTGGCAACCTACAAAGAGTTATCTCCGTAACACACCTGATAATAGAGAAATATCATTTTGAACCATCTACACACTTGATCTAACCATTTGGAAACCTAAAAACCACGATCTATCAGTTCTTTCTTTTCTTTCTGCGTACGCAGGCTGATACTCCTGCGGACACTGCCTGTATAGACAGGCAGTGGAGTTTTGTGTGTATGACCGTTTTTTTATCCCGCCATTAAGGCAGCCACACTCCATCTTCGGGGAAGGTGCATGCTATGTTTAACGTGTCATCCATACCCACGGCCAAATTGGCCTTCTCTTCCGAAAGTTGGTGATGGGATTTTACGTGTGTGCAAGATGTGCGTGCGTTCACACACGGAACCTCGGTTTATGGTCTCATTCGAAGGACTGTATGGGGAATGGAGTCAGAACCAATGTTAACTCCGAGGAAAAAATCCCCCTGTACCGAAATTCGAACCCGCAACCCCAGGATTACGAGTCCGGCGCTCTACCAACTGAGCTATTCTGGCCCGCGATCTATCAGTTCGACACGCCTGAAAACCTTATTTTTTTCCGTCTGAATGTCTTGAAAAGTCTTACTTTCCCGTGGGACATATCTAAAAATATTGATCTGTCTATCTAGCAGACCTGAAAATGTTGACCTGTGCACTAGACACCAAACGAAAACGTTGACATATCGATTTGACACACCGAAAAACGTTTACGTGTCTGATTGAAACACACTTGTAAACGTTGACCTGTGTGACTGGCTCCTCTGCAAAATACTGACTTGGGCGACTCGCACACTTGCAAGCACTGGCCTGTCCGTTAGGTATGTCGGAAGACACTGACAGATTTGTTTGACGTAACTGGCGGGGAGGGGATGAAGGAGTTGACATATCCACTCTGCACATCTGAAAACGCTGACCAGTTCTTTTTGAGACACCTGAGAACGCTGACCAGTTCTTTTTGAGACACCTGAGAACGCTGACCAGTTCTTTTTGAGGCACCTGAGAACGCTGACCAGTTCTTTTTGAGACACCTGAGAACGCTGACCAGTTCTTTTTGAGACACCTGAGAACGCTGACCAGTTCTTTTTGAGACACTGAAAACGCTGACCAGTTCTTTTTGAGACAGCTGAAAACGCTGACCAGTGTTCTTTTTGAGACAGCTGAAAACGCTGACCAGTTCTTTTTGAGACGGCTGAAAACGCTGACCAGTTCTTTTTGAGACGCTGAAAACGCTGACCAGTTCTTTTTGAGACGGCTGAAAACGCTGACCAGTTCTTTTTGAGACAGCTGAAAAACGCTGACCAGTTCTTTTTGAGACACCTGAAAACGCTGCCCGGTTCTTTTTGAGACAGCTGAAAACGCTGACCAGTCATTTTTGAGACGGCTGAAAACGCTGACCAGATCTTTTTGAGACACCTGAAAACGCTGCCCAGTTCTCTTTGAGACAGCTGAAAACGCTGACCAGTCATTTTTGAGACGGCTGAAAACGCTGGCCAGTTCTTTTTGAGACGGCTGAAAAACGCTGACCAGTTCTTTTTGAAACGGCTGAAAACGCTGACCAGTTCTTTTTGAGACGGCTGAAAACGCTGACCAGTTCTTTTTGAGACGGCTGAGAACGCTGACCAGTTCTTTTTGAGACACCTGAGAATGCTGATCTCTCTGTTTGACACAGCCAGAACAGCTGATCTACATGACACACCTGAAAGTGCTGACCTATCTGTTTGACACGCTCGCTTCAAAACCACTGACTAGCTCTTTTTCAGACATACAAAAACACTGACATTTCTGTTTGACACAGCTGAAAATGCTGACCGACATGACACTGAAAACGTCCATCTATCCGTTTGTACCCACCTGTAAACGTCGACCTATCCGTTTGACACACCTGTAAACGTCGACCTATCCGTTTGACACAGCTGAAAACGTCAACCTATCCGTTTGACACACCTGAAAACGTCGACCTCTTTGTTTGACACACCTGAAAACGTCAACCTATCCGTTTGACGCACCTGAAAACGTCGACCTATCCGTTTGACACACCTGAAAACGTCAACCTCTTTGTTTGACACACCTGAAAACGTCAACCTATCCGTTTGACGCACCTGAAAACGTCGACCTATCCGTTTGACGCACCTGAAAACGTCAACCTATCCGTTTGACGCACCTGAAAACGTCGACCTATCCGTTTGACGTACCTGCAAACGCTGACCTATCCGTTTGGCTCACCTAAAAACGTCGACCAATCCGTTTAACACAGCTGAAAACGTCGACCTATCCGTTTGGCGCACCTGAAAACGCTGAATTATATGTTCGACACGCTTTATACTGCAGACCTCTCTGTTTCACACATTTGAAGACGTTGACTTCTTCGTTTGGCTTACCTGAAAACATGTAACTGTCTGTTTGACTCGACCGAACAATGTGCAACTGTCTGTTTGACTGACATAAAAACATGGAACTGTCTGTTTGACTGACCTGAAAATATGGAACTGTCTGTTTGACTCTCCTGAAAATATGAAACTGTCTGTTTGACTGACCTGAAAAAAATGAAACTGTTTGACTGATCTGAAAACATGAAACAGTCTGTTTGACTCTCCTGAAAATATGAAACTGTTTGACTGTCCTGAAAACATGAAACTGTTTGACTGACCTGAAAACATGAAACAGTCTGTTTGACTCTCCTGAAAATATGAAACTGTCTGTTTGACTGACCTGAAAACATGAAACAGTCTGTTTGACTCTCCTGAAAACATGAAAGTCTGTTTGACTCTCCTGAAAATATGAAACTGTCTGTTTGACTGACCTGAAAACATGAAACTGTTTGACTGACCTGAAAACATGAAACAGTCTGTTTGACTCTCCTGAAAATATGAAACTGTCTGTTTGACTGACCTGAAAACATGAAACAGTCTGTTTGACTCTCCTGAAAATATGAAACTGTCTGTTTGACTGACCTGAAAACGTGAAACTGTCTGTTTGACTGATCTGAAAACATGAAACTGTTTGACTGACCTGAAAACATGAAACAGTCTGTTTGACTCTCCTGAAAGTATGAAACTGTCTGTTTGACTGACCTGAAAACATGAAACTGTTTGACTGGTCTGAAAACATGAAACAGTTTGTTTGACTCTCCTGAAAATATGAAACTGTCTGTTTGACTGACCTGAAAACATGGAACTGTCTGTTTGACTGACATAAAAACATGGAACTGTCTGTTTGACTGACATAAAAACATGGAACTGTCTGTTTGACTCTCCTGAAAATATGAAACTGTCTGTTTGACTGACCTGAAAACGTGGAACTGTCTGTTTGACTGACCTGAAAACGTGGAACTGTCTGTTTGGCTGACCTGAAAACGTGGAACTGTCTGTTTGGCTGACCTGAAAACGTGGAACTGTCTGTTTGACTGACCTGAAGACATGGAACTGTCTGTTTGACTGACCTGAAAATATGGAACTGTTTGACTGACCTGAAAACATGGAACTGTGTGTTTGACTGACCTCAAAACATGAAAAGTTTGACTGACCTGAAAACATGAAACTGTTTGACTGACCTGAAAACATGAAACTGTTTGACTGACCTGAAAATATGAAACTGTTTGACTGACCTGAAAACATGAAACTGTTTGACTGATCTGAAAACATGAAACTGTTTGACTGACCTGAAAACGTGGAACTGTCTGTTTGACTCTCCTGAAAATATGAAACTGTCTGTTTGACTGACCTGAAAACATGAAACTCTCTGTTTGACTCAGCTGAAGAATGTGGATCTACCTGATCCTAACTCGGAGTGCTGTCTGTCCCAGGGTCGGGGTCCTCGCAGACAGCCGGGCCTCAGCTGCGCGGGGAGAACTGCGCCGTGGCCTTCACCATCCTCCTGGGACACCGATGTGTCGTCATCGTTCTTGTGGCCTTGACCTATTTATTCACCGTCTGCTATGTGAGCACGTGATACCCAACCCCGCCAGGTTTGACAGCGAAGTGAGAGTGACGGAAGATTTTGTTGTTATTTGTTGTTGTTGGTTTTTTTTTTTCCACGTCATGTTTTTGGCGTGTGGATCTACAATCCATGGGGGGAAAATGTGGTGGCGGTGTGGAGGTTTCCTGAGCGGGGGAGAGGGAGGGGGGAGGGGGTGAAGAGAGAGATGAGGAGCCGGAGTTTGCGAAGGGGAAGCCACACCATTAACTGATGTTGTGTGATTCCTGCGAGCGTGCCAGCATGATTTTACCGGTTTTTTGTTTTAAACAGTCAGAAACGAATATGCCGGAAAACCGGTTTGTTTTGTGGCATTGCCTGGATCACAATATATATCAATCGACGAAAGAGACTCGAATGGAAATCAGAAGAATGGAAATTCTTACAGAAATTTTTTTTTTGTAGGGGTGGGAGTGGGGATGGTTGTGTTTTGGCGACTTGGACTCTTAGGACAGACAGTACTATGAACAAAAATGCCATTTCACAAACTTGAGAACCAAGATGCCAGCACCTAAGATACACATTTCTTCGAATTGTGTTCTTGTGACGATCATTCTTCGACTCGTTTGTTTGTGATGATCAAGGTACTAAAGATCATCGCCCGGGGGACATTTTTGTTTCATAACTGATCGCCCCCTCACGCAAGACATTGAGCAGATCGTACAACATTTAGAGAGTCTGCTCTCCCGTGTTCAATGTAGAGATGAATTTCCGTGGGTTTTTTTGTTGTTTTTCTTTTTTTGTTTTTGTTTGGTTTTTGGTTTTTTTTTTGTTGTTTTTTTTTTTTTTTTTGGGGGGGGGGTTGGTGGGGATTTTTTGGGGGTTTTTTTGTTTGTTTTTTTGTTTTTCTTCATCCGTTTGATTCTTGGAGATGTTTGCTGTGTTTTACGTCGCTGGCGTGTCACAGCAGAGAAAGTACCTCAGCCTATGTGGAGCTTGTGAACAAAAGTCCTCATTGTCCTGTGTGGATGCTGTCCTTCCAGACACTTTCTTCCCGAACTATTCCTTTAGTGTGTGTTGTTGTTGTTGTTGTTGTTGTTGTTTTAGGGACAGAGTGACGTAGCTTTTTTTGGTGTGGATATTGTTGACAGTTCATTTTGAGTGATAGTGTACAAATGGGTCTGCCTCCCGACATGTAGGGGAGAGAGAGAGAGAGAGAGAGAGAGAGAGAGAGAGAGAGAGAGAGAGAGAGAGAGAGAGAGAGAGAGAAGTCCGTGTTTGTATGGGTCTGTATCCCGACATGTGAGGGGAGAGAGAGAGTGTCCGTGTTTGTATGTCTGCATGTGTGTGAGCGCGAATGCCCTCACAAGAGAGAGAGAGAGAGAGAGAGAGAGAGAGAGAGAGAGAGAGAGAGAGAGAGAGAGAGAGAGAGAGCATGTCTGTATATCTGTATGTGTGTGTGAGCGCGGATGCCCACACGCACGTACGGTATATGTGTGACGCCACCCGGATTTTCTGCGTCTCACCTTGTTATTGAATGTCAACGGCCAACGGTAAAAAGAGGAGGACCTATGTACTTCTTCCATGTAATTCATGTGATTCGACGTTAACCGTGTTTGTGCCGATATTCCATCAATATTTATGTGCGTGTAGCGGTGGAGCAAAGTTATCGTTACTATGTCCTTGAATCACTCCCTCTCCACTTGATCCGTGTGTTGAAAAAAAAAATAATAATAATGATAATGATAACGATGATGGTACACATTCGTTCCTGATCTGAGAATTGGTGGAAGTTTGCCGTGAACTCGATCGGTCTGTTCAGTGCTTGGAATGGACTTAAAGGAGTATGTACACCTAGCGGATGCGGAACGGTGACAGAAAGAAATTCTGGACAGAGGATTTTAAGGAATGTTTTCGTGCAGCGATAGCGGAGGCGGAGGCGACGTCGCAGCGGTGACGGTACGGGGAAAAGTTTTTCTCCAGATGCGTGGAAATTGTTCTCCCGATTTTTTTTTTTTCATGACAGAAAACAGGGGAAGGAATCGGCTTATGTCCAGCTTTTCCTTTCCCATTTCGACATTTTAGGCACCCCGAAAATCTGAACATAAATTGGATTCTAAACAAATTGAATTTTGAAGAAAAAAAAAAAGTTGCCCAGCTTAATAGTAAAAATGCATCAAAACGAATTGCCGACAAGATAGCGGTAAAAATAATATTTATCATCAAAGTTGTAGTAGAATCACCATGTTTATAATAAGCACAATTGTTTCAATTGTTCTGTAACCGAAAATCAGTTAAGGGCGTGATGGTGATTTCTGTTGAGGTGACTGTACTTTAAAACAAATTTCGAAGTATTGATTTTTCTTAAAAGCTGTTATAATCAGGAATGCTCGCAGATTCCGAAATTCAGTTAGTCAACAAAATTATCACGGTCGTTACAGAGCTGTCCTGTAGATAATTATATCCATGCATTGAAAACGTTTCTCACACACTTAAACATTAAATAATCCATTCTCTGTCTTTTTCCGTTTTCTTTTCTCTTTTTTTCTTTTTAATTCAGCGCGACATCGTGATTTTCGCCGCCGCAAGTCAATGACATCACATACCGCCGCTCCGCCGTTTCGTCTCGGCCAGATGAAAACGATCCTTAGAATAAGCACCAGAACTTCGTAGCAGGATCTCCGCAGTCCTGGTTTCTGATTCGTTCGTGGACGTCCCTGATGACGTCACTGGAGCTGACAAAAGAGGACCCTCTCGTGAGCTAAAGATGTGACAGGTCATTCAACATCTGGGCAAACACACTGCCGGCCTCTTCCTGGGGATGAGACATCGCAGCTGGATTAACCTGACAGTGAACCTTCATCCCTTGGATTAACCTGACGATAAACCTTCATACCTAAACCTTCATACCTTGGATTAACCTGACGATGAACCTTCATACCTTGGATTAACCTGATGATGAATCTTCATACCTTGGATTAACCTGAAAGTGAACCTTCGTCCCTTGGATTAACCTGACAGTGAACCTTGATACATTGGATTAACCTGACAGTGAACCTTCATACCTTGGATTAACCTGGCGGTAAACCGTCATACCTTGAATTACCCTGATAGTGAACCTTTATACCTTGGATTAACCTGACAATGAACCTTCACACCTTGGATTAACATGTGACCATGAACCTTCATACCTTGGATGAACCTGACAGTGAATCTTCATGTGGTGGATACGTTTGGCTGTCACTCTTCCTTCTGTGGTCCTGTGAATTAATCCGATTTTTAAACCTTCGCGTGGTGGATTAAGCTGACAGTAAACCCTCGTACGGTGGATTACGTTAGGCCGTAAACCTTCATGTGGTGGCTTACTTTGACAGTGAATCTTCAACTGGTGGATTAATGTGGAAAATAAACCTGAGTATGCTGTGTTTCATTTGCCAGTGAGTCCTCATGCGTTGGACTAAACCGACGATGAACTTTCGTACGCTGGATTATACGATGAAATTTCGTACCCAGGATTATACAATGAACTTTCGTACGCTGGATTCATACAATGAACTTTTGTACGCTGGATTTATACAATGAACTTTTGTACGCTGGAGGAAAGAACAAGCCCTCCCCGTCCACGCGTTTGATTAAACAGTGAACCTGTCCCTGCAGGATGAAACAATGGACCATCGTAAGATGGATTAAACCATGAGGCTTCGTACCCTGGAGAGAACAGTGGACATGATACGCTGGATATCACGAGAAACCTTCGTACCTCGGGTTAAAACGATAAATCTTCGTACCTTGGATTAATCGATAAACCTTCGTAGGCCTACCTTGGATTAAACGCTAAACCTTCATACCATGGATTAAACGATAAACCTTCGTACCTTGGATTACACGATAAATCTTCATACCTTGGATTACACAATAAACCTTCGTACCTTGGATTTAACGAGAAACTTCGTATCTTGGATTACATGATAAACCTTCATACCTTAGATTAAACTTTGAACCTGCATACGTGAATCATATCAATGAAATCATCGTACTTTGTATAAAACGATAAACCTTCGTACACTGGATTAAGCGATGGTCTGCAAATAGGTCTAACGTGCAAACAACATACCAATAAACAGAGCAGTTTGCCTCATAAGTACAATTTATCAGCATCGTGCATACAGCAAATATTCAAGGGAAGGGGGCGGGGTGTTTTCCTTTTTTTTTTCTTTTTTTCTTTTTTCTTTTTTTTTTTTTTTTTTTTTTTTTTTGGGGGGGGGGGGGGTTAGGACTTATAACAATGCGGACATTGTATACCATTTTTAACCCTCTACGTCTTATTTTTGTGTGTGCTACCAGTGTTGAGATACAATGCCACAGCTGCTGACAAAAACAAAACAAAAACAAAAAAAGAGAAATACTGTTGTTGTTCAGCAAGGCTATCTGTCACTGTTGATCTGCCACCTGTTTTTTTTTTTTTTACTACGGTACCCTGACACAGTGCGGATCCACAGAAGATATACCAACACGCCCATTAGCAGCGAGAGGGTGAAAGTTGCGACTGAACTTGACGAGCGGAGGCGCATCCACACACGGAGAGAGAGAGAAAAAAAGAGAGACAGACAGGGACTGAACAGAACGTGGCTTCATGGTTTTCTACGGGTAATGCCCAGAGTGACAATTCCGATACCTTTTTTTTTTTTTCGTGTGTGCAGCAATCAGAGAGCGCTAATATATATATATATATATATATATATATATATATATATATATATATATATATATATATATATATATATATATGGTGCACGAGCAAGAGATACAGGCAGTACGGTCCTTAGTGAAACGTTTCGTTTTGTGACCTCTTAGCCCTTATTGACGACGTTTTATCCTGATGTTTTTCGGTTGTTGTTTTTTGTCATATATCATTCATCTATTTATCAAGAAGTTTAAAGGAGAAGAAGCTGACTTTCGGAGACTGGCATGTTGTTTATGCTTTGTTGTCTTTTCTTCCTTTTGTTTTTCAGTTTGTTTGTTTTTTACTTTTTTTAAGATGTATTTTTTCTTTGCTCCCCCGTTATTTGTGTATCAGTTTGTTGGCTTTTGTCGTTTCCTTTTTATTTTTGTTTAAATCTTTTGTCTCTTGTTATTCATATATATGTATGTATATACATACATACATACATAATATACATACATCCATATATATATATATATATATATATATATATATATATATATATATAATGACAAATTCTACGTCTGGGAGACAGGTAATGTGATGGTCCATTTGGGAGACAAAAAAGTATAAACTTGATAACTCCAAAAATGTTTTATCAAAACTAAATCAAACTACTGATTATTTCCTTCTGGACCATTTCCACTTCACACATGCAGCAAAACATGGTCTTTGAAAAAGCCTTTCAGATATAGATATATATATGGTATGAAAATGTCTCCTTAGGGTAGGGATTTATCGTGAAAAACTACTGATGCTAAAGTCATCAGAACTTGGGATGCTTTCATAAAATATGTTCCCTACAGTAATTTTATCAAAATATATCCCTTTTTTAATTAGTAATTGAAGAAAAACTAAGTGACTCCCAAAGGTCACTTTTCAACTGCCGTGAAGTATACACCACCAAATTTTACTTTTAATTTTCTTTTACCTCTCCCCCCCAAACGCAAAATGGATCAGTCTTGGGTAGGTGGCATGATCTTTTCAAGGCTATTGCAGCGCCATCTGGCGGTTAAAACGGTTAAAGCGGGAACTAGATGCTTGTGAAACGTAAAGGAGACACCGGATTGTCTCCCTAAAATTTTTTGTCTCTCTAATGTCTGTTGTCAAACGCTGAATGTCTCCCAAACGTAGAATTTGGCAACATATATATATATATATATATGTGTGTGTGTGTGTGTGTGTGTGTGTGTGTGTGTGTTTAAAACTATGTGTTGGGCTAACGATTTGTTGAGTTTTGTACACTTTCTCCCGAGTGGTGACCCAAAGCAGCAAATTGCATCTGTTGACATCTGTTAATACCCCTCATCTCGAAAAGGAGACTGGACAGGGCTCTCGCTGTCTTTCGTTGTTGCAGATGAACATGTTTACTTTTTTTTTGTTTTTTTTTTGGTTTGTTCGCATGTTTATTTGTTGTCTTCTTCTTCTTCTTCTTCTCTCTTTTTTTAATTTTTTTTTTTTGGGGGGTGGGTGGGAGGGGGGTGGGTGGGAGGTAGTGGTGTGTGTTTTTTTTCTTTCCTTTTCTTTTTTTTTTAGGATTTGCTCCTATCGACGAGGCCCTTTACATATGTTTTACACGCAGCGTTTACCGAGGGATTTTTTTTTTTTTACACAAGTGACGTGTTACAGAGAAATGTCCTATTCCGTTTTACGAATATCCCGGCAGAGATGTGGGAAAAGTGGCGTTACCGCTTCCTCATTGGCGACTACCTGTGTGTGTGTGTGTGTGTGTGTGTGTGTGTGTGTGTGTGTGTGTGTGTGTGTGTGTGTGTGTGTGTGTGACTTTATCGTATGAACAGTCTGTGTGTGCTAACACAATGCTTGTGTTCATTTTTTTTTCAGGATCAGGTGTACTGGATGTTGTTTGCACACGTGGTTCTTTAATTTTTTTTTTCTTTTAATGATTTTTTTATTGGCGTCCAATCACATGAAACGTGAAATATAAAAAAGAGAAAAAATACTCGTAATTTGTTATATAGAGGGGAGGAGACGTGGTATCATGCGGATATCTCGCAAGGGTCATAAATACGGATCCCTGAGAACAAGCATGTCTTTTTGTTTGTTTTTGTTTTTTTGTTTTTTGAATCCTGATATCAAACAATCGATTGCCACTGCGAACAAGGATTTCGGTGGCCCGTTCTGTTTATGTGTCTGTCCGTCTGCCTGTCTGTCTGTCTGTGTGAAAAACTGAAAAACGATTAGACCCAAGACAAAGGTACAAAGCAAACACACGAAGTAAGCTGTAACGTAACGCAGATTTTACGAAACAATACGAAACAGACTTTCGACAAATGTTGTTTCTCCGGGCGTCACACACAGCACACTGAAAAACCCGCCAGACAGTATAATAATGCCCTGGTGACAGTCAGCTAGAGAAATGACGATGCATGTGAAGGAAGGGGGGAGGGGGGGGGGCGTGCACAGTTCAAAAATACAGAGCAGGAAAGCGGAGAGAGAGAGAGAGAAAGAGAGAGAGAGAACTCAGATGGTTTACTTCATATAAAGGCTATTGCCTCTTATGAAGGGGGTATGGAGAACATAACATTAATAGGAGAATTATAGAGAACAGAAGAAAATCTGGATGGACAACTCTGTCACGAAGTCATGACTGATCTGAACTGAAATGCCTTGAATAAGTACATTGAAAAAGTTTTTACTATGCTTTCATTTTGAGATGCCATTAACAGGCTTAACCGAGAGAGAGAGAGAGAGAGAGAGGGAGAGAGAGAGAGAGAGAGAGAGAGGGAGAGAGAGAGAGAAGCGGGGAGATGGGAGATGCGGAAGCAACTCTTCACTAAATTTGACATGGTTGCTAGCACAGCCACTAAGTTCAACTGCTTTTCCCCGCATCATCCAGGGGGGGGGGGGGGGGGGGGGGGGGTCCTACGTCAGGGCTAGTCCATAGTTATGTGCGCAATGTCAAAGTCTGCTAAACATGATTCCCACAGTGCGCATGGGTCAGAGCTAGATAGAAGAATAAGGGAATCAATAGATGAGGGGAAAAGTTGGGAGGGAATAGGGCTCGTGGACGAGACAGGTGCCTGCCTGACCTTAGCAGTACTCAATGGTTTGGGGTTGATGGCTGCTCTGGATTGGTCTGCCGGTGCCAGGGCCGTGGCGGGACGAGCCAGGCTGTGGCTGTGGACAGGGAGTCGGAAGGAGCGGTGTGGCTGCAACGTCATTTGGATAGCGCTGAGGATGAATGGATCAGGAGAAAGAAGAAAGAAAATAGAAAGAAAGAAAGAAGGAAAGAAAGAAAGATTGACAGACAGACAGACAGCAAGAAAGAAAGAAAGAAAGGGAAGAAGAAGAAAGAAAAGAAGAAAGGAAGAAAGAAAGAAAAGAAAGAAAGAAAAGAAAGAAAAGAAAGGAAAGGAAAGAATGAAAAGTAAAAAAAAAAAAATTAGAAAGAAAAACAAGAAGCATAGGGACTCTTGTCAAATAAATGTGAAGGGTTTATTCTTGGCGGAGCCACGTCCAACACTAGCAATGCTGACCTAATTCTGGCGCCTGAGTATGCGGGTCTTTTGTTTTCCCATGTTCCTTTTTTCTTCTTCTTTCTTCTTTCCTGCGATGTGTACCACCTGCTGGCCTGACACCGGGACTGCTCATTCTTATGAGATTTTTACACAGCCACACACGGCTGGGTCCTGCTGAGTTCAGACTCCAGCGGTCCACATGGACCTTGATGGCCACCCTCAGGGAGGAGACGCAGCATCACCGCCAGCTCCGTTGGGTGGTGTCCAGTGATGCCTGTTGAGACTGAAGACGCATAGATCTGTGCCTTCCAACACCCCAAATGATGAAAAAGGGTTGCTTGGTCGCGGAGTTAAACTGGTCGTGGAGTTAAACTGGCCCTCTAAACAAGAAACTGGCACCATAATATGCCTTCAACGATAGCCCATGGACTGTGCTGACATAGAAGACGCGTGGCATAATCTCGACATGGGCATCAACATGGATGCCGGATCCAAACTGAGGTCGCTGTGACAGCAGTTAGGACATAAATGGCCGCAGATTTTGAGACGATTTCTTTTTTCTTTAAAGTGAAAGTTTGCGTCATAACTGCCCATAGGAATAAGGATGATGACGATGATACTACTAGGTTCCTCTTTCCTGTTGTTGTTGTTGTAGTTGTCGTCGTCGTCGTCGTCGTCGTTGTTGTTGTTGTTGCTGTTGTTGTTGTTGTCGTAGTCTTTGTTACGAGACTTCATGACAACGCTGTACTCTACACTTCCTTTCATTGTTGTATATCGGTATCAACCAGGCCCGAGAGATACAGACACCTGCAGAGCTGGTCAGGAAAGTGGAGACTGACACTCAGAAACGCGTTCTTGAAGTGGGTAAGACTCGAACGCGTGGTCTGTGGTCTCAACCCTCTCATCATCTGTGTTCAGGGAAGCGTACAGACCGAATCATAGCACAATGGTAATAATCGAACTGGGAATCGAACCATTGTATAAGTATGTGACATTTACCGCTGAGCCTTGGTGGCTAGAGCGATTTTAGACCAGTCAGAATTGCAATTTGCGATTGATTTATTTCGACTGAAAGAAGAGGGTTTGGTGGCTTTTTTTAAAGAGAGAGAGAGAGAGAGAGAGGGGGGGGGGTGAGATATGTACAGATATGTTCAGATATGGATTGATAGATCAATAAATTTATACATGCTATTGCCTCAGGAGGGAAAGGGAGGAGAGAGGGAGATGTGTACATATATATACAGATATAATTGATAGATCAATAAATTCATGCGTGTCATTGCCTCATGTTGCCCCCCCCCCCCCCCTCCCCCCCCTTAAATATAAACCTCAAGTCGTGGTTCCTGGGTTGATAGTCTGTTGGCAGACATCAACGTCAGATTGCTTTACGGTCGCCTCAGTAGAGGAGATCCTGTCGCTGATAGTCTCTGCAGTTTTGTTGGGTAGAAACTGGTTGATTTTTACTCTAACGGGACTCACTGTAAATATGCGTATGCTAACAAATGCTTTTATGACACTGATTGCCGATTGACTTATCAGCAGAGTTGAACGTTAAAGAACGTCCAGTCGATCCAATAATGCTCCTTTTTTTTCCCTTTTAGTTCACCTACATAGGTACACTGGGGTTTTTTGTTCAATATTGCTTGTTACTTTGCTGTTATTGTTGTTTTACTTTTTTCCTGTCAAGTGACGCGTGGTACAATTACGCCACACGCACAAAAACCGATTTCTGTTGTTGTGGGGTTTTTTTTCCCCTGACTTCAAAAGCAGGTGTGGAATTTTCATTTTGGTAACTTTTACCGACCTCGGTAAGCCATAGACCAGAGTTTTTAATAGTAAGCGCGTGTCTTGAGTAGATTCACCTGCTAAACCTTCCAGAAAGTTTGCTGTGTGACGCCTTCTTCACAGGCTTCACGGATCTGGTAATTACTCGGCTTTGAAATATTTTTAACGGCATTCGACAGTATGGCTGCTCACTAGCGCCAAAAGTGAATGATTCTTGTTCCCACAGTCATCTTCCAGAAAACGATGATAATTGCTGTATTTACAGTGATTATTAGTAAAACGGTAATGACTAATGTTTTTACAATTAAAACAGGAAACCGGCGCTGATTACTGTTCTTGCCCTTTCTTTCAATTGACGCAGACCACACGCGCACACACACACACACACACACACACACACACACACACACACCACACATACACACACTGTGACTTTTTACTTAGTTCGGTGGGTTTTTTTTTTTCTTTGTAGGACACTCCACCTTCTAAAAGCTTTACCAAGTTGGTTTCAATAATCTGTGTATAGCTGTGCGTGCGTTCGACGCGCGTATGTGTTGGTGTGTGTGTGCGCGCGCATCTGTTGTGGAAAGAAAGAGTGAAGGGAAAGGGGTGGTTGGGCATATATGAAAGACAGACACAGAGAGAGAGAGAGAGAGAGAGAGAGAGAGAGAGGATGATGCTATTGCATTATGCCAGCTTAAAGAGTATTTATCATTGCTTTTAGTGGGAAACCTAAACTTTGGACAACCATTAAAAAAAAAGAAATTAAAAGACAAAACAAAGAAAGCAAAATGCAGGCAATAATATATCTAGCATGCAAGCCATGGTGTGAGGGGTGTGTGAGTGTGTGTGTGTTAGAAAAAGCTTGATCTACCAGTCGGCCCTCCTCTCTCTCTCTCTCTCTCTCTCTCTCTCTCTCTCTCTCCTGCATCCACCGCTTCCTTTCCTCCCTCTTCCGCCCCTCCGCCTCTGCCCCATCCCCACCGCCTCCACACCCCCCCCCCCCCCTTTCCCCTACATCCTCTCCCTTGCTCTTCAAACCAAATTTTTGAAGAATCAAAACTACCCAAATATCAGGAAAGCAAGATAATTTTGTAATGATTATAGACATTTTTCTATGACTGTCCGACAACTTCTTTCTTTCTGACAAAAAAAAAAAAAAAAATTTGTGCATTGATTTGTTGTTAAGTTGTATGGTGGCGTCTATTTTTGTTTGTTTGTTTCTTGTTGTTGTTGTTGTTGTTGTTGTTTTTGTCGTCGGTGGTGTTTTTTTTTTTTTTTAAACAAAAAAAAAAAAAAAAAACGGGGGTTAATTTACACGTTATTTGTTCGCACAGGAAATTACTCTATCTAGCAATGAACCATTTTTTTTTTTTTTTTTACTTGAGTCTTTTTTCATGAAGGTTTCATACTTGGTGGTGATTTGCACTTTTCGAATTGAGCGTGATTTTCTTTTACTGTCATAGACAAGCAGCAAAAAGAGAGCTAGCGAAAGACAGATGAAGGGTAGGAGGGAAAAGGGGAGGGGGTTGAAAAGAAAGAGAGAGAACGTCCAGTGGAGGTGGTGTACAACAGAAATATACATAAAATACAGCGGAATATTTTGTTTTGATGGCGCTGTTGACCATACTGACTATTTTGTTTTTCGTTTTCTGAATCAATGTATTTGCTGTGTGTGTGTGTGCGTGTGTGTGTGTGTGTGTGTGTGTGTGTGTGTGTGGAGAGAGAGAGAGAGAGAGAGAGAGAGAGAGAGAGAGAGATAAGGCGCAAAATAGGAATATACTGAAGATTTTTTTTATCACCCAAGGAAGGGACACATTTGACTAAATCAACTTTTTTTCTCTCGAGCAAACGACCTCTTGCGTACTGCTATTTGATTTACATCTATATTTCAAGACATCCATGTTTGTTGTTCTTCTTGTTTTTGTCAAGCTCTGAATATCTTAATTACGTCTGAAGCTGGTGGTGAGAGAATATATATATATATATATATATATATATATATATATATATATATAAATACACACACACACACACACACACACACACACACACACACACACACACACACACACAATAAACTAATAAATTCCAAGGATACGTACCGAGCACCATTCCAGCAACTTACAGAGCAGCTTGGTGTTGCAATGACTGCAAGAAATATTCAATTATAAACAAAGCTTGCTCTTATGTCTTAGATTGAAGAAATAGGGGGAGATAAGCATTCATATCTGCAGTGGTAGATAATTCTGCCTAACTAACAGTATGTGCTTGAGTGGGTAAATGGGGAAAAATAAATACTATAGGACTATAAGCTTGCTGAAGGCTCATTTTGAGAAGCATTTGTTTTATTTTTCCCCATTCACCCACTTAAGCACATACTGTTAGTTAGGCAGAATTATCTACCACTGCAGATATGAATGCTTATCTCCCCCTATTTCTTCAATCTAAGACATAAGAGCAAGCTTTGTTTATAATTGAATATTTTTTGCAGTCATTCCAACACCAAGCTGCTCTGTAAATTGCTGGAATGGTGTTCGGTACTTATCCTTGGAATTTATTAGTTTATTGTAATTTAGTCCCTTGCGAATTCATCCCAATAACTGGCCCTCAGCACTTGTGTCTTAAGAGGTTATCTTTTTATATTTTCTACTTTTCACAAGAAAATGTACCTTGTTTTGCTCTTTCATGATTTTCTTTTGCTTCTTAGGTGGCACCTTTGGTTGTTTTTATGAAAACTCAACAAACATACTACAGTATTGCACACCAGCCTTTTCGGGGATAGCATTCTTCTTAAAACCGAAAAGGCAGAGGAGTGAAATTTCAAAGACTACCGTGAATGAAAGACATGTCCCTAAAAGCTTTCGCTATGAGGACGTAAATCTCAACTATTTTCGGAGTGAAATTACCATTTTCCGCGGTCACTGAGGAGAAACGATCAAGTTCTGAAATATCGGTATCTAACCAAAAGTTATATGTTTGTGAGTTTTCTCCCCATTGGAGATTGTCTCCCGCTTTGAGACTATAAGTTTGCTGAAGGCTCATTTTGAGAAGCATTTATTTTATTTTTACCCACTCAAGCACATACTGCTAGTTAGGCAGAATTATCTACAACTGCTTATCTCCCCCTATTTCTTCAATCTAAGACATAAGAGCAAGCTATGTTTATAATTATATATTTATATATATATATATATACACACACACACTGTGTAACTGTTGTACACCTTTGATCTCCCTTGTATCCTTAATACTTGGGTCCTCAAGCATAGGCTCTAAGATGATCGTCTACATTTTCACACTGTTTACTTAATGATTTTAGTCTTTCAGCAACTTATATCCTTACCACACTTTCTTTTCGTTTTACTTTTATACCCTTCGCTGGCTGCCTTAAAGCGCTGCTGGATTCTGTTTTTGAACCCTTGCTGGTAAGAATGCCACAGAATTATATGAACTGTAGTATCTCCATTTGATGCCTAGGGAGCACAGACACAGTCAGCCGCGTCTCCCTGATGAGTCGGATCCAGCGGACGAAAGGCCTCGGAGCAAGTGGCAGGAATGGTTCTGTCTTCCAGATGGATGACAATGGTTTCCATTTGCTGCTAGTGAAGGGTTTAAATAAATTATAAGATTTCTTCTGACATTTCGTTTTAATTTTCTTTCTTTTCCCTGTCCTTCTCCTCTTTATTTTAATCTTTGCCAAGTCATTACTGTAATGACGGAGGAATTGTTAGCCTGCTCTTGTTTTCCCCATTTACTAAACTGGGCAACATTTATATATATATATATATATATAGTGTGTATGTGTGTGTGCGTAAAATATGGCCCGCGCATTGCTTTGTACAGTAAGTTCGGTGCTTTGATTGCATTAAACAAAACCTGCCAGTTAAGCATCCTGTTTACGTTTTCCTGCGCTCAGTACCTTGGTACCAACCATCTCTCCCTCTGCTGCTAGTTATACGCAATCTGCAATTTAGCCGAATTACAGGGAACTGGACGACTAATGTATTTGCTGACCGTCATATGCGAATTGATCGGTGTGTTCGGGCCACACACACACTCACACTTGCGCGCGCACGGACACACACACACACACACACACACACACACACACACACACACACACACACACACTTGGTTTCGCGCGCGCTTGCTCTAGATATAATTATTACTACCACTCGAGTCCTCTATGTTCTTCCAGGGCTTCATCCATCTGATCCACGCTTCACTGTACTACACACTGTAGAATGTTGTTAATGGCATCTGCTGTCACTGGCAGTAGTGGGTGAGTTTCATGTGGGGTCGTCGTGTTTCTCTGAGCTCTTGTTCCTCCTGAACGTTGGTTCAATTTTGGTTGTTGGTCGACCGACGATGGGCGTCGGTGTATATTGCCTCCTTTCCCCAAACCAAAGGCTGCCTTCAGGACCAGGCGATTGTCCTGTGCCGCGTGCGGCCGCCTCAAGGAGGGAGCAGGACGAAAGTTGCTGGAGCGTTGCGCGAGTGCCTAATATTCGGCGGGTACTCGCAGACTGCGGCCGAGAGGGCAATTTTTTTCAGCCCAACCCCATAAGAAGTGCCCCCTATGTCTGCCACACCACAGAACATGGTTACCCAGGCCACGGTGATCGCAGTCAGGCAGCGCTCCATCGCCGATCGCCCCACGTCTCCAGGAGCCGTCCCCCCAGCGACACAGGCTAGACCCGTCGTCACCCATATGGCTGGAAGGTTGACTGCGCCGCCCGACACTGACCTCTCACATCAGTGTCCTTCAAAGGAGAGCTGCCACCTCTCCCTCGGCATCCGCTGCTATGCCACACTCGCAGCGAACTCGACTGACTGACGTGGAAGCAGGGAGCAGCGGAGGGATAATATAGATGCCCGTGCAGGCAAGTTTAGTGCGACTGGTCACTGTGAGGAGGAGGTTCGAGTCTGACTTCCGCATGTGCGTTGACTTCGCTGAAATTCGTTTGTGTATATTCCTTCTCTTTGCTTTCTGTTTCTTCTCTTTGTTTTAATGATCCTTCTCTTTGTTTTATAAATCCCTTCTTGATGTGATTATAGTCCTCTCTTTGTTTAATATATTCTCTCTCGTTGTTTTTGTAGACCTCTTTGTTTTATCATCCTTCTTTTTGTTTTATAATATTCCGTCTCCGTACCACAGTTGCAGAAACTAAATCCTTTTTTTTTCTTCTTTTTCTTTTTTTTTTTTTTTAAACCATGACCCACAAGACTTCTAAACATGGTGAATGATAGTCCGTTTCGTGTCTTGTGATTTGTTTGCCCCTGTTGCTTGGTGGACTCACCATAATACTTTCTTTGTTGTTGGTTTTTGTTGTTTTTTTCAGTTTAAAAACTGTTAATGATGTGATAAGACTGAACCATTGAATGGCAGGCAAACAACAGTCTGGACCGTGGTAATCAGTCCTCCAGTGGTGAGAGACTTCATGGATCAGGTCTAGATGTAAAAGAGAGGCAGAAGAACCGATTTTTTTATTTTTTTTTATTTTTATTTTGTTGTTGTTTTTGTTTTGGTTGTTTTTTGTTTGTTTCTAAAGGAAGGACTTTTTTTTTTTTTTTTTTTTTTTTTTTTTTTTTTTTTTGCTGTAACCTATTGAGAACATCAGGGTTTTTTTTTCCCGAACAGGAAACGGTTTTTTTTTT
>CM065722.1:72389431-72411931 GCA_033310375.1 Conus canariensis | reverse complement strand
GACAACAGCAACAACAATAATGTTGAGGAGGAGGAGGAGGATGACGACGACGACGACGACGACGACGACAACAACGACGGCAATGATGATAATGATGATGGGGTGATGATGATGAGGAGAAGGAGGTGGAGGAGGAGGAGGAGATATTAACGAGGAAAATAATGATAATGAAGACGATAACGATCATGATAATTAGTGGGGATGGATAGCGGGAATAAACTTCGGTATCGCATCAAAGTAGGAGTCTCTTTCATCCGCACCGATTCAAGAGTTTCCATGAATTCAATCCTGCCATGATAGCGGCTGTTTCTTTCGAATCCGGAAGGAAGTGAACAAAAGTCATCAAATCACGTGACCACGATTTACGCAGTGATATTCTTATAGTAAGAGGATAAAAGGCACAACCAGTCAGGTTCTTGTCGTGTAAAGTCCATGTCATCTTCCACATGACAAAGAAAGTGAAAACGTCTGAATCTACTTCCAGAAAAGGGGCCCTCGGAAGGGGGAGATGTTCCATGTTGGATTTTGAAGACAGTCGCTCATTCGTGTTTTCGAGAGTCGCACGAATGAAATACGCCCCCCCCCCCCCCTCCCCGTTCGATATTCACCCTGCACCACACTACCACCCCTTGCCTGAGGCAGGTGCGTGTGTGTGTGTGTGTGTGTGTGTGTGTGTGTGTGTGTGTGTGTGTGTGTGTGTTACTCTGTGCATGTGTGTGTGTTTGTGTGTGCGTGCGTGCGTGTGTGTGTGTGTGCGCGCGCGCGCGGGCGCGCGCGTGTGTGTGCGTGTGTGTGCGTGTGTGTGTGTGTGTGTGTGTGTGTGTGTGTGTGTGAGTGACACTAACTGACCCAGGCACCACCGACTGGAATAATCTGGCATTAAACTGATGTTTGAACCAGTTTCGAAGTATTTTAATAACTAATACCACCCGATTTTATGTTCGATATACAATTTTTGTTTCAACGAAATGGAGGAAATAAGCAACACTTCTACATTTTAAAAAATCAGTCTAGCGCACGGCTGCATATGCTAAAAAAGAAAAAAAGACAAATCAGTATTAGTTTCATTGGGGTTTGCAGTTTTCTTCTCCTTAGCAGCGTACGCAAATCATGACGAAGCATCGATTAGCGTTCGTGTTCCTCAGCAAAATTAGTTTACTCGCTACATACACAGCGCAAACTGACCAGTACCGTGCGAGTTGTTTTTATTTCTTCCTGGTCAGGTAGGGACCAGGGCCACAAATTTGACACGACACCGTTAATACGTGAAATTCCCTTCTCAAAGCAGTCCACTTCACTTAGTGCAGCGAAAATTTGGAAAACGTTAAGATTATGTGCTTACACGCTTATTTCGGCGCCAGATTCTCTTTCGCCACCCTCGTATGTCATTGCCCATGATAGAGTCTACAAACAGCACGTGCAACACGGTAGTGACCAGGGTGAACTTCTCACCCATCAGACGTACGTGAGGCCTGTGTAACGTACGGCCACAGATGATTGGTCAACAGGCGTTTTTCTGACCAGTCACTGGTCCGGCTTTCCAGCCCTCTGTGCTGTTCCCAGCGTTGGCTTGTGCCGATGTTCTATCGAAGAGTTATACTTTGCAACGGGTGTGTTGTTTTAAATGCATGCTAACGTCTTTGTCCAACTGCATTGGTAAACAGGTCTTAGACGTCGCTTTGTGTGGTGAAGGGAACCCAGAGGAGAAGCAAAGAAACGACTGTTTGTTGCCCTATTGGGGCGCTCCACACCATTTGGAGGAGGTAAGTCGTAACTGAATGGGCGGCAGAACGGGGGAGGGAGGGGGGGGGGGGGGGGACAAACTACATGCAGGTAATCAGAGACCCTTGTTGCATCCATCTGTGTCTGGCTGGTAGACATTGCGGGAAAGCTTGTAGTGCTAAAAAAAAAATGTGTGTGTGTGTGTGTGTGTGCGCGCGCGTGTGTGTGTGTGTTCTAGTGTATTCGTACTTCAATCCGTCCAATATATTGAAGCTGATTTATGTAAATCAAATGGCATGGTACCAAGTCTAGGCGTTCTCAAAAGAACTTCGGATTACTGGCGCCTCCCAGCCCCCCCCCCCCCCCCCCCCCTTTCCCTCTTCCCCCTCTTTCCCGCCCGCCATATTTTCGCATGGAATTTCAAAATGGCGCGTCACATTTCACACTGCTGTGGCAGGCTTTCGCGCCCTGTTGCTGCAGTCTTTCAGTGGAAATCGGTCCTCCTCTCGCACTCTTAATAATATGAACAGCTTAAGTCGAAAAGTCGTTGGGGGGGGGGGGGGGGGGGCACACTAACAGTAGCACCGTATCCTTACAGCAGTCACCCAAAGAGCATGTTGCGTAGGGGCCTATGATTTTGGCGCTTTTGTCGATTACTTACAAGTGTGTGTGCTGTAATTGATGCACCGAGTACGAAATCCATCGGAAACAGAAAAGCATATCGAAAAAGGAAATCCGGTGTCCGTGATGAAACACAAGTAATGCACCCTCCCCCAACTGATGAAGTAAATGTATTACTTAGTATCGTCTGCCTTTTAAAGCGCGTTCAGGGAGAACTGAGTCTGTGCCTCTGTCCGCACTACCCCAGGTCACTATGAGAATGAAAGCGAGAGAGACAAGACAAGACAAAATTCTTTATTTACGATGATAATGGATGGATAAGCACTGAAGTGCTTTTTTACCTCCGGTCCTCGCCCTGAGGAGGGTCAACAAGGCAAAATAAGGTAAGGCAACAAAAGAAGCATGCAAAAAGTGACTAGAACTAGGCTTACAATACGATACGGAAGAAAAAAATGTAAAAGAGAGAGAGAGAGAGAGAGAGAGAGAGAGAGAGAGAGAGAGAGAGACGCAGGAGCGAAAGGAGTGCAGGGAAGGGCGACAGAGAGAGCGAGAGGGAGAGAGGGGCAAAGAGGCGAGAGTGGGTGCGGGAAAGAGCATGTTTAGAACAATCTGACAATCAAAAAAAATTCCAAGGAGATGCGAGAGAGAGAGAGAGAGAGAGAGAGAGAGAGAGAGAGAGAGAGAGAGAGAGCGAGCGCATGCCGGTAGGTTCGGCAAACAGCATCTTCCTGTGCGTGGGATAAAAGCGTGCGCTAGCTGGGACTGGCTCAGTGATGGACAACACGTGCCATGCGCGCGGCTGTGGGAAAGAATGAGTAGGCTACGTCCTCAAGGGAGCGTTCATTGCTGTTAACTTACGGACAGCAGTTAGCGTAAGGGGCCCACAAGTCGTTCCTGTTCGTGCCGCTGCAGTTATTCCGAGAAGTGAAGGATGGACGGTGCCATCCATTTAGAATAGAGACAAAAGACGAGGACTCCTCAACAGTTGAGCGAGAATGGCGTCCCTTTGCTTCACTGGCGATGGTGGCTCGATCCACGCTACGTTCGTTGTGCCGCGTTCGTCGGCAGCGAGAATTATGCCACCCGAAGGCGATGCAGGAATTAGCAGAATCATAAAAGGGGTCAAAAGAGCTTGAACAAGACACACACACACACACACACACACACACACACACACACACACACACACACACACAGATAGATATATTTTATGTAAATCCTGTAGATAGTACTGGTAGATACGAACACGAGTAGTGATAAAATCCGCACCTCCAACATTCCCACTCCACGTCTGTTCATTCTCCAAGCTCTCACCATTACTTGGGCTTCATCAGGAAGGGCTGTAAACAAATACATACCGTAACTGTACTAAATGTAAAACTTTCGTTAATATTTTACATTAAATTTTTGAAGTTGAAATTGAACTGAGACATAAAGAGCGTGAGAAGGAGAGGTGCGGGACGGAAGAGAAAGAAGAGAAAGAGAGAGAGAGGGGGGGGGGAGGGGGGGTCAGGCAAGACCCAGAATCTTAACAGTGTACAGGTAAAGAATGACTTGGAGAGATAGACAGAACGAGACAGCCTAAAGTTATACCGCAGGTGAGGGCTGATTGTAAAATCAACAATATTCCAATCTTCCTACCTATGTATGCATATTACCCTGGGTATAATCAAGGGTGTGCATGTGTTCTGTAGAATTAGAGAAAATCATTGGAATGGGGAGGTCACTGTCGAAATATATTCTGCTGTGTTATGTTTTTAGAATGCCCTCTCCTCCGAGCTGCAGTTCAGCTCGGTGAATGGCGCGAGCTGTTTTTTGACTGATCCCCCAACTCACTGTGACACATTCTAACAGTTGTTGTTATTGTCAAAACTCGGGAAGAGTGGACGACGACACATACAAACACAAAAAGGTTATATTGGACGGTAAGTAGTGTTGATTTTACTTCGTTTCTTTTACCTAGTACTTCGTACACACACTAATGTTGCTGCTCGATACTCCCCTGTTCAATACCCCCCCCCCCCCTGTAAACCCCACCCCACCCACCCATCCTGTCCGATATCAATCATTTCCTCCCTGCGTAATATTCACCCTGCTCAATATTCTTCCGCTCACAACAGAATTAAGCTTTTGTTCTACGGGAAAGGGTTGCAAAAGGAAATATTTCTCATTTGGTTGCAAATGGAAATCTTTCCTATTGTTTTTTTTGTTTGTTTGTTTGTTTGTTTTTTGTGCTAAAGACCACGCGTGCGAGCACACAGAAAGACGCACACATAGCAGAGACATTGGGGTAGGGGGGAGGTAGAGTATCGAGCAGGGAGAGCATCGGGCAGGAAGAGTATTGAAAAGGGAGAGCATCGGGCAGGAATAGTATCGGCCAGGGAGAGCATCGGCCAGGGAGAGTATCGGCCAGGGAGAGCATCGGGCAGGGAGAGTATCGGCCAGGGAGAGCATCGGGCAGGGAGAGTATTGAGCAGCGAGAGTGTCCATATGGGGAGCTGATCCCCCGTTAAAAAAACGACGGCACTGCAATCAGGCATTATTGAATCTGCCGTGGTGTTTAACACACACACACACACACACACACACACACACACACACACACACACACGTGCACACACACACAGACACAAACGCGCACACACGCCTGCGCGCGCATACATACACGCACGCACGCGCGCGCACACACACACACACACACACACACACACACACACACACACACACACACACACACATGCGCCCACGCACACCATGCCTACACATCATACACACACGTGTACATTTCACTACACCACACACACACACACACACACACACACACACACACACACACACAAAGCATGGTAGGTAGGCACTCAAGGTCTGACCAGCGCGTTGGGTTAATGCGTAGGTCAGACATCCGCTGAGTTGTAGCCACGAGACCTTCTTCGATTGTCTCATCTTAGTTGTTAATTCATTTATCCATCAGCTTCAGATCAAGCGTAGTGTGGTCTCAAAACTTTGCGGATGTGGTGTAGCGTATATGGACTAGTCCGAACGCAGTGACGCCTCCTTGATGAAACTGAAACTGAAGTCTGCTGGCGTGGCGAAGACCCGACAAATAGAATTATTACTTTCCTCTTCAACAAACGAGCGAAGCCAGACTCGGACCGTGTGGAAGATGTACAAGGTTCGAGTCTACCGTCGATTTTGATAGATCAAGGAGTAAAAAAAATTGTAAGCCTGTCCCGGAGCAAATTCTGGTGACCTGTACCATATGCTGTCATTTGGTTTTTGTTCCTCTAAGACCGGTTCTGACACCGTTTAGTGAGCGACAGCGCGGGGTACAAGCGTTGAGAAGGGTTTGCAAAGTTTCTGGAGCGATCATTCATTTTGAGTTTTGTCCCATCACTGCCAGGGGACTTGTGTCTCAAGGTGATTGAAAACAAAAAGAGAGAGCAAAATGCCTTTGCTTACTGATATTTGTCGAAAAGAAACTCAAGATGCGTGCACGTGTCTCCGTTTAGCTGCATGTGGTCAAGTTTAGGGGGTTCCCTTGGCCCTACTTCGAACGTAAAACGTGTTCTTTCTGTAGTGTTGTTTTCGTTACCTAAGAATCGAAGTAAATTTAACTTCGCGCGCGCGCGTCCACACACACACACACACACACACACACACACACACACACACACACACACATACATGCGCGTGCGCACTTACACAGAGTAACACACACACACACACACACACACACACACACACACAAACGTCCTGTAAAAATGTAGAAGCTGCTATATGTGCTATTCGATCCATTTGGCCGTAAGTTTGACGGGAAAGAAGACATCCTAAGAATATCTCCCAGGACACATGGTATGAGCATTTTAAACATTTGTTAAATATATTTCCGGTGATGATGAACTTGCTGTTGTCACCGACGAGGGAGAGGTTGAGTATTTCAATCGCCCCATTTCTAAAGAGGAAGTTATATTCGCCTCGCGGAAAATCAAAACTAACAAATCGACAGGACCTGATTCTATTATTGGTGAATTGTTTAAGTATGCTTGAGCTCAAGTTATTGACTTTTTACAAGCTTTTTTCGATAGAATTTTTTATGATGGTATCTTTCCAGAAAACTGGAAAGAATCTAACCTTGCCGATATTCAAGAAAGGCAATATAAATAATCATAATAATTACAGAGGCATCTCTTTGGTTGACGTTGGTAGTAAAATGTATAGCACTATCATGAACATTATAGTACATGAGTGGATTGAATGTAATGATGTAATGGGAAAACATCGAGCTGGCTTTAAAAAGAATTACTCTACTATCGATCGTATGTTTACTCTTCTTGCGTTGGTTAAAAAACAATTTTCTTTAAATCGTAAAGTTTATGTTGCGTTTATTGACTTTGAAAAAGCCTTGACTCCATTAACAGAAAGCTTTTATGGACAGTATTACTTAAAAACGGTGTCAAGGGGAAATTATTTAGTTGTATTAGTGCTATGTATTAAATAGTTAAAGCGAGGGTAAGAAGTGGTTCCAGTCTGACAGACTATTAATTGTGCCGTTGGGATAGGACAAGGTGATGTCTGTAGCCCTGCATTGTTTTCTGTGTTTATTAATGAGCTTGCCATTGAGGTTATCAGTAACGGCCTTCATGGTGGACGATTTTCAGATGGTGTGTTAGAATTATTTATCCTGCTATTAGCAGATGACATCGTTTTGGTTACAGAAACGATAGCTGGCTTACAGCGTCAGCTAAATAATCGGAGCAGGGCTGCCTCTTCATTAGAGTTGAAAGTGAACATGAATAAAAGCAACATCGTGGTATTTCGAAAGGGAGGTTATTTGTCGGCGACGGGAAGATGGATGTATGATGGACTTGTTATACCTGTAGTGAATGTGTATACATACATGGGGATCTACTTTTCTATTCGTCTAAGTTTTAGCTTTGCTTGCAAAGACCTTGCATGTAGGGCAAATAATGCTTTGATATGCCTAATAAAAAGATCGGATGCTTTAAACAATAATCCACTTGAGTTATTCTTAAAGATCTTTGATTCCCAGATACAGCCTATTTTGATGTGTGGGGCTGAAATTTGGGGTTTAGATAACGCCGTCGTTCATTGTGAGGCGGTGCATTTATTTGCTTTGAAGAAGTTTCTAGGTCTCGACAGGCGTATTTCCAATCATTTGGTTTAAGGGGAATCCAAGAGATATCCATTGTTCATTACTTCGGCCGTTAGATGTGTTCGGTATTGGTTAAAGCTTTTACACATGGATAATGGTAGATTGCCTCCTAAGTCTTAAGAAATGTTATTCGAATTGGATTTAAAGGGAAAAACGAACTGGCTTTCAAATATGCGTCTATTTCTGTGTAAACACAGATTTGGGGATGTTTGGCTGGCTCAGGATGTTAGAAATCAAAGGCAGTTTCTTGTTGTTTTTTTCAACAAAGGCTAATTGACTGTAGATGGCAACAGTGGGACGATCATATCCATACTAGTGAACGGTACAATTTGTACAGAAATTGTTCTGGTTTTCATCGTATTCAGCCTTATTTGAAATTCGATATGGACATGTATTTGAAGAGATCAATTACTAAATTCAGACTTGAAGTTTCTGAGATAAGGACGCATTTCTTGAGATACACACAACATAGACAAAGTGATTTGATGTGTCCATTGTGTATGCAAGATGACGAAAATTAAATAGGCCTACATTTTAAGTTGATTTGCACAGCTTTTAAAAGATATTCGCCGAAAATTTATCCCACAGAAATATTATAGGCGCCCATGTATGTTTCGTTTACAGTTACTACTTAGCTCTGATAGTTAAAACGTTATCAGGAATTTAGGTATATTTTCGTTAAAAGCGTCTAAGATCAGAGAAATAATGACATCTTAGTTGCTGTTCTTGTTTGTTTGGGTGGCAGATTTTTTTTCCATGATAAATTGTTTCTTACTTATAATGTAAATGGTTATGCTCATTCCCCTTCAAATGGGCCGATGGCCTTAATGAATAAAATTCTGAAGTCTGAAGTCTCTGTCGCGGTGACAGCCATGAAATATCCCTTTGCGGTTGGCTGGGCCTTGAGCAACATTAACTTACCTCACCTCACAGTTCTTCCATTTTTCTCCCTCGCCCATCGGTGCTACGCTAGGGTAACTTCCCCTTGGGTCTAGCCTTGGCTGGGCGCTACAAACGACTGGCTGTCTCTCTCCCATCCCTTTATATATATATATATATATATATTCCCTCTTGGTGTCCTTTTTGCCACACACCTACAGTGTGGCTATATTCCCTCTTGGAGTCCTTTTCTGTCACACACGTATAGTGTGTTGTGCAATACCTGTGGCTATATTCCCTCTTGGTGTCCTTTTCTGTCGCACACCTATAGTGTGTTGTGCAATACCTGTGGCTATATTCCCTCTTGGTGTCCTTTTCTGTCACACACCTACAGTGTGTTGTGCAATACCTGTGGCTATATTCCCTCTTGGTTTCCTGTCACACACCTACAGTGTGTTGTGCAATACCTGTGGCTATATTCCCTTTTGGTGTCCTTTTCTGTCACACACCTACAGTGTGTTGTGCAATACCTGTGGCTATATTCCCTCTTGGTTTCCTGTCACACACCTACAGTGTGTTGTGCAATACCTGTGGCTATATTCGCTCTTGGTGTCCTTTTCTGCCACACACCTACAGTGTGTTGTGCAATATTTGTGGCTAAGATTTTACGTCATGGATTGCTCGTTTGTATGCTAGCCTACGTGTTGCTTCTAAGTTTTTTAGCACATTGTTCCCCGCTACTTTTCGTCTCGTCCTCACACACACACACACACACCGACTCGTTCTCCTGCACATGGCATGTGCACACACAATGGCTCGCACACTTACATACACGCACGCACACACAAATACGAGTTCGCACGTACGCAGGCCTCTCTCTCTCTCTCTCTCTCTCTCTCTCTCTCTCTCTCTCTCTCTCTCTCTCTCATCTTACGCACACACGCGCGCGCGTGCACACACACACACACACACACACACACACACACACACACACACACACACACACACACACTTCTCTCTCTCTCTTATTCACACACCCTCGCATACACACACACACACACACACACACACACACACACACACACACACACACAACACACACACACACACTCTGACTCGCTCTCCAACGTAGCGCATCTCTCTCTCTCTCTCTCTCTCTCTCTCTCTCTCTCTCAAACACACACACACACACACACACACACACACACACACACACACACACACACACTGACTCGCTCTCCAACGTAGCGCTTTCTCTCTCTCTCTCTCTCTCTCTCTCTCTCTCTCTCTCTCTCTCAAACACACACACACACACACACACACACACACACACACACACACACACACACACACACACATACACACACACACATACACTCAATCCCTTTGGTTGACGAGATCCAGCTCATTTCTAACCCTCCTCCCTTTCACCCTCTTTACTGTCTCTCTCTCCCCTCTCCGGCTCTCTGTTTTTTGAACTGGACGTCCCCACACCCACTCGTCTTTCACCCATCGCGGTGTACAGTTCAGAAAATTATTGTTTAGTGCATTTTTCTTTTTTAATGTCTGATGTCTGTAGCGTCTGAAAAAGACACTTGAAATGTCGTCTGGCCGCGTCGTATGGTGCATTAAATGAGCGTTGCATTCCAGCTTGTTTTGTGTAGTTGTTACCATTTCTTTTTCTTTTTTTTTTTTTTTTTTTTTTTGTGGTCTCCCTTGACCATCTTTGAGGGTTCTCTGCCTTTGCCGTCCGTTCGTGTTTCTTCAGTAAGTCTGCATCTCTCTCTCTCTCTCTCTCTCTCTCTCTCTCTCTCTCTCTCTCTCTCCTTCTTCTTCTTTCAGCGTGTCATAGCGACAGTCTATAATAGCAGATTGAAAGTAGTTCCCCGCAAACCTTTTTTTATGATTATTAATTATTTTCAAAAGTATACCGTCAATAGTACGGTGCTTAGATGCAGAGATTGGATAATGCTGTTTCATTTTGCGATGTCGAGAAAATGGGTTTTCTTTTTCTTGTCTTTTCGTTTCTTTTACTTTTTTTTTTAAACATATAACTCGATCCGAAAAAGAATCTGCTTAAAGAATTCAGTTTGATGAGACTTCTTCGCTTAAATTTCAGTTTTATATCTGAGAAGGAGGAAAACCGTTGAACTAAAGCAATAATCGCATGAAGTTTGGATGATTTCAAGTCAATCGGGCTTGCCATGCCACATGAAATTCAGCAGTTGTCACTGCATTTTATCTTAACGAGTTCAGGTTAATATTTCATGATTTTTAAGGAGATATTTCTAAGTCTTCAGCCTTTTTGAGGATGGTAACTCAAGATATCCCTGCCTTTCGATATCGATGTACGTGTGACACGCTGCAGCATTCTTCCAACTGTTATTAGTTTGCTGGGTGGGGTTTGGTAGGGGGGGGGGGGGAGCTCTTGTTGTTTGCAGCTTTCTGCCCTTGCGGGGAAGGGCGTCATGTCTTAGGTTATATTTTCAAGATTTGGTCGAAACACGTATTTTACAGAATGTCACATAAGTATTGATTATGCAGTCGAAGACCTTACTTTTGGGCGCATCGTCACGCTCGCATTACCAGTTGCCATTTGTGCATGGGAATAACAAAAACTGAAACAAAAACGGCTCTCAAATGCTGCAGTTTCGTTGACTTCGTCGTTTGTAATGTCATGGATAATGATGATGATGATAATAATAACGATGATAATGGAGACGTAGTGAGCACTTTTTTTCCCTCCAAAGATCTTAACGCTCATTACACGCATTAAAGCTACACGGAACATGAGCATTACACCAGGAAACCATGTTAAAATTAGACCTACCAGTCTTTTTCTCTCGCTTCCTCCATCCTCCCCAACCCGTTTTTCATAGCGAAGACGGTCTGCTCCGAAGTATTAGGCTTTCATACACATACTGTAATGGAAACATGCTACCTGTCTTTCATATACACACATAAATCCACACTCACCACCGCCTCCTCTCCGAACACACACACACACACACACACACACTAATCCTTTGCAGCGTAGATGTATAGCGTTTAGAATACACCGCCCTTCGCCCAGTCAGGTTTCGCCCAGTCGTTTGTTCTCGCGCGTAACTGCAAGCGCTCCCATCCCAGAGGTCCCCAAACCTCAATGTCGCCGTTTTGCCTATTTTTCACTCTCGGTTTACCCAGACGACTTTGTGCTGCGAGAATAAGAAAAATGTAGAAGTATATAACTAGAAAATAGATCATGTTCGATATGTAAGCCAAGTGACATTGATCTTTTTTTGCATGGAAGCTGAACATTATTTCAAACCGGGTGGGGGGGGGGGGGGGTGCATCAGAGACACTGGGCTGTTTGAAACGCTTTGTTGTTTGCATGGGCTACCAATTCAGTTCATGTTGCTTCTGGCGCAGCCCATCGAAAAAAGCTGTTTCAGGGTTGTGATCACCTCTGAAAAATCATCACTCGACAGAGGTGTTTTAATGAAAAAAAAAAGATAACTGTGACTTCCTTATCTCTGTGTTTGCATTCCTGTGAGAGGGGTGCGTCTGTGTCTTTATTCAAACAATGATGTTATGCAGTGTCGTTTACCTCAATGATTTTTTTTTTTTTTTTTTTTTTTTTTTTTTTGCGAAGCGTGATGGCTTTGTGGGGATAAACACGCGTAGAGTGAAATGTGATTACGTCATGCGTGCTGAAAATTTTAACATCTTTGTATATACTTAATATTTACCACATTTGTGCTTGCTGATTTTAAATGTAAAAAACATTCGGTGATCGCTTATATCACTCTATTTCACGCCAAACACACGCCAGAAGTACACAATAGCGTTGCGTAAAATGGACCCCAGTAACTTTGTTCGTTTTGCAAGCGAAGTTTACTGCATCATTTTAGAGTTTACAGGTTATTTTCTTTAGTAATGACGACGACGACGACGACGATGATGATGATGATGGATGCACAGTAACCGTCATTATCTCGTCCAGTCATGGATTTTTTTTTACTCAATATGCAACATTATCTTGCCCGTCGTTCCGCACACAGCGAGAAGCGCCTCGCTCAAGGAGCCGTTACGAATTGAAGAAGGCACCATGGTTATGAGGAAGACGGGACACGAACCAAGGAAGTGTCCACTTCCTACGTCATCACCGTTTGGTCCTGTGTCACAGGCTCGTCCAGAAATAAGATGGTAACACCATTCGTTCGTTAGTTCTTTCTTTCTTTCCTTAATGTCCTTCTTCCCCTGTTTCTTCTCTTTCTACTTTTATCCTTTTCTTCTCTTCCTCGTTTCTTCTCTGATGACTTTTTTTTTCCTCATGCGCTTCTCCGTTTTCTCTTCTTCTCCTTTCTTTATCTCTTTGTTTTCCTGGTCTTTGTTCCCTCTGAAGATCGGTGCACGTTCAGGATTAATCCCTCTCCGCATCACGCGGCCGACAGAGTAAATATCCCAGGGGATGAAGGTGATAAAGGTAGACAGCTAAACAAACTAACCGCCAGAACGAAGGAAGGAGAGAGAGAGAGAGAGAGAGAGAGAGAGAGAGAGAGAGAGAGAGAGAGAGAGAGAGAGAGTAGGTAAACAATTCTCCATCAGTGTAAAAATTACTTTGTATAAATTTGTCGTATAGCAAGGCTCCGTGTGCTTGTGTGTGTGTGTGTGTGTGTGTGTGTGTGTGTGTGTGTGTGTGTGTGTGTGTGAGAGAGAGAGAGAGAGAGAGAGAGAGAGAGAGAGAGAGAGAGAGAGAGAGAGAAAACAGAGACCTTTACTGACCAAATGTGGGATTGATTGAATTAAACTGTGGTTAGCTGGGCTATAAGCAACATTACCTTATTGAGTTTTTGTTTGTTTGATGGAAGCATTTGTTGTGCAGACTCGACGCTGGTGCGAGACCAATATGGGCCACCACAACACTGTTGAATTGATGTTGTATTTAGCTGCTATTGTTCCTTATGTAGCACGCGCATACACAAACACGCGGCACGCAATGTGTGTGTGTGTGTGTGTGTGGTGTGTGTGTGTGTGTGTGTGTGTGTGTGGTGGGTGGGTGGGTGTGGGTGTATGTGTGGGTGTATGTGTGTGAATCGCTGACGTACATACTGCTGGTGTCGCGAACACATACACACTGCCGACTGACTAGTTCCCAGCTGGTCTGTCTGAATCCTTTCCCCTTTGTGTGCAAGGCAGACTCGCGAAAAACTCCGTTCGCTCATCCCACTCACTTCCTGGTTGACAACTGCACGAGTCTAGGTCTTGGCTTGTTGTGCCGCCCACGACCGGTCATTTCAACCACATCGAGTCCACCACCTACGCTGTCCTCAAGTGTCGCGTGTTTTCACGTCTCCATGCCATTGTTTCGCACAGTGCGCATTCTGCATCGTCTTCATCACCTTCAGACGCAGGAGGCGAGCTAGGCTGACCATCACTTTTTCCGTTTTCAGCGAGTTTCGACGTATGAGTCACCCTCAGCTGCAGTCAGCGCACTGCTAAACCGCGCAGTTTAACCTACAAGGATGGCACTTAGAATGTCTATGTAACTCACGCACTTCTCAGCAAGATGAACTCAGCAGTGTAACAGGTGCTTAGTCAGTGTGTTTTCCGCCCAGTGCTTCAGAGGCCTGCAAGTTCTTCACGCCATTCACACCTTCGCCATCGTCGGCCCATGGCATCGGCAGCGCCGGAAGTCCCCGCGGACGTGGAATTCAAGGGGGAACGTCTCCTGTCTTCCCTGCAGACGTGCGTGTCCGACGACGGGGACATTTCCGTGGACATGTATGTGGCTGTGGTTGAGGACCTGTACAAGTGAGTAGGGGCACCTTTGTGTTTTAGGCATGTAAATCCACCGCGACGGTCCGGAGGTGACAGAGGCGTGTTGACGCCCGTTGGGATTGGCATGCTATAGCTGATAGTTGCTTCCCCCCCCCCCCCCCCCCACACACACACACACTCTCTCTCTCTCTCTCTCCTCTCTCTCTCTCTCTCCACACACACACACACACACACACACACACACACACACACACACACACACACACACACGCACAAACACATACACACACTCTTTCTAACTCACTGATACATGCATACACACTGATACACATGGGCGCCGGCGCGCGCACACACACGCACACACAGACCATGGTGGTGGGAACTGAGGAAAGAGTGAGTACAGAGGAACGGGAAGAACTGGTACAAAGGCAGTGCGTTGCCGCACAACAACGAATTAACGGCGCGTAATTAGCGTTAATAAGACCTTTTTGTTGACACTCGCTCTCTCTTCGGTGCTGCGGTTACCTTCATCCCCCATCCCGTTCCCAAACACCACTGCAGTGCGTGCGAGTTTGAGTTGTACGTCCACACAGCAGGTGCTTTTAGGGACAGGCTGTTCTTTGGCGGTAGTGTTGGTTAGAAGGGTGCCATGGCTTAGAAGTTCGTGGTGGTGGTAGCCGGTGGTGCTGTTAAAAGTAGGCGGGCGACTACTGGTATTCCTCCCCAGTGGTGGTCGTTTGGTGTTGTCTTCCTTCGTGATGATTCCTGATGCTCCTCCCTTCTTCCGCTGGGGTGGGTTAGACCCAGTCGTCGAGCCCGGAGAACGTCGGGGCATTGGCAAGCATCGTCATGGGCCGTATCCCAAGGGTGAAATGCGGCAGTAGAACGTCCTGCAGTTGCAGCTGGTGGATCAGTCTGTGGTCTCTGACGGCAGTCTTGGTGTCGGGGAGGGCGGTGCAGTCGCTCAGGGCGTGGTGGAGCGAAGCCTCAGTCCTACAGTAGCAGGTCAGGTTTAGGACATCTGTAGAATCCTGTCCGGATTCTGAAGGGTTGCTGGATTCCTCAGGAAGGTCGGGGTCGTGAGAGTGTCCTTTGCATGGAGGATGTACACCCACCCGTGCTCTGTGCACCGAGCCTTGGGAGTGTCGTTCCTGATGTCGTAGGCAGCCCGTCCGGACTTTGTTGGTGACTTCGGCTATAGAGAATCATAGGCTGAGCGGGTTGTTGGGTGTTGTGGCGGTCATGGCGGCTTTCTCTCTGTAAGAATGTAACGTGACAAGGTTGGTCACACTTTTTGAGCTCTCTGGAAATGTGAAGATTTCGGCAGTTTATAGGTTGTGGATTGTTGTGATTCTTTGCAAGAAGGTGTATCCATGACCAGTAAGTCCAGTGACATTATCATTTTTCATCGAACGAAAGTGACATTGTGTTAATTATAAAAATTATCATATTTGATTAAGGAAGACAGCAAAATTGAGTACAGTTCTACTTTCTGCCTTCTAGCCCAATTTAAGAAAAAGCCGATTGCACGTGCGTTCACCACACTTGGAAAGCTCGATGGCGTTCTCACCTGAATGATGACCGAGGGTGCTTGAATGACCTGGGTACGGCACTGCTGACACACGTGCGAATGTGTAGAATGACTCAGCTTTTTAAATTTATTCCACAATGACTGACCAACCGCGGAATGATCAGCCACAGGCGCAGGAAACGAATCAATTATTGATTGACAAGAAATTGATGCACACTGCCGACAAGATTCAGAAACGTTTTTGGTGCGAAGAAGGCGAATTGACAGCATGGCGGAATGCACTTCTGTTCCGCTACTCTGCCGTCTCAGACTGTGCTGTTGAAGTGCAGGTGACAGACTATGATGAAAATGACCAAATCCTGCCATTCCTAGCATTACAGTGGATTGCTGACCTCCCACCTGAGCTGGCGAAAACGACCATACGCCTGTACTGGAAATCATCAAAGAGAATAACCGTCACTCATTATTTCAAGACGACCCAGAAGTCCGGCTGTCTCCTCTGTCAGGGGAGAGACTGTTACCACTGGGACCTGGAGGAGTGTGAGCAACTAAAACATTCAGTGTCAACGTACCTCGCTGACGGAAACATCAGCAATTTCACCTCAACATTACTACAGGTACCACTGACTTTCATCAGCCCTCTAGGCCCTTTATCCATGACAACACCCATGATAGACCCACACGCCGTGCCAGCAGGAACAGAGGAGGAATGTGAACCACACCCACAGGATCCTATTCAAACCACCCCAGTGTCTGTTACAGCAAATGACAGCCAAGACATTCCGTCCTGTGCTTACTCTGGAGTTGTCCTGCATCCCCCGACTCCCTCCACAACAGAAGCACCTCCATCCCCAGCTGAGCGCAAACTGACGTCAGTCGTCACCACTCCCGCAGTGAGAAACAAAAAACTCCGTAGACGAACCCTCTTTGTCACCCTAAACACCTCAACGTTTCTCTGATCCACCTAAAGACATATAAACTGACATTCATTGAGTTAAAAGAAACTGTTGACGATTTAATAACATCACAGCAAGAGATGAAGGACTCGCTTATGTCAGTTCTTGGAGATAACAAAAACTGTGATTAAATATGAACTAAAAATTGCCATAAACACAAAAATTAGCCTTTTGTATTCCAGAATTGAAGATCTGGAAGCAAAATTGTCTCAGACGACAGCATCTGTCGAATCTTTAAAGAGTGACAACCAGTCTCTCCGATCTCAGTTGGAAATCTACAGGATCTGAGTTGAAATACCTGAAAGCAAGGCCTACTGTAGTCAGTACCGGCACACTGTTTCAGAATGACGAACCAGCTGAAGTGACCGGACCTTCGGAGTGTGAGCAGTCAGCATCGCCGACCTCTGAAACTGGACATCGACCATCTCCGTCAGGTCCTGGCATCACTCAGAAAAACACAGAAGCGTCAGAGTCAGCCCCAAAGGTCCAGAGCTGTGACACAGCCCTTGACGTGGCCAGTCTGTCATCAAGCTCCGCTGTAAGATCCGCGACCATCAACGCCCAGCCTGCACGTAGCAGACCCACAGAAGCCCTTGACGCTGATCCTCCGCCCTCTGATCTGAAGGAATCGCTTATGCAGTCTGTCAGCTGTGAGGACAAGTTCTCTTCAGAGGACCTGCATATCAGACTGCTCAGTTCCTGTCCGAAATAGGTTTGCTCCTCTCAGTGACGTGGCCTTGTGCGAGCAGAGTACAGCTAATGATAATCATGGACTCACTGAAAGTATTAGGCACGACAGGAAATCTTCTGCCAGCTCTCATGACAAGTCAAAAACGTTCTCCCTCCAAAGTGTTAAGTACTGTGTCTGTGAATGACCGAGCGACGGCACTGTTGATTGGTGACTCTATTATCAAACCCGTGGAGCCCAAAAGACTAGCTCTTCGCTCCTACAACTTAAACTGTATTCCTGGCATGGGCAGTCTGGATTTAGAGCGCTGGCTTTCACAGCAATCACCAAACAACAAAATCAAAGCGCTGGTTGTACATGTAGGGGTCAATAACTGCCCCTCAGGACAAGTTCCTACTGAACAATGGGAGAGAATGATTCAGTCATGTAAGGTTTTCCCTTCTGCAAAGATCGCATTTAGTTCGATTATACCAGCCAAGGGCAGACACAACTTGAATAATTACATCCTTCCTTCGAACCGTAATCTCAAAACTGCATGCACCTCCAGTGGTATAACCAAGGACGAAACAAATGCTGACTGCAGGATTCGTGGTAAAATGAAAAAAAAAAAAAGTTTATAAAAACCTTTTGGTGGTAGTTGAATCCGTTGGAGAGGAAACTGACGTTTCAAGCCATAGGCCCGTTGTCAAAGTGAAGAGAAGAAGACAGTGTAGACAGGAAAGCCCATGTAAGAATTGGGTGAGAACATTCATTTAACTTTTGGTATAACTTTTATTGACAACACTAATTCTTTTATGGCTACGTCTCGTGCTCCCCGGCTGGCTGTGTATCAGGACTTTATTCATCCTAGTTTTAAAGGGACTGCTCAACTGGCTGCCAACGTCGTATGCACTTTAATCAACTGGCTCGTAGACACCTTCCCATCCCAGAAAAGCTTCCAAGAAGCAGAACATGGTTTAACCAGTGGTCTGCAGCCGGGTGGCAACGTGAACAGTCGTACCATGGGTACAGACCGGCAAACGTCAGGTGCCTATAGACCTGATCATGGCAGTGCAGAGTCTCTTCATGGTGTGCCTACAACTCGGGTTGAATCAGGTGGCTGTGATCCCCGAAATACCAACGCACACAATCCTAGTATCCGTAATTCCTATGACCCCCATTTTGATAATGATGCTGGCTGGCAACACAATTTCAGGCAAACCCTGCTCAGTACAGCTGTACGGTGTAGGCCTACAGGGCGCCAACACAGAGTATTCCCTTTGCTCAGCGACAACACAGCTCCGGTCGTGGTCCTGATCATGGACCCTTTCCTCCCTCTCTACGGTCCATGGACCACTATCCTCCCTCTCTACGGTCCATGGACCACTATCCTCCCTCTCTACGGTCCATGGACCACTATCCTCCCTCTCTACGGTCCATGGACCACTATCCTCCCTCTCTACGGTCCATGGCCCACTATCCTCCCTTGATCAATCCCCGTACTCAGCACTCTGACAGACCACCCTCTTATCCACCCCACCCTCTCAACGAGAGGTCAGTTTATCCCAACCTGGAGGGGGAATCCAGTTGCCCGCATTGTGTCAAAGGAAACCCAGTGCTTTCCTGTTTACCCCCAGAATCAAACACAGTACTGAATACACGGGCAGTTACTCCTCAAAATAACATTAATCAATACCTTTACTTATTATACATGATGACTTCTCACATGTTAAATCAGCAGCAGAACATTCAAAGATAAAATCATGCATAATTCAGGCTTCTAACCCTTTATGTCAGAACACATACGTCTATGTTTACATGTTGGTATATAAGCTTGGATATGTATGTGTGAGAACATTAGTGTGTTTATGCTGCAGATTTGCCGTACTTGTTGACATAATGCATTATAATTATTTGCAACTGTAACTTGAAGGCGGCTATTTTGATCCTGATGTATACCTAAGCACGTGGGTTTAGATTTGTAGATATTTTCAGAATATTTGATAACGTACTTTGTATCATTCTTTATTTTTTTTATCTGTTTACGTGCTTTATGCATAATTGCTTGCTTTGTGGTAATTAGTGGGGGTGCTATTTGATAATCTGATTTTCACTTGAGGGTTTTTTTTTCTTAATTGGTTTTTTTTTTTTTCTTCATCTTTTGTCTGTGAGTCTGATTGTGTCTTGCAACTGTGCTACCCAGTTTTTTGCGTTACATTGCTGTCTTCCTTTTCGTGCATATCCTATCAAGATTCTCGGGTTAGTTTGCATACATTGCACGTGTTGCCATTTGCGCTGGGCTGAACGAGATACTAGTTGTCTTGAAGCCGCAACCTGTATCATTTGGCTGTGATCACCACTCAGTCGTAATGCCCGCGGTGGAATGCGTGGCCTTCTAGGGACGGCCTCCGAGTAGGGTTTTTAAATATCAGCCATGTTCTCAACAAATTAGATCAGTTATCTTCTATTACATATAACTCTGGCCGACAGTTTCAACGTATTTTGTTGTGCTGAAATCACGTTTTATACGAAGAATATATCTGATGCAAGAGGGGTATCTATTCTAGGTTACAACACCGTGAGACTTGATCCCATTCTACCAAAACAAACTGGTTTAATCCTATATATCAGTCAGTCTTTTAACGTATAAAGTATCATATCGTTTGAAAAACAACAAAGTAGAATGTATATGGGTCGAAATAAATCTAAAACGAAACAAGTCATTATCCATTGGATTCATTTATAGAAACCCCGCCGAACATATAGAATGGGTTAACAAATTTACTGATATGCTTGAAGATTAACACTCAGTGACAGTGGAATCATCCTTTCGGTGTTTTTAACATTGATTTTTTCAAAGCCCAATCATCGATGGATTCAAACATTGAGAATTTTGGACTTCATCAGTTAATTGAAACGCCCATAGAATTACTCTGTTTATGAAACACTGATAGATCACATTTATAGCAACACACAACAAAACATTGTTGAAGTGCGTTCTCCACATTGCGGCTGCAGTGATCACTTACCTGTTTCCCTTTTACTTGGTTCAGGAAAGGCCCACAAAAAAATTCCCAGGCCTGGACACAAGTTATTACCTACAGATCTTTTGTAACTTTGATAAAGACGCATTTCTTTTCGACTTAGCTCATTCATCTTTACCAATGCGTGTATCAGTTCACTGATCCTGATGAACCATTTCAATTCAAGTCATTTACTTATATCTATGACAAACATGCTCCCTTTATAACTAAAAGAGTAAAAAAATTCCCCAAGCCTCCTTGTTTGTTATTTTTTCCCCCTGGGCTGGGTGGAAAAAAAGCATGCGCAATTTGCTTATTCTCATTACCCTGGTTTAAAATAAAATGTGGTTCGTTCTCTGCCATATCGTTGCCTTTATTTCCGGTTGTAAACGATCCATTTTAACTCCCCCTCCACTTTTTAACCCCCCTGGAGTTAAAAATTAGCACGTGCCAATTTTAACTCCCCGGGAGTTAAAAACAAACCACGCAGAATGACACCCCCCCCCCCCCCCCCCTTCCTGTTTTAGATTAACTCCCCCAACCTAAAAAAATTCAGTTTTATGTGTTAGTCGCGATATGAGAAAAAAAAACATTTTAATATACCCCCCTAGCCCTCCTCCCTTCCCCTCTCTCTTTTTTTGTCTCCCCCCCCCCCCCAATTTTTCTTTCAGTCTCTCACTCACTCTCCTTGCTTGTCTGTCTGCTTTTTTGCTTGTAGTCTGTTTGTCTCTCTTAATCTCTCTCCCTCTCTCTTTGCTTGTCTCTCTGTTGCCTGTCTATTTTTCTGTCTCAGTGTCTCTGTCTTTTGTGTCTCCACCCCACTCCCCCTCTCATTGTTCCGTCTGTTTTTCTTTCTTTCTCCCCCCCCCCCCCCCCCCCCCCTCTCTCTCTCTCTCTTCTCCCTTTCTCTTCTCCCATTCTCACTTTTCTCTCTCCTCTTTTCTCTCTCTGCATGCTTCTAGTCAGCTTTGTTTACTGTTATTAGTGTTTTTCAAAGGCAGATTGGATTAAAAAAGGCTTTTATGTTAGCCTAAGATCTTTATTTTTTGTCAAATAAAGTTTTCAAGTGTCATATATCAAGTGTCTCTCTGCAGTGTGTGTGTTGTGTGTGTGGGGGGGGGGGGGGGGGGGGGGGGGGGGGGGGGGGGGGGGGCAGTCCCTTACCCCTAAGGGGGGGCCCGAATGACCCCCCCCTTCCCCCCTATTTTTTTTACTCCCCAGGAGTCAATTGGATCAACTTTTTTTGATTGAAAGTAACTCCCGGGGGTTGTTTAGGGGACGTGCGTATTTTAACTCTACCCCCTGGGTGGGAGTTAAAAATTGGACGTGCCCCAAACTACGGGCCGGGGAGTTAATTTCGATCAAGACTTGTTGATCCAGATTGACTCCGGGGGGTTAAAAAAATAAAAGGGGGGGGGGGGGGGGGGGGGGGGGGGGGGGGGAGGAAGTATTCTTTGGCCTTTGCCGGGAATGACCCCCCCCCCCCCCCCCCCCCCCCCCCCCCCCCCCCCCCCCCCCCCCCCCCCCCCCCCCCCCCCCCCCCCCCCCCGCCTTATTAAAATTTTTTTTTTGGGTAAAAATTCGCATTTTTAAGGCAATGCTAATACAAATTTTCAAAACCAAAATTTTCTTTTTTATTTCTTTTATTGGGGAAAAAAAGGGGGGGGGTGGGGGGGGGGGGGGGGGGGGGTTTTTTTTGGGGAGGGAAAATTTTAGTTCAAAATTTGCCCTTTTTTTGGGACCAAAAAAAAAAATGTGCGTGGGCCCCTTTTTGGTTTTTTTTTATTTTTTTTTTTTCCGGTTGTTAATCCCCAAAAAAAAGGGGACATTTCTTGAAGTTTTTAAATGGAAACCAAACTTTGCGAAATTGGGGAAAAAAGGCAAATCAACAAACCAAAAAACGGGCTGGCCTGCCCCCCTAATTTTTTAAGGGGGGGTTTTTTGTTGTTTGTAAAAGATTGAGTTATCGAAAAAAAAAAAAGGGACTTTAAACATGCCCTGAAAAGGGGTTTGGACCTTTTTTAAAAACGAAAATTTTTAAAAAATTGGTAAAAATTTCAAAAAAAGAATTGAAATTTTTTGGGGGGGTTTTAGTTTAAGGCCCGGGGTTTTTTTTTTTCCTGGACAACCCCCATTTAAAATTTTTTTTCCATCGGGGTTGGCCG
>CM065722.1:72352189-72389331 GCA_033310375.1 Conus canariensis | reverse complement strand
GTGGTTTGTTGTGTTCTTTGCAAAAAGGGTGTACCATGACAGAAAGCCCCAGGACATTATCTTTTCATCGAACGAAAGTGACATTGTGTTAATTAAAAAAAATTATCATATTTGATTAAGGAAGACAGAAAAAATTGGGAGTACAGTTCTAATTTCTGCCTTCTAGCCCAATTTAAGAAAAAGCCGTTTGCACGTGCGTTCACCACATTTGGGAAAAGCTCGATGGCGTTCTCACCTGAATGATGACGCGAGGTGCTTGAATGACCTGGGTACGGCACTGCTGACACACGTGCGAATGTGTAGAATGACTCAGCTTTTTAAATTTTTTCCACAATGACTGACCAACCGCGGAATGATCAGCCACAGGCGCAGGAAACGAATCAATTATTGATTGACAAGAAATTGATGCACACTGCCGACAAGATTCAGAAACGTTTTTGGTGCGAAGAAGGCGAATTGACAGCATGGCGGAATGCACTTCTGTTCCGCTACTCTGCCGTCTCAGACTGTGCGTTGAAGTGCAGGTGACAGACAAATGATGAAAATGACCAAATCCTGCCATTCCTAGCATTCAGTGGATTGCTGACCTCCCACCTGAGGCTGGAAAAACGACCATACGCTGTACTGGAAATCATCAAAGAGAATAACCGCCCACTCATTATTTCAAGACGACCCAGAAGTCCGGCTGTCCCTCTGTCAGTGGAGAGACTGTTACCACTGGGACCTGGAGGAGTGTGAGCAACTAAAACATTCAGTGTCAACGTACCTCGCTGACGGAAACATCAGCAATTTCACCTCAACTTTTACTACAGGTACCACTGACTTTCATCAGCCCTCTAGGCCCTTTATCCATGACAACACCCATTGATAGACCCACACGCCGTGCCGCAGGAACAAGGAGGAATGTGACCAACACCCACAGGATCCTATTCAAACCACCCCAGTGTCTGTTCAGCAAATGACAGCCAAGACATTCCGTCCTGTGCTTACTCTGGAGTTGTCCTGCATCCCCCACTCCCCCACAACAGAAGCACCTCCATCCCCAGCTGAGCGCAAACTGACGTCAGTCGTCACCCCTCCCGCAGTGAGAAACAAAAAACCCCCGTAGACGAACCCTCTTTGCACCCCTAAACACCTCAACGTTTCTCTGATTTCCCCCTAAAGACATATAAACTGACATTCATTGAGTTAAAAGAAACTGTTGACGAAATTTTAATAACATCACAGCAAGAGATGAAGGACTCGCTTATGTCAGTTCTTGGAGATACAAAAACTGTGATTAAATATGAACTAAAAATTGCCATAAACACAAAAATTAGCCTTTTGTATTCCAGAATTGAAGATCTGGAAGCAAAATTGTCTCAGACGACAGCATCTGTCGAATCTTTAAAGAGTGACAACCAGTCTCTCCGATCTCAGTTGGAAATCTACAGGATCTGAGTTGAAATACCTGAAAGCAAGGCCTACTGTAGTCAGTACCGGCACACTGTTTCAGAATGACGAACCAGCTGAAGTGACCGGACCTTCGGAGTGTGAGCAGTCAGCATCGCCGACCTCTGAAACTGGACATCGACCATCTCCGTCAGGTCCTGGCATCACTCAGAAAAACACAGAAGCGTCAGAGTCAGCCCCAAAGGTCCAGAGCTGTGACACAGCCCTTGACGTGGCCAGTCTGTCATCAAGCTCCGCTGTAAGATCCGCGACCATCAACGCCCAGCCTGCACGTAGCAGACCCACAGAAGCCCTTGACGCTGATCCTCCGCCCTCTGATCTGAAGGAATCGCTTATGCAGTCTGTCAGCTGTGAGGACAAGTTCTCTTCAGAGGACCTGCATATCAGACTGCTCAGTTCCTGTCCGAAATAGGTTTGCTCCTCTCAGTGACGTGGCCTTGTGCGAGCAGAGTACAGCTAATGATAATCATGGACTCACTGAAAGTATTAGGCACGACAGGAAATCTTCTGCCAGCTCTCATGACAAGTCAAAAACGTTCTCCCTCCAAAGTGTTAAGTACTGTGTCTGTGAATGACCGAGCGACGGCACTGTTGATTGGTGACTCTATTATCAAACACGTGGAGCCCAAAAGACTAGCTCTTCGCTCCTACAACTTAAACTGTATTCCTGGCATGGGCAGTCTGGATTTAGAGCGCTGGCTTTCACAGCAATCACCAAACAACAAAATCAAAGCGCTGGTTGTACATGTAGGGGTCAATAACTGCCCCTCAGGACAAGTTCCTACTGAACAATGGGAGAGAATGATTCAGTCATGTAAGGTTTTCCCTTCTGCAAAGATCGCATTTAGTTCGATTATACCAGCCAAGGGCAGACACAACTTGAATAATTACATCCTTCCTTCGAACCGTAATCTCAAAACTGCATGCACCTCCAGTGGTATAACCAAGGACGAAACAAATGCTGACTGCAGGATTCGTGGTAAAATGAAAAAAAAAAAAAGTTTATAAAAACCTTTTGGTGGTAGTTGAATCCGTTGGAGAGGAAACTGACGTTTCAAGCCATAGGCCCGTTGTCAAAGTGAAGAGAAGAAGACAGTGTAGACAGGAAAGCCCATGTAAGAATTGGGTGAGAACATCTCATTTAACTTTTGGTATAACTTTTATTGACAACACTAATTCTTTTATGGCTACGTCTCGTGCTCCCCGGCTGGCTGTGTATCAGGACTTTATTCATCCTAGTTTTAAAGGGACTGCTCAACTGGCTGCCAACGTCGTATGCACTTTAATCAACTGGCTCGTAGACACCTTCCCATCCCAGAAAAGCTTCCAAGAAGCAGAACATGGTTTAACCAGTGGTCTGCAGCCGGGTGGCAACGTGAACAGTCGTACCATGGGTACAGACCGGCAAACGTCAGGTGCCTATAGACCTGATCATGGCAGTGCAGAGTCTCTTCATGGTGTGCCTACAACTCGGGTTGAATCAGGTGGCTGTGATCCCCGAAATACCAACGCACACAATCCTAGTATCCGTAATTCCTATGACCCCCATTTTGATAATGATGCTGGCTGGCAACACAATTTCAGGCAAACCCTGCTCAGTACAGCTGTACGGTGTAGGCCTACAGGGCGCCAACACAGAGTATTCCCTTTGCTCAGCGACAACACAGCTCCGGTCGTGGTCCTGATCATGGACCCTTTCCTCCCTCTCTACGGTCCATGGACCACTATCCTCCCTCTCTACGGTCCATGGACCACTATCCTCCCTCTCTACGGTCCATGGACCACTATCCTCCCTCTCTACGGTCCATGGACCACTATCCTCCCTCTCTACGGTCCATGGCCCACTATCCTCCCTTGATCAATCCCCGTACTCAGCACTCTGACAGACCACCCTCTTATCCACCCCACCCTCTCAACGAGAGGTCAGTTTATCCCAACCTGGAGGGGGAATCCAGTTGCCCGCATTGTGTCAAAGGAAACCCAGTGCTTTCCTGTTTACCCCCAGAATCAAACACAGTACTGAATACACGGGCAGTTACTCCTCAAAATAACATTAATCAATACCTTTACTTATTATACATGATGACTTCTCACATGTTAAATCAGCAGCAGAACATTCAAAGATAAAATCATGCATAATTCAGGCTTCTAACCCTTTATGTCAGAACACATACGTCTATGTTTACATGTTGGTATATAAGCTTGGATATGTATGTGTGAGAACATTAGTGTGTTTATGCTGCAGATTTGCCGTACTTGTTGACATAATGCATTATAATTATTTGCAACTGTAACTTGAAGGCGGCTATTTTGATCCTGATGTATACCTAAGCACGTGGGTTTAGATTTGTAGATATTTTCAGAATATTTGATAACGTACTTTGTATCATTCTTTATTTTTTTTATCTGTTTACGTGCTTTATGCATAATTGCTTGCTTTGTGGTAATTAGTGGGGTTGCTATTTGATAATCTGATTTTCACTTGAGGGTTTTTTTTTTCTTAATTGGATTTTTTTTTTCTTCATCTTTTGTCTGTGAGTCTGATTGTGTCTTGCAACTGTGCTACCCAGTTTTTGCGTTACATTGCTGTCTTCCTTTTCGTGCATTCCTATCAAGATTCTCGGGTTAGTTGCATACATTGCACGTGTTGCCATTTGCGCTGGCTGAACGAGATACTAGTTGTCCTTGAAGCCGCAACCTGTATCATTTGGCTGTGATCACCACTCAGTCGTAATGCCCGCGGTGAATGCGTGGCCTTCTAGGGACGGCCTCCGAGTAGGGTTTTTAAATATCAGCCATGTTCTCAACAAATTAGATCAGTTATCTTCTATTACATATAACTCTGGCCGACAGTTTCACGTATTTTGTTGTGCTGAATCACGTTTATCGAAGAATATATCTGATGCAGATGTATCTATTCTAGGTTACAACACCGTGAGACTTGATCCCATTCTACCAAAACAAACTGGTTTAATCCTATATATCAGTCAGTCTGTTACGTATAAACGTATCATATCGTTTGAAAAACACAACGTAGAATGTATATGGGTCGAAATAAATCTAAAACGAAACAAGTCATTATCCATTGGATTCATTTATAGAAACCCCGCCGAACATATAGAATGGGTTAACAAATTTACTGATATGCTTGAAGATGTAACACTCAGTGACAGTGGAATCATCCTTCTCGGTGATTTTAACATTGATCTTTCAAAGCCCAATCATCGATGGATTCAAACAGTTGAGAATTTTGGACTTCATCAGTTAATTGAAACGCCCACTAGAATTACTCTGCTTTATGAAACACTGATAGATCACATTTATAGCAACACACAACAAAACATTGTTGAAGTGCGTTCTCCACATTGCGGCTGCAGTGATCACTTACCTGTTTGCCTTACTTGGTTCAGGAAAGGCACAAAAATTCCCAGGCCTGGACACACAGTTATTACCTACAGATCTTTTGCTAACTTTGATAAAGACGCATTTCTTTTCGACTTAGCTCATTCATCTTTACCAAGCGTGTATCAGTTCACTGATCCTGATGAAACATTTCAATTCAAGTCATTTACTTATATCTATGACAAACATGCTCCCTTTATAACTAAAAGAGTAAAACATTCCCCCAAGCCTCCTTGTTTGTTATTTTTTTCCCCCTGGGCTGGGTGGAAAAAAGCATGCGCAATTTGCTTATCTCATTACCCTGGTTAAATAAAATGTGGTTCGTTCTCTGCCATATCGTTGCCTTTATTTCCGGTGTAACGATCCATTTTAACTCCCCTCCACTTTTTAACTCCCCTGGAGTTAGAATTAGCACGTGCCAATTTTAACTCCCCGGGAGTTAAAACAAACCACGCAGAAATGACACCCCCCCCCCTTCCTGTTTTAGATTAACTCCCCCACCCTAAAACATTCAGTTTTATGTGTTAGTCGCGATATGAGAAATAAACATTTAATATACACCCCCTAGCCCTCCCTCCCTTCCCCTCTCTCTGTTTGTCTCCCCCCCCCCCCCAACTTTCTTTCAGTCTCTCACTCACTCTCCTTGCTTGTCTGTCTGCCTTTTTGCTTGTATGTCTGTTTGTCTCTCTTAATCTCTCTCCCTCTCTCTTTGCTTGTCTCTCTGTCTGCCTGTCTATTTTTCTGTCTCAGTGTCTCTGTCTCTAGTGTCTCCACCCACTCCCCCTCTCATTGTCCGTCTGTTTTTCTTTCTTTCTCCCCCCCCCACCCCTCTCTCTCTCTCTCTCTCTCCCCTTCTCTCTCCCATTCTCACTTTCTCTCTCTCCTCTTTCTCTCTCTGCATGCTTCTAGTCAGCTTTGTTTACTGTTATTAGTGTTTTTCAAAGGCAGATTGGATTAATAGGCTTTTATGTTAGCCTAAGATCTTTATTCTTGTCAAGTAAAGTTTTCAAGTGTCATATATCAAGTGTCTCTCTGCAGTGTGTGTGTGTGGGGGGGGGGGGGGGGGGGGGGGGGGGGGAGGGGGGGGCAGTCCTAGCATAAGGCCAGAATGACCCCCCCCCCCCCCCCTCTATTTTTTTAACTCCCCAGGAGTCAATCTGGATCAACATTTCTTGATTGAAAGTAACTCCCCGGGAGTTAGTTTAGGCACGTGCGTATTTTAACTCTACCCCCTGGGTGGGAGTTAAAATAGGCACGTGCCTAAACTGACTGTCCGGGAGTTAATTTCGATCAAGACTTGTTGATCCAGATTGACTCCCGGGGAGTTAAAAAATAAAAGGGGGGGGTGGGGGGTGGGGGGGGGGAGGAGTCATTCTGGCCTTATGCCGGGAATGACACCCCCACCCCCCCCCCCCCCCCCCCCCCCGCCCGCCCTTATTCAGATTTTTTTTCCTGGGTAAAATTCGCATTGTAAGGCAATGCTAATACGACTTTCAAAACATATTTCTCTCACTCATTCTATAATTTGAAAACAGGATGTGGAGGGGAGGGGGTTATTCTGGGCACGTCGACCACATGCACGTATACAAACACACTTATGCACACAAGCATGCATGAAGCACACACGCACACACACACACACACACACACACACACACACACACACACGCATGCGTGCGCACTCACATTTGCAGACTTTTATTTAGTGGTGTAACACAGAGTACATGATGCTGAATACCCGTCATAAAAACAGGTACTTGTACTGCTGTGAAGATTTGTTATAATGGCAACACCAAACTTCGCTGCGAATTCGAATAAAATTGGTTCAGAAGTGGTCAAGCCAGAAGGCCTAGTATCTTAGGCGCTGGCTGGCCATGTCACCCGCTGAAGTGCTAACTGGTCAGGTTAGATTGCCTTTGCTACAGCAAGCATTACAGAGATATGACGAAAATCGATTGAAAAGGGACTGAACTATAAGGCCCAGTGCCCTGCAGAACGGGTGCTGGATGCCCAGGTCATCCACTAAAAGGACGCTAACTTTCAAATCACATTGGCATAGTCACACCACTTCTCAAAGCAAAATTGAATTGAATCAGTTGAGAGAGAAACAGCTGAGTTATAAGGTCCGTTTTATGTTTAACACACTCGGACACACACACATTTGCATTGTAATTTTCTTCATCATGGTTGTTGCCGTGCTAGAATGAAAGGAGGGTAGTGACTTCCCATCTCCTGTTATATAAAAGACAGACATGGTAGGGGGGGGGGCACACAGACAGAGACGGAGACAGCCAGACAAATAGACCACCAGATCGACAGAGAGAGAGAGGGGGAGAAAGGGAGAGGGAAAGAGAGAGAGGGAGACAGGCAGACAGACAGAGAGAGGGGGAGGGAGGGAGGGAGGGGGGTGTATATTAAATGTTTATTTCTCATATCGTGACTAACACATAAAACTGAATGTTTTGGGGTGGGGGATTTAATCTAAAACAGGAGGGGGGGGGGGGGGGGGGGGTCATTCTGGCGTGGTTTGTTTTATCTCCCGGGGAGTTAAAATTGGCACGTGCTAATTCTAACTCCCGGGGAGTTAAAAAAGTGGAGGGGAGTTAAAAGGGATCGTTACACCGGGAATTGAATTTCATGCAATGCATCACGTTTTTTGTGCTCTTAGTCACCTCGACCCGACCGCATATCGACTCTGAACCAAAAGCATTGTTCTGCTTAGTGTGTGAACATGATCTGAACCAAAAGCATTGTTCTATTTAATTTGTGAATATGGCATGAACCAATAGCATTTTTCTGTTTAATGTGTGAATATGACTTGTAGCGAAGATTCATGTATTTGAAGAAAATTACAATGCAAATGTGTGTGTATTCATGTGTGTATTCATGTCATGTCAGTTTGTGCAAGGTGACAGTATTTCTTGACAGACGAAAACTTGTTAATGCAGAAATGCGCTATGGAAGGCCGGTACTCGCAGGCTGATGTCTCTGTTTCGTGTTCACTTTTGTTCTTTTTTGCGCTCTATTCTGAAATGTTGGGCTGCTTGGATTTATGTCATACTGGGCATCAACATCTCTTTAGTTGATAATGCCTCAGCTGAACATAGAGGAGTGCATGGCATCCTGGCATACCAGTTTCCAAACTTTGAGCCATCTCACTCGCTCAAATTATACAGAAAGCTTTAAGACGCGGGCAGTGATGTATTTAGTACTGTGTGTGTGTGTGTGTGTGTGTGTGTGTGTGTGTTTTCCCAGTCGCCTACCAGCAGCTATCTGTGAAGTGTTATTCCGTATATTTTCATTATCTGTGATGTTTTTGGGGTGCATACTTCTCGACAATTGTGTAACCTGTGCTGAATAATCGTTGCTTTACTCTTTCTTTCTTTGTTTATTTGCATTTCGGCTTCACAATGTACAGACTTAATTCATCCCCAGCTCTGCAAAGACGACACGCATTCAGGCCGTGTGCATTGCTGTATGTAATGATCCACACTGCAGGTGATCGTGTGTGATATTTCAAACATTCCATCTGACGATTTTTCTGTTCTACTCATCCGCTATAATGTATTTTCACAAGATGATTCAGACATGAATGCATACACAGTTTAGAAAAAAGAAAAAAAAAGCAGGATGTAAACTCGCATAAGCTACCGAAGTCAAACTGTCTTTCTTCAGCAATTGGTGTTAGATGCTGAATATCTCGTACAATTGTTTGTAAGTTGTTGATGCTGTTGTTTGGGGTGGGGATGGGGTCATACAGTGAGAATGGGATCAGCCAATAGTGGCTGGTCGACAAAAATAGCACTGGAACAAATACAACTTCGTTTTTTCAGGCACTATCCTTGTTACTGCAATTAATATCCTGAAGGCAAACTTTCGACCTTTTTCCTTTAACACAAAGGGGGGATGTGTGTGTGTGTGTGTGTGTGTGTGTGTGTGTGTGTGTGTGTGTGTGTGTGTGAGGGGGGGGGGGGGGGGTAGCATGCGGGAAACGGATCGATTTCATAAGATGAGGTTTTTATACAATTTTTTCTTTCTTTTTTTTCGGTGGGTGAAGGACGGGGTGGGGGGTGGGGGGTGTTGCATCTTACGATTCCAATAAAAGAAAAGGCAGTCAAAATGGTCTCTCACAAGGGATAGGACCATAGGCTGCTCGTGTTCTCATAATGAGCAGTTACGTCTGGTCACGTGCTCACCTGGATTTGTAAGCCGATGATAACTCGCGGAAATCGTTCTGTGTTTCTAAATTGAGCTTATCTGTGGAACCAATGCAATGAAATATAGCACAGTATGGCTCACAATCTGAAATGATGGCACAATTTCTTTTCAGTTACAATATCTTCAGAACTACCTGTTCGAGACTGTACACCATGGCTACGAGTGAGACTGGACCAGTGTTCTGTTAAGGAGACATAAGTGGTTTTCCATTTTTATAAATGAAAGAAATTTAGGACGAATCTGATTATTACTTAGTGGTTGCTGTATTTAGGAGCTAGGTGTAAAACTCATCGATGAGGTGATGTTTGTTTGTTGCCGTCTAAACTTTTTGTTACTCAAGTTGCACTATCACTTCTCCCATTCTGGTTCCTCACACACAGCCACGTGATGGTTTCTCCCATCGCAGCCTTGGCACCAGAAGTCCATAGAATCGAGTCATATCTGTTGAGTCCTATACTGTCATCAGGCAACGCCACCTGACAACTGTACTGCTGCAGAGTCACTAAGGTGGTGTTAATGATGCCTGTTCTGAACCAACGTGTGCAAAACACCACTAACTCCCTTATGGGGAAGAAAAGAGTTTTCTTTAAAGGAGCCAAATTCCTTTCCCTGAAAAAAAAAAAAAGGTGATGCTGTTTCAGCTGTTTTTCCCTCTCTCTTTGAGTGGGAAAGAGATCGGCAACTTCATTTGACATGGTAATTTGGCTGCAGTTCACAAGATCCTGGTGGTGTTAAGTTCATAACCGTATGCTTCTATTCATATAAACGCGAAGATCCTCTTTTCGACCAACAAAAGTGTGTAGGTGCATGTGCTTGAGCATATGTGGTGTAAACGTAATCATAATTGTGTGCGTATGTTTAGTGAATATTCCCAGAGACATTTATACCAGACAAGGTTAAGCCTACATGTTAAAAAGAAAAAAGACTTTCAAATGCGTACAAACGTGCTAGTGACATCAGAAACGTTATCTTCTATTGCTTTTTTTTTTCCCCTCAGAATATTAAGCGGGTTGGAGAGGACAGCCTGGAGTTTCTGCTGGACGAGATGAAGGTGAACTTGAGCCTGCTCAAGGACTACCGCGAAGGCCACTCCAGAGAACACTACTCCACAGTACAGGGCATGATAGACCACGAACTCCGCAACGACCTGATACACAGCGATAGCAGGCCGTCAGGAACCCACACAGTCCTCAGGTTCCACCGCATCTTGGAGTTCATCCACAAGGGCGTGGGGAAGATCCAGGACTCCACCATCTCCAACGAGGAGTTCCCCGGGGAGGTTGTCAAGGCATACATGGAGACGCTGGGACGCTTTCATTCAGAGCTGAGAGTGGCCAGCATCCAGTGGGCACTGCCCACCTTCATCATGAGCAGGGTGTCCATAATCGAGACCCTTGGGTTCGCTAAGGATCACTCCAAGTTCTGGAGCTTTGTCAGACTGGCGATGGACAATCTCAAAAGGTTGAACGACGCTGTTCACACCGTTTACGAACGTCATCAGATTCTCAAACTTCCAGAAGACGACGAGGAAAGCAAGACCTGTTTGTGAAGAAGTTGGACTTGCTGGTTCACCGAATTTCTCCCAAGGTCTGGGTTGGCCCGCAGAAGGCAGGAAACCCGATTAAAAAAAGTGTACATTCAGCCTCTATGAAAGTATCATTTCGTTGAGAACAAGTTCTGTGTTTGACATTCTCAACATTTCTCCATGGACAGACAGAAAACTTCCAAAAGCACCCTTTTTTCCCCAAAGAAAAATGTCCTTCCACCAATTCCCTTTTGTTCGTTTTCATGGTTCTGTGGAAAGAAAGCAAATTTTATTCAGAATGCATCCCTTTTTCCCCCGGAAGAAAATTTTCTCCCAGCCTTTTCATTTTCATGGTTACAAGATCTTTAGCCTGTACTTCCTGTGGGCTATTGCTCTGTCTGCTCTCATGCTAATTTTTTATTTCATCCTCTGGGTTGAAGAATGAACATGGCCGTTCGTTACCCCTTTCTTTGCATTTCCCTGTAAAAGAGAAAAAGAAGTGAATTGCCAATTCATTCAGCTCGTTGGCCTTTTATTGTACACAAGACTTTGTGATTATGTATAGCAGTATTACATACCAGTAATGCAGATCATCATGTTGGTAAAGCATTCATTACAACAAGTTTGAAACAAGAGAGCATCCCCCTCCCCTAAATTAAATAAAAAAGATAAAGCAACAACGTAGTCCACAAAGTTTGAATAAATAATGTCCCCAGTCTATACGGAAAAGTGTGAAAGTCAAATGTGCAGTGGGTACAAGATGTGAAACCAAAGGTTTCAACCTTAGCAGTTGTGGACCTATCCCCACAGCTCTGCTCCCGGTCACGCACCAAGGCCGCAAGCGTAACCTGGCGGTCCAGATTATCACACTTCCAATGCCGGACTTCTTCGGTGTGCCCCCTGGGGTGTTCATCCTTAAGCACCCCCCCCCCTCCCCCCAAAAAAGGAATGGTCCTGGTAGTCCCTGTGGACCAATAGTGTTGCACCATTTACATCTGTCTGAACACTGCAAGGCAAGGCCTCTAACTGCCAATTCTTTTGCCCAATAGTTTAGTCAAGAGAATCCAGGTTTATTATAAATGCAGTATAGCATGTAGAGATGTAACCAATGCCTTTAACAGCGGGATTTTATTTCTGCCCTTTCATTTCTTTTACACTTGGATGTAGCATTGCTCTCCCCACCCCACCCCACCCCTCACAATGATTTGTCCATGTGGATGCTTTATTGCAAAATTTCTGAAGATATGTAGACACACTCGCCATTCTAACCTCAGATCAAAGGAAGTTGATGAGCAAGGTGTGTCAGTTTCAGTATGGACATCTTATCTGCACAGTGAATTAAAACTGGTTTACACACAAAAAGCCGCTACCTTTTATGGTTTCAACCCTTGTTAACTCAACTAACATTCACAACCTCTCCCTAGTTTTTGTCCCTCAGGATTCCAAGTTCTCCATGTTTATGATTGTCAGTCTCTGACTATTTTGGTGGAAAAAGGTTAATTAAAAAAAAAAAAAATTTTACTCACACACTTCACAGACAAGACCCACTCACGTTTGTTAAAATTTGATTTGTCCGATTCCTGATAACACAATGCAATCACACAAAAGTAATAACATGTAGTACTTGACTTTAAAAAGAAAAAATATGAACCTTTACGTGCATGTGGGGCTCAAAATCTCTACCTTGTTCTGCATGGTGTCAAATACTAATGGATCAACTAACATAGCTATAGTATAGAAATAAAAACTGTGCACACACAGACATGATACGCTAAACTGATACTCATCAAGAGTAACTCATACCATTCACATTAGTCTTACTAATGGAATCTTGAAAGCGCTCAAAGATACATTTATTAGAATATCTCTTAACACTAAACAGTAGTAACAAAACACGATCTCCATCTTTCTCTGACACTCATTTTATTATCCACAAGTTCAAAGATCTGGTATCATACTTATTTAAAGATCTGGTATTACATTTATCTATGTACTTTCAGTTAAAGTTTGGCCATAAATAAACTGATAAAGATCTGGTATTACATTTATTTATGTACTTTCAGTTAATGTTTTGCTGTAAATAAACTCATAAAGTCTGATAGATTGAAGAGTTTTTCTGGATGAAAAGTGGTCAATTTTTCCCTGGACACAAATTCTCTATCCTTTGAATTCTTCAGCCACAGAATCGTTGTCGTCTTCCACCTTGTCACATCATCTTTTTGAAGAAATCATCCCAAGCAATTTTAACAATGACAGTTTTCTTTCACCCATCAATAGTTCATTTCATTTATTAATTTTTCATACCATTTCCTAATCTAATGGCTGCCATCTAAACAATTGTTTCTGGGGGGCCTCCAAACTATGACTTAAAATATACTGTACATATGAAGTTATGCACTGTAGGTAACTGTGACCATTCTTGGTGTCTTAACCCCCTTGATGGCTTGTCCGGCAGCAGCCCAGTACCAGTAATTGACATGGAGCAGTCAGTGTAAAGTTGTCATGAGACGACCACCACCAGGACACTGCCCTGCCATGAGTCGCTTCAGTGGTGTTCAATGGTGTCCGTTCCAATCCAACATAGGACACCACCTGACAACAACAGTTTGCTTAATCGCAAAGCGAGTGTGAGCATGTATCCCCCTCCGGAGGGCGCTACCTTGTATGTTCACCAATAGTCCCCAAGAACTTGCAATCCCAGTATGAACTGACATAGCGCATAGCTCTAGCAAATGTTTGGCCTTGACCAACAAGAGAGATGGGGGACTCAAATACTAACAGGATTTCATTGATGCAAATGTCATAAGAACACTCCCAGCGTTAGTTTGTTTCACAACAGAGAATTAGAACTGATGCAAATGATATATGTATTGGGGTGTTTGAGGATGAAAGGGGTCACATATTAGTAGCTGATGAGCAAAACTGTGCAGGTTCTGTGTGTTTATGATGTGAAGACCACAAAATATTGCAAAAAAAAAAAAATCCCTGGCATCATATTTTCTTCTAAACGTTCTAGATTATGTCCTTTCCGTTAATGTCATAACTCTGCCTACTACACAGGGCCTTTTCTTCTGGAACACAACTGCCAATACCGCTGCCAAAAAAAAAAAAGAAAGCATATGGTTTCCAGCATTCCCACATGCACCCAGGTGTACCTGATAAAATTAAAACGGGGAGATTTTACCCATATTCTTATAGGCATTGAACTTATATGAATATAAAATGATGTACAGGCTGGGGGTATCTTTCAACATTTTTAAAACGCTGTATAATTTTCCTGCAGTGTAAACGTCTGACAAGCCCACAGGAATGTCTTCAATTTTCCAATTCATGAATGACACATTTCATCAAAATGTATGAATCAATCCTCTTGATATATCACATATGTGACCTGTTTTCACAAAATGAGTCTTAAGGTGAAAATAACAGATTTTAGGATATTGTGATTTTCAAAATGTCCAGATTATTACCTTTCTTTTCATATGAAATTTATCATTCTACTCCTAAAAATAAGGAAGTTATGGGTGTTTGAAGTGTGTAACATAGCAAACGGCCATTTTGAGAAAATCAAGTTTGAAAATTTTCACCACTTCAGTGAAGTTTTACCTTAGCAACAGGTATTTCTACTTCACCAATCTTTACCAAATTTTGTACCATGGTCAAACACATCATGCCACAATAGCACACAAAAATTGGTGTGAACATACGTTGTAGTTGTCTTGTTATCTAAGTTTATATATCCCTTTTTCTGACACAAAAAGCATGCCGTGAGAGAAAAATAAGTGACTCAGAATACTGCATATTGATCTGCATACATACACAGGTCAGCTGCATATTTCAATCAAAGTTATTTCTAAACTATTAAATCTTGTATCAGTCATGCCAGGCTGTTAGATATAAATGGAAAAAGTTAGTTTTAAATGAAAAAATCTATATACCGAGCAGCAAACTTGTCCAAAGTAACCCAATGCAAACAATTTGAATGAAAGACACTTGCTGACACAAATCCTCTTTGAAATGTTCACAGCAACTTGTATAAGATTTCTTTTTTTCCAAACTGCAACCAGCAGTTTTGTACACAAAAGAGGTGATTTTAAAAGAAAAAGGAACAGCAGTCAAGATACCACATCTGCACACTGTTACACATTGCCGTCATGATGTTGACCAGGGTCTGGGCACACAAGATGTCTAACATCCTCTCGAACATATTGCCGAATGTGCTGAAAGAGATACTGCTTGCGAGCCTCACTCAGAAGAGGTGGTGGCATCACAGCAGGCACTGGAGCAAGTCCTGCATAATCTGCCAGAGTTGCAAGCTGAAACTGTTTCTCCTCATCAGCAATGGTAGTTTTGTAAAACACTGTGCCTGGATGTGTTGCTGTAAATCTGAAGTGTCCTACAGGCTTCATATTTTTCAGCTGTCTGTTGACTGGTGTCAGGTACTCCTGCCAGTTGTAGGTTGGAACAATCGCATTTCCATCCTCCCGGCCAACAAGCTGAGGTATATTTACCCTGGAGATTGGTGTGCTCAACTCAACTGTCCGGGCAAGGTCAACCAAACAGGAGATATCATCCTGTCTCTTGAAACACTGTTTCAGGAGGCCAAAGCACCAATCAGGAGAAAATTTCGTGTGGCCAGGAGGCATAAAATTCAAGGTTATTTCAGAGTGAAGGCCCCTCTGAACACGCCACGCCATGTATCACAAGATATACTTGTTTTTGTTTTGACCTGAACAGTTGTCACAATGCAGAGCCACTTTTTTCTCTCCCAGGCCATAGTTTTCAAAGAAATGGTGCAGGTAACTAATGACAGCATTGCTGCCCTTGCTGGTGCTCACTGCCTCATCAATTAGGTAGTTGACCTGCTGTGGGAGGCCTTCACAGCACACATCAAAAATGTCACATTTCCGGGGGGTTAAGAAATAAATTGGTCCAGGTTGTGCTGCCATGCTTGGAATATGCACCTGCTGCGCAAAGTCAAAGGAGTAGTGCATAGTATACTCCCTGGTGCTTGAACACGGCCGGGAAGGCTGACAGCATGGCCTTCTGCGTAATTGCAGATAAACTGCTTCACAGCTTCAGTGTCCTCAAACTGGAGACTTCTGGTGTTGTTTATGCGCCCACCACTTCTTTTTGTTGGTTGCACCAAGCCCTCGGTCTGGTAGTGCTTGCTTAGGCGTGTTAGTAGATTCTGACTAATTCTGAAACAATCATAAACAAAGTCATTAAGATAAATCCTTCTCACACATACACACACTAATAATAAGAATGATGATGATGATGATGATGATTATGATGATAATACTAATATAACAATAAATCATTTGTAATTGTTTTTGTTATGCAAAAGTAATTTGTATTAAAATGGGTTAACTTGTGTACTCCCATCTGCCAGAAAGTGTGTGTGTGTGTGTGTGTGTGTGTGTGTGTGTGTGTGTGTGTGTGTGCACTCACAATCAATTTAAATCCTTTTCAATTAGTATACGTTCTACCATAAAATGTGAGTAGTGCTGCAATAGTTTTGGATGTAACAGTACAACACATAATTTTTAAAAAAAAAATAATGGCAGGCACAAAAAAAAATCTAGAACTCGGATATATCAAACTGTTTGTTGGCTTACCCAAGCAGGAACCAAAATGCATGTTTGCATACAGTGCGGGACAGCCAACTGTAGGTGGACCTCACTCGTTGCCTGTCATGCTGCACTTTCCATTTGGAGCACTCGGTGTTGGGTCCTTTCCTCATGCATGAACTGAGAACCCCAAGGATGTACATTTCTTTGGCACCTGCAACATGATATGCATTTATTATGCTTAATCATATGCTCAGTATTATAATTCATATGCTTAATATTATGATTTAAAAATTTATAATTGAATCAAACACACACACACACACACACACACACAGAGTTACAAACATTAAGTCTTACCATTATCAAAAAAATATTAAGACAAAAAAAATCATCAATTACAAAATGCACATCCTAACCGGACAGACAATAAAGTGAATAATCTCCACCACCCCTCACACACACACACACACACACACACACACACACACACACACACACACACAGAGAGAGAGAGAGAGAGAGAGAGAGTTACAAATGAAAACAAACACTCTAATAAAAAAGGAGAAAAAGTGTTACTCAAATAAAGAAACCTTAATTACAAAATACAAACTCCAATTTGAATGAGCCATTGATTAAGACTAAAATGTAATTACCCCCCCCCCCCCCCCCCCCCCAACACAGAGTTACAAATGAAAATAGAAACCATCATTTAAAAAAAAAAGAAAGAAAAAGTGTTACTCAAATTACAAAATACAAACTTCAATTTGAATGAACAATTGATTAAGACTATAATGTAATTATCCCCCCCCCCCTCACACACACACACACACACACATACACACACACACACTGACTGAAACCACAGTCAGATTGACACATTACTGTACTGACATATCACACACACACACACACACACACACACACACACACACACACAAAGAGAGATCTATATTTCATTAATTTAAATAGCACCAACCTTTGTCCATGCCGTGCACTGAGAGCTGAAAGGCTGTAATTTCTTCAGGAGTAAACTGCCTGAGACAGCCTCTTCTGGGATCATCAGGGCATAGTGGGTCTGCCAGTTTAATCTGTACACGCCCATGTCCATTCGCCTTACATGAACGTGTCTGTGCTCTTTGTAGCATAGCTGGCATGCCGTTGTCGACATCCATATTACACTCTGCACCTTCTCTTACTTCTTGTACGTGGACGAGGGGTTCGTCAACTTCATCTTGTGTTGGGGCAAGCTCCACGGAACCGACCGGCGAAGTTTTACAGTCATCGTCACTGTCAAGCATGTCTTCGTCTTCATAATCACTTGCAGCGAAATATTCGGTCACCAGTTTGCCCAGTTCATCTTGATCTACTGCTGGTAAAGTTGAAGACTGACCAGCACTGAGCAAAAAAGACAGTCTTTCTTTGCAAATCGTGGTTTTCGAAGCCGTGTTGTTTGCGGCGAAAGGTGTAAACAAAGATCGGTCAGCCAATCCCTACGCGCGATGTTCCTGCGGTTACCATGAAAAGTTTGTAACGCGATCTCTCATTGGTCTATCGGCTCGACCTACTTCACTTTTTGTTTATGCCAAAGATTTCGAAACAGAGTTTCTGACTGGCTGATTTTCACGCAGTGAATGTGTGTCAAAGAAAATAGAGTTCATGACCTTTCCAACAAGGTACAACATGCTGGGGCCCTTTCAAGGGTGCTCTACACGAATGTTGATCAAAATCATGTCTGCTTTTACCGTTTACCAAGGATCATCGCTACGGGTTCTCTACTTAAAACGCATTTTAAATACATTTTCCGATTGAATTATCAAGTGCTGATTACACGTATATGTAGTTTAAAGATTAAATATTCCATTTTTGACGAAAAGTAAAAATTGACAAAATCGACCTATCACACCTTTTCCGGGCCTCTACGCTTTTCGCTGCCTGCGAGTTAAGACTCATTTCGTGAAAACGGGTCACATATGTGAAATTACATCGTAATCGTTCATTACACCTCGGACCATTTCATCCAACATTCCTCTCATGTGTTAGACACACACACACACAATATGGCCCTCATGGTTAGCTGGGCCATTTTAGTTTTCTTCTAGCTCAGCTGACCACAAGAGTCATTCTATGGCAGTCACCATATAGAAAAAACAAACAAATATATACAAAGATACCACCACAAAACCCTTTTACGCCAGTCACCATGTAGATAAAAAAACAAGCAGCAAATATTTTCTGGCGACTACAGTAAGAATAGTTTTCCCAATACAAATTACTTCCAAACCTAGTTCATTAGCATTTGGGCACACATTCCGCTCACCATCTTTTTGTCTACCAATTTCAGGGCCTGAAATTGGCACTCTTGTTCCTTCATATCGCCGTGTTGTTGAAGAAGCAGCCATAATTTTGTGAGGGAGAGTTAACAAGAGCTGTCACTTAGATTACAGCACAACATCACCATGGTTACCTCGGGAAAAAAAAATGTCTCTAAAATTTTTTTCTTGATGTACTCTTTTCAGTTGATCATAGTCATAATTTTCACAAAATGCATCGAAATTGTATGGGTAAACATGTCCACAGAAAAGTGGCACCCTACATATAATAAAGGCTTCATCTTTTGCCATAAAAAGACAGGGATTTAAGTAACATGAAACCTGTATTCCAAATGATATTTCTTTAATCGTTGAGCTGATCATATTTCAACAAGTACAGACTGTATTTGCTGCAAGATGGGGCACAGCAATCTGACAGACGATTCCAGAATTTGTTTCCATAAACACTCAAATAATCCAAGGAAAGTGAAATGTCCATTGATTTCAAGTAAGATGACATGAATATATTCACACTCACTCATGGACCTATGATATTCACACCAAATACAAAGACCATTCTTCAGACAGACATGTAAATTAAATGCTTCTGAACCAGAAATTCAGTGATGATTTCTCTCATAACAATCTGACATCGTTTCTCCATGTTTACAGCCCAGCCACTTACATGGCTATCTTGAAACTGCAAACTGTATTTGACATGTAAGATCCCAAAGTCATATTGAAAGCACCACAACCCTGTATCAGATACTACATGCAAATTCTGTTGGCCGGCGTTCTTGTTTGAAAATGTAGTAAACAAAAATACTTCGCACCATGAGTGTTGGATAGTTCTTATTTGTCAGACCCTTTATCAGATCAAAAGAAAATCCAAATACTGCCCAGCCTAATACTCGATTCCTAAGCCATGGAAGTTATGGCTTGATAAAGCGTGACTAACAGTGCCCAGGAAACGAGGAAACGTTGTCTTTGAACACCGCATTACGTTTCACAATTCTTCATGCTTCGCAAGTTTCTGTTCTGTAGTGGCATTGTCCTGCGTGTCACTGGATGGACTGTCTCCTGTCGATGTGCTGTGTTGGGAAGCAGAGCTGGGGTAGAATACTGCAGGGTACTGAAGCACTGCTTTGCTGATGTCAAACGACGACAGCTCCTTCCACGACAGGGTGCCATCCTCATCCAGGTCGATCAAGGAAAATGCCTGCGAAGGACAAAACCCAAATCATACACTTTGTTTTTTCTGTTAATCCTTTCAAATACTTCTTTTGAGTACTTTTTATCCATCAGTTGTCATGTATGAAAAAAATATGGGGAGTTTGTGTTATACTCCCTGTTTGGCTAGTATACTTACCATGTCAGACCATAGCATTCAACGGCAGTTAGCCAGCTCTGTCAGGCCGAATTTTTTCCGTGGCCAATGCAGTCATAAGACAGTCACGTGATGTCACCCCACTTCCGGCCCCGGAAGAAGCCAGTGTCAACTTCCTATAAGTCATTCAGCGAGGCCTGGTGTATGGTGACCCCGAGAACCTTGGCGCCAGAGGGGAAGGTAGGGAGGGAATTAGAGTCTGACATGGTAAGTATACTAGCCAAACAGGGAGTATAACACAAACTCCCCATTTTGGCGTCATATACTTTACCATGTCAGACCATAGCAGAATTTAAAGGAATCGGAGGAGGGCGAGCGCCCTAGTGGTTCTTGGGGTTGACCGATATGGCTGCATTGGCCGCCACAAAGGAAATCCCCTTAGACCCATCAGCTCTGGTCATGCGGATATCCCTCAGGTAAAAATTAATGAAGGGATTTTCCGAACGCCAGTAGGCTGCCTCCAGCAGGTGGCGCACGGGGACAGAGTACTGGAACGCTGTGGAAGTGGCCAGTGCTCTGACCTCGTGGGCCCTGGGTGATAGGACAGGGAGATCCTTGTACGCCTGAGCGTAGGTAGATCTCACCGTCTTGGAGAGCCACCTGGAGATAGTTCCCGCCGAGATATCTCTAGTATTGTTGGGGTTGAGGGAGATAAGGAGTCGTCTCTGGGAGGAGCGCCTGGGGCGTGTGCGTTCCCAGTAGTACCTGAGACACCTGGAGGGGCAAAGGTCCATGTCTCCATCTTTTTCTCCCTTTCCCAAGATGTCAGAACTCCGGAAGGAACTTGAGAGAGACTGAGCCGTCCCTGTGGAAGGCGATATCTGTGGGGTCACCGCTGAGGGCGTGAATCTCACTTCGTCTTCTGGCCGAGGCCAGGGCGAGGAGAAAGGTGGTCTTAAAGGAGAGGAGGTCAAAAGGAATAGAAGCAATGGGTTCAAAAGGGGTTTTTCTGAGGGCATCGAGGACCGTAAAAAGGTCCCAGAGGGGAATGCGCCTAGGGGACTGAGCTTCCCGTAGAGCAACTCCTCTAGACACCTCTCTGAGGAGAAAGTCATTGTCAAAAGAAGGGCCCCCCAGTTGACGAATGGTAGTGCAGATAGCTGATCTGTAGCCCCGAATGGAGCCAGCCGACAGCTTAAGGGAAGAGGATAGGTGGGAGAGGAAATTTCCTATTTGGATGTTGGAGGGGCAGTAATGGGGAACAGAGTTATCTGAGCACCAGGTTATCCATCTCTCCCAACGGTAGTTGTAGAGGGATTCGGTGCTGGCTCTGCGAGATGCCGAGGCGAAGTCCCGTAATCCCTGAGAGGCCCCTGCCCCGGCTAGTGTGTCTAGGACGGACTGGGGTCTCTCCGAGTGGGGGGTAGATGCAGATGTTCGCAGTTGGGCTGGCATAGAAGCCACGCGTGTAGGCGAAGCATCTTGGGATTGGAGTGAGGAAGACCTGACCGGGGTTGTCTCAGCATGTCCCAGCGAGGGCTGAGCCGGAGGGGGGGAACGTGGGTGAGGGACTTGGGGTCCGGGAACCAAGACTGGGTCGGCCACCATGGCGTTACGAGGATCAGCCTGGGTCTTTCCAGCCTTGCCTTCCTGATCACCTTGTGTAGGATGGGGAAGGGGGGAAAGGCATACGCCAGTAGGCCCGTCCCGGGGAGGGATAGTGCGTCGACTGCATCCGCCTGGGGATCTGGAACGGGAGAGACGTACAGGGGCAGGTGATGGTTGAAGCTGGTGGCAAACAGGTCGATCATGGGCACAAACCAATGGTTGCGCGACACCAGCGAAGGAGGGCCTCTGTTCTGAGGGAGAGGCCTATGGAGCGGGCCTCTCCCCCTTTGTTGACATAGCAAGCTACCGACGTATTGTCCGTGAGGAGGAGAACAAGTCGGTGCGCGACCTTGTGCTGGAGTTGGAGAAGGGCTAGCCTGACCGCTTCCAGCTCCCACTCCCCGAGGCGTGACTGTCCTCCACGTGGGCCCCCCAGCCCAAGTTGGAGGCGTCTGTATAAAGTTCCAGTGGTTGGGTTGGGTTGGGAGGGAGATGGGGACCCCGGTGGAGAGAGTGGCTGGAGTGAGCCGCTCCTCCGTCGCCGAAATGAACCCGTGTCCGAGGGGAATGACCTGGTCCCAGCGGTCGGAGGTCTGTGACAAACGTCGGCGGAACTCCCTCTGAAGTTGGCGTTTGGGGACCCGCCGCAGGGGAATGAGGGGAGACAGGGACTCCATCATTCCTAGGAGGGAGGACAGGGTTCTGGCCGAGGTGTGGGGTGCCTGTGACAGGCAGGAGATGAGGTCCACTATGCGTGCAGGCCTCTCCGGGGTCTGCCAGACGAACCGTAGGAATCGTCTGTGGGCCGGGTGAATCAGGATCTGAAAAATAGGCGTCCTTCAGGTCTACGGATGTGGCCCAGTCGCGATGATGGATGGAGTCTCGGATCTGGGTGGGGGTCTCCATCTTGAACTTGGTGGGCCTGAGGAACTTGTTGAGGGGCGAAAGATCTAGAATGGGCCTCCATCCTCCCGAGGCTTTTGGGATCACAAAGAGTAGAAGCCGGGGTTTGGGTGGGAAATCTCCGAGATGGCCCCTCTTTTGAGGAGGTCTTGGACTTCCGTGCGAAGAGCTTCTGCTTTGGCGGGGGAGGGTTCGTTGGGGGAGGGAGGGGGAGATAGCATGAGGGGGGGGACGCTCGTGGGCCCAAGGAAGGCGAAACCCTTCCTGTAGCACCGCCACTATCCAGGGGTGAGGCGTATGCGTCTCCACTGGTGGGCATGCCGGGAGAGGCTGCCCGCCAGGGGGGGCGAGGGTCTGGGCTGGTGGGTGGGGGATAGGGCGAGGGGGGGTGCTACTTGATCTAAGTCCCCCTCGGGCTGTCTCCCTAGTCAGCTCCGGGAGCGTGACTGTTGGCCTAACCGAAAATTTTGCTGATGGGGTTTTGGCTTAGGCCTTGGGAGAAGATTAGGTCGCTTGGCGGGCCGTGCGGTGCGGGAAGGCGATTGTCTGGGATAGGGTCTGTGCCTGGGGAAGGAACGAAGTGGGGGTCTAGCAGGGCGTGGCGGTGGCCTGGGCGCAAAGGACACAGCCTGCTTGCGTTCCTCAACTGCTTGTGCTATGACGTCAGCCGAGTAGTCGCCAAAGAGCGACTGGACCTGGCCCGGGATGCATCGCAGGGCTGCCTTAAGCGTCGGGGAGAGAGAGGTCCGCGCCAGCACGGCCTCTCTCGCGACCAACAAGCAGTTGAAGTGGCTTCTGGCTGCGCTGTCCGCCGCAGCCGAAAGGTGATGCGAAATCCTGTTAACTAGGTGTCGCATGAAAGGATCGCTGAACAAGCGAGGGTCAGGCTCTTGGTGCGCCTCAGAGCCCGGGTCCCCCGGTACTGGGATGGCACCATCGTCCTCCGGCCATAGAGCCTCCGCTCGCTGAAGGGGCATGTCCAAGTAGGTGTGTCCCGCCGTGGTGTGGAGGATGCCCATCCTGGCTACTCGGACCCATTCCTTTAGGTTCTTAAAGGAGATGGCGCCGGAAGTAGGGGGGGGCAGGTGGGGGATCAACCGACGGTCCGACTGGGAAATGCCCATCTCCCTGGTCGCGGGATTGTCCGTAAACAAGGAGGCGACTGAGGGGTTCTTGGGTAGATTGGTCTAGATCTCTGGGCCGGGGGAGAGGGAGAGAAATTCGTCAGCGGGTGCGGCCTCCCTCCTAACGAGGTCTGGTCGCCACCGTTCTATCGTGCGGACATCGTACAATGAGGTGGGGGCTAGCTCCTCGTCATCGTCCGCCTCAGGGAGGTACTGGTCCTGAGAGGGTTCATAGCACCCGTCTTCAGGAGGTAAGTCGAGGGGTGCCTGTAGTGTGTCCCCGGTGGCCCTATAATCGGCGGCCGGGACATCGTCCTGCCGATAGGACAGCGCCCGAGGAGGGAGACCAAGGTCGACCCAGGTAAGTGAGGCCGGGTGCCACATTCGACCATGTAGCTGGTCGTGCTGGGTGTTGGCGTTAAGCCACTGGTCTCTCTCGGGGGCATAGAGCCACCGGTCCCCGGGGAGGTAAACGGGCTGTGGCGGCCCTGGGGAAAAACCATGGTAGGTAGGCCGCACTCAAGGTCTGACCAGCGCGTTGGGCGAATGCGTAGGTCAGACATCCGCCGAGTCGTAGCCACGAGACCCTCTTCTTCTTGTAGGCAGAAAGTCCCCGGGGACCCGGGTAACCTGAATCACTGTTGGGGGGGGGCTTGAGAGGCCGTGGCCTGTCGTCCCCGTCCAGGTCCGTGCACTGCACCATACACGTCCTTGGAATGGGCCTGGGAGGGCCATAATGGTATGGAGGAGGATGCGGAAGTCGAGCCCCCAACCCGCGAAAGTGCGGATTGGTCAGGATGCGGTCCCGTGTTCCTCCCCCTGGAGGAATATGTCAGGTTACCCTTGGTCCCGCTGGTAGATCCTCCCCCCGGAGGAGCGGGACCGCGGACGTTGCCCAAATGGGGATCCGAAAGGTCGGTTCCCCAACGTCCAATACCCCTAGGGAAGAAGGTGACGTTCGATCGGGGTAGGTCGACCGTCCTTGTGCATGGGCACGGCCGGGCCCATGGCGCGGCGTGCCCGCACGCCCAGGATTATGGACACCACCGAGGTCGTGCGTCGGGGTGACCATAAGGCTGCTTCCGGAGTCGAAGCGCTCCTCGAGCTCAGGTGTTGGCTGCACCTGTGCCCGGTGGGGCCGAGCGCTATGAGTGCACGTATCAATTTGGGGGGAAAAAGAGATACGTGTCTCATCAAGGCGAGTGACGGATGGTGATTCCATCCCAGATCCGTCACCCGTGCTGGTCCGCGGCTCGGCAAGGTGCCCCGGGGGCCGAGATTCGCGTGACTCAGCATGATAGTTAGAAGTCTCCGAGCGAGTCCGTAGGCTAGAGGGCAAGCTGGCCGATGGAGAAGGGGTGGGGGAGGGCGAATTCCGTTGGCTAGTCTTTGCTCGGCCGGGCCCCTTGAGGGGAGCCTTGCCATTAGACTTTCTGGGCAGCACCTTGAGGGGAGCTTTGCCCTTAGACTATCAGGCAGATCAAATGAAAGGCATTTTGAAATGGTGGCCGCTTGCCTATCAGCCTTGGGACGCCGCGGTCGTGCGTCCGTCGGTTTGGTAGACGAGGAAGATCACGCGTCCCTTCCGCGGAGAAGTCGTCTCTGTCTACCCGAACCGTACGTTCATCAGTGCGAACGGATTGCTCCGAGATGGAATCGACCCGCGGGTTCTCCGGGAAATTGAGCGAACTCCGAGCAGTGGAGTGGCTCGACCCGGCGGTGTCCTTCACCATGTTGGGCACAGGTGGATAGAGCAAACCCGGAACACACGACCGCAAAGAGGAGACAAGGTGGCCGATCGAGAAAATCAATTAATCTCGATCGTCCGTGTGGTGTCGTGCAAAGTGCTCGAGAGATCGACTGAAAACTCGAACTACCCGTACACGCCACCGGTCGTGTGACTGGTATGGCTATTAATAGCAATCTCTACACGTGGAGTATCACTGTGTATAGGTGTGATAGTTCTTGGGCACTAAATCTTAATAAGCAGATCAGTGTCACACACCCTTACTCGAACACGTTCTACCTGTGAAGGGTAAAGAGTACAGGTGTGATAGTTATTGAGCCCTAAACCTTAATAAGCGGAACCAGCACAAAATGCGTGCTGAACCCGAGGCTCGGCAATATGGTGGGGGAACACGACCGGCGAGCGGTGCCGACGATCGCGAGTAACAAAGTCGCGAGAGTGCCGGTAAAAGAGACAAATCTTTAATAAATACGCTCCCGAGAGTGCCGGTAAAAGAGACAAATCTTTTAATAAATACGCTCCCACCAAGAGCCTCACACGGCAAAAATACTCAGGGTCTAGTGCAAGCCGGAACCAGCACAAAATGCGTGCTGAACCCGAGGCTCGGCAATATGGTGGGGGAACACGACCGGCGAGCGGTGCCGACGATCGCGAGTAACAAAGTCGCGGGAGTGCCGGTAAAAGAGACAAATCTTTTAATAAATACGCTCCCGAGAGTGCCGGTAAAAGAGACAAATCTTTTGATAAATACGCTCCCACCAAGAGCCTCACATTTGCAAGCCACAACTGAATCAAGTATAGAACAAAACACAGCAAAGTTAACACAAAGGCAAGTATAGGCGAGACAGAGCACAAGACTTATCTTGCTTTGACGGCAGGCCGAAGATGAATGACTTATAGGAAGTTGACACTGGCTTCTTCCGGGGCCGGAAGTGGGGTGACATCACGTGACTGTCTTATGACTGCATTGGCCACGGAAAAAATTCGGCCTGACAGAGCTGGCTAACTGCCGTTGAATGCTATGGTCTGACATGGTAAAGTATATGACGCCAAAAATTTATTTTCAGTGATACACAACATACTTACAGAAATAACTGTTATTATAAGAGAACGGTTCACTGTTGTAAGACCTTGATCACATTGATTAAGATCAAAGCACGATTATTATCAAACATTTTTTTTCTCAATAAAACTCCCATCTTTCTCCCCGTAGATTGTGATAATGAATTATCGAATACAGCTGATACTGTTTGTTTGTTTGTTTTTGTTTTTGTTTTTTTTACATCTCTATCTACTTGCTTGCATACTAAAGAGCAGGTTTCCTGTCACATCAAACATGTGAACTACATTCACGGAAGATACAGAGTTAACTGACTGGTTTCTCAGACGCCATCAATATTCAAATGGTACTGCTGCCAGCTGAAGACCTATGTTTCTCAACTACACTTGCTTATAAACTAAATATGCATACTCACCCATGCAAAATCCACACACACTTGCACACATACACCTCTTTGACTTTAGATCTTTTAGCTGTTAATTAATCATCAACAAATCATCTAAAACAGTTCCTTTCCAAAGTGATGTCAATTTGTTTGCCTCTTTTTTATCCAGACAGAACCATACAGAAAATGTGAAACCATGATGACCCTTGACATGAATCTGAACGGTTTGGAAATGGTTCGTTTACATGTTGCTTGTTTGTCCTTTCTTTTCAAATGAAGCCTCTAGTGCAAACCCTGTACAACAGGTGAATACTGCACCAAGCCATTACCAACTGCAAGAACACTTACAGTATTTAGCCAATTACACACCCAACACATGCAACACTTAGATAAAAGAAGCAAATGAGGACTTGATCACTGATTCGGTTATTTGCAGTTTATAATCTTCCACTTCACCAGCCACCATGGCGAAGTGGTTAGCATCATGGATTCTTGGCAGTTTATAATCATCTACTTCACCCCCCGCTGTGGCGAAGTGGTTAACATCATGGATTCTTGGCTGGGAGGTTGTAGGTTTATAATCATCTACTTCACTCCCTGCTGTGGTGAAGTGGTTAGCATCATGGATTCTTGGCAGTTTATAATCATCTACTTCACTCCCCGCTGTGGCGAAGTGGTTAGCATCATGGATTCTTGGCTGGGAGGTTGTAGGTTTATAATCATCTACTTAACTCCCCGCTGTGGTGAAGTGGTTAGCATCACAGAGTCTTGGCTGGGAGGTTGTAGGTTTATAATCATCTACTTCACTCCCCGCTGTGGTGAAGTGGTGAGCATCACAGAGCCTTGGCTGTTTATAATCATCTACTTCACTCCCCGCTGTGGTGAAGTGGTGAGCATCACAGAGCCTTGGCTGTTTATAATCATCTACTTCACTCCCCGCTGTGGTGAAGTGGTTAGCATCACAGAGTCTTGGCTGTTTATAATCATCTACTTCACCCCCCGCTGTGGTGAAGTGGTGAGCATCACAGAGTCTTGGCTGGGAGGTTGTAGGTTTATAATCATCTACTTCACTCCCCGCTGTGGTGAAGTGGTGAGCATCACAGAGCCTTGGCTGGGAGGTTGTAGGTTTATAATCATCTACTTCACTCCCCGCTGTGGTGAAGTGGTGAGCATCACAGAGTCTTGGCTGGGAGGTTGTAGGTTTATAATCATCTACTTCACTCCCCGCTGTGGTGAAGTGGTGAGCATCACAGAGCCTTGGCTGGGAGGTTGTAGGTTTATAATCATCTACTTCACTCCCCGCTGTGGTGAAGTGGTGAGCATCACAGAGTCTTGGCTGGGAGGTTGTAGGTTTATAATCATCTACTTCACTCCCCGCTGTGGTGAAGTGGTTAGCATCACAGAGTCTTGGCTGGGAGGTTGTAGGTTTATAATCATCTACTTCACTCCCCGCTGTGGTGAAGTGGTTAGCATCACAGAGCCTTGGCTGGGAGGTTGTAGGTTTCGTACCCATCAGAGCTGTTTGTTTGTAGGGTTTTTCTGCCCCAACCAGCTCCTGTCCACATTTGAGTTTGCTGCGGATTCAACTGGGAAGACCACATAGTTAAGTTTCATCCACATTCCACTTAATGGATGCGTCTATGAGAGTGTTGCTCAAATATCCTGACCACCACAGCAGGTGTCTATATGTCTCGGGCCTGGTTGACGCCGGGATGTATGATGAAAGTAAGCGTAGAGTACAGCCCTATCGTGCAGTATCAGACCGGAATGGAAATCTGTAGCATCATCTTCATCCTCGTCAATCAGCATTAAAAAAAAATCTAACGTTCTATGGCCCTTCAGGCCCTGCTCTCATGGTGACCTCAGTTTCAGTTGCCTCTCCACGTCTACGACCTCGTTTCATTTCTGTTGCCGTTGCCGTCACCGAGGTATCAGCAAATTCATCAGGGACTGTCTTAGGAATGACGTAGTGGCACCCACCAGGAGAGCTCACTCATGCTGGCTCCGCAGCTAAGCAATTAACGTCGTCAGAAGGGGGCTTAGTAGGTGGTGTCCTGCATATGTTGATCTGAACAGGCGCCACTGAACACCACCAAAGTGACTCGGCAGCAGTGCAGCGTCCCCTCTGGTGGGTTGCCTCTTGACGGCTTGACAATGACCGCTTCCAGTGGACTGCCTGTGCTGGGGTTGTGACAGGCCGGGCCGGGCCATACTGTGGTTGTGGGTTCCGAATGAGCGGCATGGGTGCAATGCCACTAAGGTGGCACAGAACATGGGACAGCCAAAAACAAAACAAACAACAACAAAAAAATGCCTCTACTTCAACTCTGATGCAAACAAGGTAAATATCGTCTCCACTAGAGCTCAGAAACAAAATCTTTTCTTATTCCATATACTGAAAGGTTTGGGTTCCAAAGATAACTTCCAGTCTGCTGTTCTCTCTTTCAGTTTCCCCCCAAACCCATCCCTTGAAACAGAGAGAGAGGAGAAAAATGGACAGTGAGAGTGAGAGAAAGACAGAGAAGGAATAAATGAAAGTGTAAGTGGATGTGCTTAATGTATGCCAAAGCCTCAACCGTTTCCTTGGGAAACAAAAAAAAAAAGAAAAATGGAATTGGATGCTACCCCAGGAAACAAAAAAAAAAGAAAAAAGGAATTGGATGCTACCCAACAAACACCCCATGACTCAATGTTTCTCCTATATTTTATTGCTAAACTAATTCCAACACGCAAATCGTAATTTCATTCTTATTCACCCTGTAAAATGTTGGTTTTTTTTTTTTGTTTCCTATCTTAACCCCTTGACTGCCGCTATTTTGTATCAGTTTTGTACTTCTGTGTGCCAGAGCAAAATTTGACTTTTTGCGGTAGGTTCACTAATTTGATCAGTGCTCATTTATTTGTGGAGATATCTCTTAGATTTTTGGCATGTTTTCTTCTTATACCCAGGGCTATAATATCTGCAAATAATATTTGATTCTGTTCATTCTGAGTATAATAAATAATCTTATAATTCAACTTTTTTTGTTTTAATTATATTTTGCACGCATACAAAACCCCACAGCAGCAAAACAAAAAACATACAAACCCAGCAAAAAGTGGTTTTAGTGTTTACAACCCACAATTGTTCTTTTATATGACAAATTTATGCATTTCTGGGTACAGTACAATCCAGGTATCAAGGGACACAATTTTGTTTTCTTAGGTAGGTTCACTGATATGCCCACTGCTCTTTCAATTCTTGACATATATCTTAGATACTTGGGAAATTTTCTTGTTATATCCTTGGCTACAGCCAGATATCACAATAGTTTGATTTTGTTTGTAATGAGTAGACCAAAAATATACATATTGATGAATGTTTTGTTTGAAAAACAGACACTTTCAGAACATAAACAAAACTATAGCACTAAAATCACAATGAAATACCACAAAAAACTGGTGTTAGTATCCTTTGAACTTCAGGACAAACATCTGTATTCACAATAAAGCTTGACAATGCATAAAATGTTTAGCAACCCATATCATAGGGGGCACTCCAGCCCAGGTAACCTGGGAAAGAAGATGGGAATTGCACATTATCCACAGCATCAGTCTGCACATCTTGCAAGCCTCTTGGGAATTGGTCTTGTTTAGCAGAGATGAACAATAACAACACTAAGTGTAACTTCCAATTATTCTGTCAGTTTTTTTTTCACACATGTGGTTTGGTTCACTCATGAACTAAGTGTGATCGATAAAAAGCCATCACCACAGAAGGTAATAAATAAAACATTGCAAAACCAACCACACCAAAAAAAAGAGACTGCTAAAGATGGGACTGAGCTACAAAAGGCCACACCACAGATGATGAAAGCATACTAACAACTGAAAAATACACCGGTGTCGCAGAGAATACACCACACCACAGAACCTATGAACAAAAGGATCAGGATCCCACACTACTGCCAGTAAATGCCATTTAGTTGACTGACACACATTTGGATACACACACACACACACACACACACACACTGTGCACAAGCACCATATTCAAAAGCAACACACACACACACATGTACACACACACACACACACACACACATACAGCACCGCATGCAAAAGCACCACATACACACCATGCACAAACACTACACACACAAACACACACACACAATGTATACCCACACCATGCACAAGCACTGCTCTCTCTCTCTCTCTCACACACACACACCATCCACAAACACACACACACACACACACACACACACACACACACACACACATCACAAAAACAACTCCATGAAATCCATAGGCTTGAAATTGTCAATGTTCACCTTGACACCTGGATCACCCGTGAAAGAAAGTTCGAGATTTGGGCGATCAGCACTGGCCTCTGTCCATTCTGAAACAAGTTCAGACTGACGAGTGCCACACCCTCTTCCTCTGCCACGCCCCCTCACACTGGACCCTCGTCGTTGTCCTAATCCCCCTCCCCTTCCTCGACTCTCCTCCCGACCTCTCACGAAAGGAGGGAGGGGACAGTCGACAAGATGGAAAAGGCTCGTCACTCTCTGATTCGGGCCCACTTGCACCAGTATCGCTCGGTTTGAAGTCGGGGATCAGCTTTGTCATCAATACCAATCTCCGATAGCAAAGGGTGGTGTTGATTGTGATCGCTTTATTCCTCCTCTGAATCGCTTCGTTCCACTTCTCTGAAGTCTTTGTCATCGCTTTCACGGTCTCGGATAACTTCTTGAAGCACTTCAAGAGCATTAGATCGTTTGAAAACAGCACGCACCTGATCGAACTGCCTGCTCGACTCGCCATCTTGAACCGAGAATGACTCAGCCGAGCCTTGCCGAAGTTATCGTCCGAACGGACGCGAACCGGTCAGTCAGCCACCTGTGAAAGGGAAGAAACCGTCCTTTAGGGTCCCTACAACCGTTTAAACCATTTTTTCTCCTTGCCTCCCTTCTTTAAATCGCCGAATTTCGATGATGAAATTATCTCGAACGCCATTCGTGCAAGGGCACACAGCTTTCCCGAAACCATCACGAACGCCGTTTGTGCAAGGGCAGTCAACGGGTTAAACTTAAACCTTGCCCCTTCCATGGCATTACTCCTGTACCCATGGAATAAAATGGTCCTGGATGAACAAGGAAGAAAATCTTGCTGGCATGGTGTGATGGAGCGGCAAAGCCACAAGTGCCTGTTTGCATAGCTGACGCACTCCTCAAAGGCGGTGCAGAAGAATGTCTCCCTCTCCTACCCCCTCCCCCAAGGATTAAAAAAAAATAGACTGAAGCCTGTGATAAAAATTACATGAAGTATAGACATATATGTATGTATGTATGTGTATGTATACATAGAGAGAGAGAGAGGGAGAGAGAGAGAGAGAGAGAGAGAGAGAGAGAGAGAGAGAGAGAGATAAACACATATTACTTAATAAAAGATCTCTCCATCAAAGCATGTCTGATTCAAACACCTAAAAATACCTACCTTTTGCAAATCATCTCTTGTGCCTGTGGATACCCTCTTGGAAAAATCCTTGAAGTCTACATCATCATCTGATCCTTCAAATCTTTCCAGCCAGCGTGATCTGCAAAAAAAAAACAAAAAAAACAAACCACCACCATAAATCAAACATTGCATGAGAATTCTTTGTTTCAAATACTGAGATAATATTATACCATATTATTATCATTAAATGTTGGTAAGTAACCCCCTCATCATCGCATCTGAATAAGGATGTACATTTTCCTATTTTATTATTATTATTATTATGAACATTTATGACGCCTAATCAATTGAATGCCCTAGGCGTTTACAATATCACAACAGACATCAAATCACACAATATATAACAATCATACATGAGAAAAAGGCATCAAAATCCAAAGCAAGGACACAAACTCACAAGCATGCATACACGCAAACACACACTCACACAGACACGAACGCACACAAAGCAGACACTCGCATCACACATTGCAAACGTCGGGTCACAGGGAAGACGAAGTTACCTAGGAAACAGATGAGTTTTGAGAAGGCGCTTGAATGTGGGCAGTGAGGGTGAGTATCTGAGAGAGCGAGGCAATTGATTCCAGGTAGTTGGAGCTTGATAGGCAAAGGAACGTTGACCAAAGGTTTTAGTGCGAACAGTGGGGATACTGTAGATACGAGTGTCACATGAGGAACGTAAAGCTCGAGATGGGGTGTAAAGATGTAACAGGTGGGTGAGATACTCAGGACAGGAAGACTCGATAGATTTGAAGCAGAGAGAGGCAATCTTGTAGGATATTCTTAGCTGAACAGGGAGCCAGTGGAGAGAGCGGAGCAATGGGGTAACATGGTTATATTTAGAAGTGCGGAAGATGAGACGGGCAGTCATGATTCTGAACTCTTTGAAGTTTGTTGATGAGATGAGAGGGAGAGCCAGACAAAAGAGCGTTACAGTAATCCAGGCGGGATAGAACAAATGCGCAGACAAGAGCTTTTGTTGTGTTTTCTGAGAGAAGATGGCGAATAGAAGCAATTCGGCGGAGTTCAAGAAAGCAAGTGCGACAGACATTGCTGACATGCTGTTGGAAGGACAGGGTTTGATCAAGAGTTACACCGAGGTTGCGGGCAGAATGAGAGAGAGTGATAGGTGAATCAACAAGTTTGATGGAAGTCGGAACAGAAGGGTGGTTTTGAAGTTTTGGTGGGGTGATCAGGATCAGTTCAGACTTATCTTCATTTAGTTTTAGTTTGTTTCGGGTCATCCAGTCCTTAAGGTTGGCTACACAAGACTGGGTGTTTTGGATCATGAGAGGAAGGTCAGAGAGAGGCCCAGAGACATACAGCTGATTGTCATCAGAGAAGGAATGATGCTGAAGTAGGTGTTCTTGGATGATAGAAGAGACAGGATAAGAGTAGAGAATGAAGAGTAGAGGGCCCAAGACAGATCCTTGTGGCACGCCGTATGTCAGACAAGAGGGATTAGAAGAAAGGCCGTTGACAGAAACTACTTGTTGACGATCAGTGATGTACATCACACTAAAATTACAAGCATTCACAAAGTATACTGGTTGTCTTTAAAATGGATGAAGCTCCAAACTGACAATAAAAAAGTTTCAGGTCTAATGATGAACTTATTGAAACGGGGCAATTGCAATTCAAAGACTTAATTCTACAACCCACTGCTGGAACGTTGGCTATGTACAAAAATTACATGACAAACACGTCTCCTAAATTGAACTGTACAAACTAGTTTTTTGTTTGTTTGTCAATTTGAAGGAGAGATTACCAGTTTGCCCCGTTTCATCATCATGGAACAAGCCTTTGTTGACAGGCATGAACTTCAGCAGTCAAGATGTTAATGGTATTTTACTTAGAAAACAAATTTCTATACTGCAGAGTCAGCATGAGTGAGCTCTCCCTCCGGCCCCACAGTCAAGTGATACGAGCGTTTGCTTGCAGAGCTGATGGTCACAAGTTTGAACCTCTCATGAGGTTCGGTTTTCATGGCCTGAAAGCTCTGCCCACCAAGCATTGAGCAGGAACCTGATTCAGAACAGAAAAGACTCAAGCTGTGGAAGGAGACAGTTGGATCCACCTTCCGTCATGCCGTGCCCCAGACGCTGTGAAACCTCCAACCTTTACCTGCCACCATGGTGAAGTGGTTAGCATCGCCGACACCCGGCTGCGAGATCATGGGTTCAATTCCCATCAGAGCCATGTGGGATTTTACTGCCCCAGCCAGCTCCTACCGAGAGTGAGTTTGCTACAGGCTCAATTGGGAAGACTGCCACCACATAGTCAAGTTTTAACCATTAAATGGATGTGTCTCTGAGAGTGTTGCTCAAATTTCCTGACCAAACACTGCAAATGTCTGTATCTCTCAAGCCTGGTTGATGACGGGATATATTATGAAAGTAAGCGTTGAATACAGCCCTGTCATGCAGTCTCAGACCGGAATGGAAATCCATAGCACCATCTTCATCATCCTTCTTCTCATCGATCAACATACAAAAAAGTCTCCCATCCTGTGGCCCTTCATGCCTTGCTCTCTTGATGGCGTTAGTTTCGATGTCCTCTCCAAGTATACGGCCTTGGTTTTATTCCATTGGGGACACCAGTATTGGCAAGTTCATGGGGGCTGTTGTTGGATGAACATGGTGGCGCCCTCCAGAGGGAGAGCTCACTCATGCTAGCTCCATGACTGAGCATTTATTGTTGTCAGTTGGAGGATTAGTAGGTGGCGTCCTGCATATGCTGGATCAGAACAGGCACCACTGGACATCACAGAAGTGCAGCAAAGCAGAGTCTCCTCCAATGGGTTGCTTCTTGACGATTTGACACCAACTGCTCCCTGCAGATTGCTGGTGTCGGGGACGCAGCGGGCCGGGCCGGGCTGTGGCTATGGACGGGGATCAGAATGAACACCATGGCTGCAATGCCATTGATGTAGCACAGAAAATGGGACAGAAAAATTCAAAGAAAGAACAGAAACCTCTAACAGTTCACTGTCCGTACAGCCAAACGGCTACAACATACAGCTGTGACAACTCGGGCACGCAGCCGGGAATTACAGTCAGTGAGCCCATCTGCACAGACAAATGGAATACTCATTCAGCTGCTGACAGTTTCTGTGACTATGATTTGGTCTTTCTGGGTTTGCTTTGATTACTGCGACCATGATTTTAGTGTCTATGTTTAGAGTTTTCTGGGATTTGTATGCACTGAATTAAAAGATCAAGTTCTGAGTTAATAATAACAGCTTCTTTTCAGGTTTCAAAGTTGAAACGCGTATAATTTGTTCTGTAATTTGTTTGTTCTTTCATTTGGCAGAACTGAAATTCTTTTAATTCAGCTCCTATTTAACCTGGCTTAGCTTTCCTTCAAATACAGCTTTGAAAATGGGTTCAAGTGGGTGCAACAGTGATTATTCAGTCTCATTAGCTTCTCTCATTCACTTATTACTTGTCACTATGACACACTTTCAGAGACTTTACGGGTTTAGTACACAGCGGATGAACACAAACGAATTTCTTTTTTCTCCTTGAAGTCTAAGTTTACCATAGCAGGTGGTTTTTCCTCTTCCCTGTAGATATGCCTGCAGCCTCTGGCGGCAAACAGACTATTCTTTACTGTCATGACTGCCTGTGTTGGAGGCAGGGTAACAAGAACATTCTACTTTTTCTGTAGAGGACAGGTCTTCATTTGGATGCTGTGGTGTTGTACTGGCGACCCCAGCAGCCTTCAAAGAAAGAAACCTCTACTGGATTTTCTCGTTCTATGTAGCTAGAATTTCTTGAGCCAACACAATGTCGGTTTGGTGAAGAAGAAGCATTATTGTCTCTGAATGCTCTGGATGAAACTCTGGAATATTACTGTAGTGGAAATGACATAGTGGATTTCAAAGCGGTAGTGGAATTTTTTCCCCATTACTCCCTGATCTGGTGTTACACAGGAACATGACGAATGTAAACAAGATGATTTTTGTTTTCTGACATTCATCTTCTCTTGAAGACACATGTCCACACAATGAACGCTATAAACATACTACAGCAGTTACTTGAATGTTTGCCCTTTCCAATTATGCCTGAAAAAATATTATTCTTTTTTTCAGACAGGCGGAAAAACAATGCAAAAGTGGCAAAATATGCGCGTCAGCAAGGTCTAAATACCTGCATCACCAGGAAATGACACTAGAACACACAAGAGAATTTTGCAAGAGACATAAAATAGTTTCACATCATATTCATGACAGTATTAATTCAACCACCAACCTGAGAGCCTCGTTTGAGGAGGAAAAGCCGCCAAACTCGTCCAACGGTTTGTTATGTGGAAATGAGGCAAAGTGTTCACAGGAATCGTCGTTAAACCACCAAATGTGGGAGAACCATATGTTCAGTGCAAGACTGCGGTCTCCATAGGAGGTCACCTGATGGTACCACCTGAAAATGATGGGACAGAAAAAGGTCATAAAAACAACTATGTCCGGCTCCGGTGTAGAAACGTGGTTCTACTGAAATCCTGGTCGACGATACCTACCCTGCACAAAGGCACAGTCAGAGGAGCAAAAGAAAGCAGACGATCATTCTCGTCAGTAGAGGGCTAACTATGTGGCTCCCTGCACATGCTGGATCTGAGCAGGCATTACTGACCACCACCCATGTGACTTAGCAGCATTGCAGTGTCTCCTGTGGTAGGTTGTCTTGAGACAACTTATTACCAACTACCCCTCCCCTGGTCTGACGGTGCAAGAAGCCGCAAGACAAGCCATGGTGTGGCATGGGAGGAGTAATGCCCCTAAAGTGATACAGAAGACGAGGTAAATAAAAAGGAGAGCAAAAAAGGAATATATAATTGTGACAAGCATGTATTCTGCTCTACACAGTTTCCCCTTCGTGGTTTCCAGAGATGGAGGTTGGAAGAAGTTCCTTTAAACAGATATGTATTTAGCTTGGGGGAGAAAAAGGAATTTTTTGCTTTCAGAAATGTATGAATTTGTTTTCTAAAAAAGTTTTCAAATTTGTA
>CM065722.1:72329689-72347189 GCA_033310375.1 Conus canariensis | reverse complement strand
AGCCAGCTGACTGTCATCTGTGCATAGCCGGTCTGGCAGCAATATTTTCGGCATTGTTGAGCGGCCGTTACATATGGGGCTGTTGGTTTGATAATTAGTGGTTGTCATGAAAAATGTAATATATCTGCGCTCTTGAGATGACTGAATTAACGAATTCCCAACAATTTTTTAAATACCAAACTCAACTAGGTTTATTTTCCTGTACATAACGTAGATACAGCATGAAAGCTTGTATGCAAGTGGTCAGGCAATATTAGAACAATGCCAACACACACAAAATTGTGCAAAAATAACGTCATCACTTTCTGGGTATTTAATTTTCCCTAGTTAACTAGTACACAAGTTTGATACATGCCTCTGCTCGGATTACAGCAACAAAAATGTTGGATCAGAAATGAGTAAGCCTTGTTTGTTCGCCCTTTCACTAAGTGTCTCGCGCTGGACGGAAAAAATAAAGCTGTGGACAGCCACTTCTGCTACACTTATCATTCTAAAGTAGCATGTCCAAACACAACCGGTGTGGGTGCCATATACACTAATACAGGGTCAATCTTGAGAACCAATAGTTACCTGGTAATGGTGGACTGGTGGAATGATTTAGTTACAGTTAAGGAAATATACAAAAAGGCTCAATGAATACTGCTCAATGCCAACATATTCAAGGAGAACTGCAGTCAACATTCCCCACGAATTATCTAGATGCTGCCTGTCTTAAAGTACAGTGGAGTTCTTTGTCGTTCCCAGCTACTCTGAAATCACATTTACTTCAGCAGTTAAACGGTAAGATGTCTGCCATCTTTAATGGACCACTTTCTGATTGGATATTCTAAACCAAGCGTTCAAGATCCATCTCAGTGCTAGGGTGCGTTCATTATGATACCCTATCTCAGAAAACTTGGGGGTAATTACATCTCCAATAAGATTTTCAGGAGTATGAGTGAAATAAATGCTGCTGACACTAAAGTGGCGGGACAGACTTTGACTACTCCAAACCATCATGCTGTTCTCGCCATTCCATCCGATGACAGGAATGTGGCTAAAGCTTTCCTCCCATCGCCATCATGGACATTTTCACTACAAACTGAGGTGGAGCCTTTAAAAGAGAGTGTACTGGCAGGGACTTAGGTTGAACTTATCATCAAGCGAGTGTTTATGTTCATTACTGACTCGGTGATATTTTCTTGCTTCAGGCAAAACCTAATTTTAAGTCTTATATTATGTCTGATGGAGTTGAAGAAATTTTTGTTCTAATTGCATACCTCCACAGCCACCTATCAGTGTGTGGTTCAACCTTTGTAGAATCACATTCTACATACATGTTCATATTCTTGTACTTTAGCTCCAAAGAAAACTAAACTGTCATTTCAACTCTTCTTCTTCTGCATATGTAGGCTGATACTCCTGCGGACACTTCCTGTATAGACAGGCAGGTATTAATCCCATCTGCTCAACAAAGGGAGTGGAGTTATGTGTGTATGACCGTCTTTTATCCCGCCATCAAGGCAGCCATACTCCATCTTCGGGGAAATTTCAACATAATCTACAACACTGATTACTATTTCACAATAGTGGCCATGGCAGAACCTTGTTCTTCAAAACACAAGGATGATAACGTGAAAACCATTCCCAAAATTTACAGTTTCACTGCATGACAATCATGTTTGCACAAAATAGCGTTGAGCTAAGATAAAGCACAGTCAACCCATCTGAACATTTTGTTCCTTTGCAATACAAACTTGGATGAGCAGATTTTCTTGAAAACTGGTGTGTTTGTGTTACTACAAACCTAATAACAAACAGGACCTTTATTTTAATTTCTTTCAGGACGTCATCCACTTCGTCACAATCTACAAAGTTTTGAAAAGCTGTTGCTTATCTCACTGACATTAAATAATCAGTTAATGTGAGGCACACCAGCAACATTGACGAGAATCCATAATAAGTCCATTCAACTGACCACTGTATTTTTTAAGTTGACTCAATATTTTCATAGAATGAAAGATCCACTCAAGTCTTAATCACATAAAGAAAGAGTTCCAAGCAAACAAGATCGAAGAAAAACAGACGAATAGAAAGCAAACAAGAAAAAAAAAGATAAAGAGCAAAAAACCTTGTCAATGAGTACAACATCTTTTACACCATCAAAAACGCAGCAGCAGGTTTTCCAGTTCATCGTAATGCAGTACTGAGTGCAGCGGTCCCCGTCCCATCCACATGACCGACTCTAGCACAGCTTTTTCAAAGCCTCCACACTGTAATGTTGAGGGTATGTAGACTAATCCTATTTGAAAAAGAAGAAAAAAATATTCAACACCAGAAGCTCCCTGAATGAAAGAATTCCTAACATGTAACAGGCAGCATAATGTAAAAGGATCTCATTTGGGGACAAAAAATACAGCAATTTCAATATTTAGAACATCCATTAATACTCCAAAAATTACATCATAAGTAAGCTGTATGTTCTGTTAGTGTTTGGGAAGAAAATTAATAATTCAGTTCATCATATCTCAAAAAATGTTAACATAGGCTTTCTTTCAATATGAAACTCTATGATGTTGAAACTGATATACATACGTGTATAGATCAGTACACCTCTGACATCTTTTGTGTCAAAAAGTTCGTGGTAAGAAGCTGTTTAGCATCCTTTTCCAGCACTACAGTGTGTAGATTTCAAATCAATCATATTTCAGACTACCATTTTTTTTCATACACACTAACACAGTTTGCAAAACCACCTCTCTCTCTGTGCCATGGTAAGTGTGTGCCAGTGCAAGTGCAAGTGCAAGTGTGTGTGTGTGTGTGTGTGTGTGTGGGTTGGGTGGGGGGGGGGGGGGGGCGGGAGGGGAGGGTATGTGTGTGTGAGACAGACTCAGACTGACTGTGTATCGCATTTTGTTTTGGTAGTGTCTAAAAACCAAAACTATAAACACAGAATCTACACACACACACACACACACACACACACACACACACACACAATGAGACGACTACAATACCATACCATTATCATCATCTTCATCATTACTGTCACTTATAATCATAACACCTATTGCAGATACTATAATCTGACCTTCCAAGTAGCCTTTGATACTGTGTACCATGTACAGATCATTATTGGAGTAGTCATCCAAGAAAGTGGTCAACCTCATCCACTGAGAATTTCGATGACGTACCTCCTTTTTCCCCACCTCAACACGCACCATCTCTGTGCCATAGTGAGTCCTGTTTGAAATTGAATGTCACAGAGATGTAACAAACATCATGTCAGAACACCACAGCATAGTTTTGTTGCAAATCATGAATTCATTACAAGTTAGAAGTATAACAATAACAACAGAATACCTTTCAAAAAGAATACATTCAGAATGAGATGAGACTATATATAATTTGTAACTGCAGTGCATACCAGTTTTCCTATTTCCATATATAACTAAAAAAACTAAATACAAAATCAGGATGATAATTAAACCCATTTCTTATTTGTTCATTTTGTTTTAAAATTCTACATGCATTATTTTGCTGGCATTTTTGTGATCATGGACTACCACTATGTCAGCTGGTTAAAAATGTTATTTCCTCTGATGCTTATTTGATTAAAAGATGAGAGAAGTTGAAATGTGAATGTTCCCATATAAGGTGCTGATCGTTCTTGAAAGTACTCAGCACTACTCAACACACCATCACTGATCATACTAATACAGCTTTTCATAAATCAAGGAATCTGAGAATCATTAGAGTATCAAGCCTGATCACTTTAAGATATCTTCCTGTAACTTAATGTGTCAAAGCTCTTTGTTGTTTTTTAAGAGTCAACTAGTGTGAGAGTCAGAGGGCCACACCCAGTTATAAGTTAGCCAGCCAACATCATGTTCTCAATGAATTTGTTCGAGTTGAAACTGGACAATAATTAAGTTTTACCAGTATGATTACCACTCATTTTTTGCATTTATATTGTTTTTTACCCAATGTTATCCCATCTGATTTTATTACTACCATATAACACTGGTGACATCGGTAATTCTTATTTATATATAAAAATTAATATATTATATGTAAATATATATATATATATATAAATTACCAATGTCACCAGTGTTATATGGTAGTAATATAATAGTTATATATATAATATACATCCATGCTTCCAGCTATGAAAAACCATATATATAATATACATCCATGCTTCCAGCTATGAAAAACAATGTCAGAGCTGACATGCACATCTAACATTATATTTGATTCTGTAACCGTTCCCTTAATTTTCTGTAGAACTTTAACCAAATGCTGGTATGGTATATTCACTGTCATCAATAGTATGTCCCAGCACAAGTCCCTTTGGAAAATTACAAACTGCATTTTTGCCCTGAAATTTAAGATCCTTACATACTTCTGCAAAGAATGTTAAGTTGTTCTGCATTTGTCTGTGTGCCTTTCTTCTTGACTGTCAGACTGCTCTCCCAATTTTCTTTTCTTTTTTTTTTTTTTTTAAACCACTCTTTCACAATCTGACTGGAAGAACATGTGAAACCATCTTATTCACCATGAGGATGAAGAATTTTTTTTCATGCCAGTCATGGGCAAACCTACCAGTTGAATGGAAGGTATCCTGTGCTCAACCTCACATTGACACTACATCTACATGTTAGAGATTTTAACCCTTTCACCGCCATAGGCGCCTTTTGGCGACGACAGGGCAGAGCGCCGACGTCGCCATTTGGCGACAAAGTAGGGTGACCTAACTCCCGATACTCTCATGATCCAAGTTCATGAGATAAAAAGCCAGCAATAAACGTCATAGTTGGGGGATGGTCTGGCCCGTGCTCACAGCCATTTGCTTTGTCAGAACACAATTCAGTTCAGTGTTTTATCGACTTTATTCCAATTGTTTTTCCATTCACTATGACGTCACCACCAAGCACTTTACATACTCGACCTTGCCGTACATTTACCACACATCAAGTGCTGGGAATATTGAATAGACAGTCAGTTGTTCCTAACACAGATGAAGAAGACCCAGATAGTTACAAGGAAACAACGATAGTGAGGGCTTGACTGAATTATTGCAACGTGAAGCGTTGGACCGTTGGGAGAGGAGGCGTCTTTAATATGAATTTGATGGACAATTAGACTGAGCGAGCCTACGACTGGACCAACAGACATGAAAAAAGAAATATATACACACAGAAGGGGCGTAAAAAGCATAAATAGGCTAAGTTGGTTTTGATACAATGCCCCTGATCCTGATCCTGATATTCGCTAAGTAGGTCTGGAAGACACATATTTGCATCAAAATTTATACACAGCGAGTGTATGACACGATGAGAGTGACTTGGTAGAAACCTCATCCTCGGGACAGTAAGGATGGTACTTTCTTTTGTTTATCCAATTGTTACCTGGCCGCCTTTAACATTGAGAAGACCACGAATAATATTCTAAATAAAGTTTCAAAATGGAGTGACTGATGGCGGAGAACGAAGCAAAATTTAGAAAGAGAGGATGTTAGTTACCGCCAGTGACATTGACAAACAAAGCACAGGACAAGACATGATGCATTTCGACCTCTTGGGTCTTCTTCAGGCAAAAAACAGATCACATTTAACATTTAGGACAGTACAAACAAAGAACGAAGAGTGACTCATCTGTTATCCATGTGGTATGGGAAAGGAGAAAAGGGAGAAGGAACTACAAGGACTAATTTGAGAAAATTTACATTTACTAACAGAGTAACCAATTTTTGGAATGAATTAACAATTAACATCAAGCGTGCACCTAGTATTAATGTTTTTAAGAACCTCATAAATGCATTCCCGCCTGGCGGCCATTCTCCCTACCACATGGATAACAGATGAGTCACTCTTTGTTAATTGTACTGTCCTAAATATTAAATGTGATGTTTTTTTGCCTGAAGAAGACCCAAGAGGTCGAAATGCATCGTGTCTTGTCCTGTGCTTTGTTTGTCAATGTCACTGGCGGTAACTAACACCCTCTCTTTCTAATTTTTTTTTTTTTTTTTTTTTAATTCTAAATAAAGTTCTGCAACTTCATCGGATAGAACCGGAAAGAAGGGTCAGAATCGGAGAGGTCTGTTTACGTACCTTAGATATTCATCGTTCCATTCCAATCCTGGATGCTTTGTTTCTGTTAGGGCTGACTTCATGTGTATTGGCTTACTTGCTTTGACAAAATGACCATAAAATACTTGAGGTGACGAATATTTGCCAATGACAGTCACTCCCATCGGCTTCATATGTGCACCTAAAGGCTGGCGATGACCAGGTATTTTCACAGCTTGCGCTGAAAATTTCATTTCTGAGATAAAATAGCATGCCATGAGTGACAGTGGGAACACAACCAGTTTACTCATTTTCTGCAGTTGTAATCTTGACATGCTGAGAATGAACAAATGGACTTTCGCATCTATCGATCAAATGGCAGCACACTTTCAGTTTCACGCTTCTCTCGCGGCAGCCTCACAACCTTCTTCCGCTCACGACTAGGATTATCTCCCTTCTCTTCTTTCACGGTTTCCATTCAGCATGGTGTGCAAACAGTTTCAGTCTTTTGAACTGCCAGTATTCGTTACTCAAATACGTAAGAAAGATTTCAATGTCTGACATTCTTTAGGCCTATATGAAAATGTTCAATGCGATCAAAGCTTTTTGATTGTTGGGAACATTTCTCTCAAAAGATACAAAATATCATGCGCCAGTCCCCCCCCCCCCCCCACCCCCTAGCACATGCATCATCCCATAGTAATTTATGGATGATTTCCCAGGTTATCTATACAAGAAATCAAAAATGTTTCCAACCATAATATGCAAAGGAAATTGTACTGTTTTCAGTGAGTGGTCGAGAAAGGTACATCACTCAAGTCGATTTTGCCTTTCGAAATCGTGGCACTTCTGCTGCCTCACAAGAACAATTACAGAAACCTTTCGCCAGAAAATGGCACTTATTACTTTTTATTTAATCAGTTGTAATTGCATGATTATTTATACTGACCAAAAATAATTATAAACTGGAAATTGTCATTAGAATTGGTTGTGGAGCCAGAACCCATGTACATTTGGAAATAAAGTACATATGAATGATAAATATTTTAGACTATAAAGAAGAGTAGTTAACATTCATACGAACCATATTAACCAATCTGTCAGCACCAGAGAATGTTCATGGCTAACTTAAGTGTGCAAAGGCAGCACTGCGCACTAATGGGGTGTGTCAGATTTTTTTTTTCTTAATTCAACTAGTACTTTTAAATCATATTGCAGCGGCTAGGAAAAAATGTATAAACTATAATGGGTTATAAAATTTATGTCCCTTCACATGTTAATGGAATGCCTTGTGCGTGCCTGCACCCTATGTGAACACAACACAGGCTTCCAAGGGTGTTGCAGGATTGCTCCCAGCTGATTTGTTTGCTGGTTGAGGACAGTACTTATCTGGGACCTACCTTCACCTTCAGTGTATCTCTTTCTTTCTTTTACATTTGAACTTAATTTCCCTGATCTTTGCACAGCCCTGTCACCAGTTCTGTGTTGAGCCTGATGAGAAGAAACAATTTTTCTTTTAAAGAAGCCAGTCATGCAGACATTTTGATTCTCATCCACAGATTTTTAGTTGGAAAGCTGAAGAAATAGGGTGGCTGATTTATTTAAACAGCAGGGATGTACAGTATCTATGAGAAACGTTCAGATCAAATTTGATCAAAACTTACAACAGTTGTAACTAATTACGCATCAAAGTTATGAGTAGAAAGATTTGCGAACTGAAATACTAGACCCAGCACACCTTGATAAACAAGCACAGTGTAAGCAGTGGAAAAACCAATGGCATTAGATTAATTATAGTTCTGCCATATTACATATTTGTGACATTGAAGGGTTATATTTTTGCAGGTTGACACATACAGAAATGGAGTTATTATTCTGACATTATGAAATACCAGGGAACTCTTTTCTGCCCAGTAAACAAAAAAATGAAATAAAATTTAAAACAAACTTCTTCTGAATCGTGCTTTCAAGAATCTACATTTTGATGAAGCTGCATGACTTTCAAATACAATTTTGTGGAACTTGCAGCAGAGGCAGTTATATGCCATTCCATCATCTTGTTTCTCACTGCTCAAGATATTAATTTGGTTCCCATTTTTAACAAGCGAAACTGATAAAAAGTTAATACCACCTATCACTGAGTTGGCTGCCATTGTAACAGCAGAGGCACTGGTCATGACATGAGTTAAGGCCTCTCTCACTGGATGCTTTGGTAATCAACTGATTCTACTGCCATAAGATGAATTGTTTCTGTCAAGCAACGCCACATGGCATTGTCAGCACTTCAGAGAAAAATCTGTTGTATGAACAGTTTCCTTTATAAAGGTACAAAAAATGGGAACAATGCTAATTATCATGATGTAATAAAACTTCAAATGAAGGCAGAAAGCATTGTGAAGTACAAATAAGGCAATTCAAGGATGCAGTCTCAGTTTTTCAAGCAAATGACGATTGTGGTGTATTCATCAATTATACTGATGACCAGCGTAGCAGTTGTCCATTATATGGTGATGATGAGGATGATGAAGATATTGCAACATCAGAAAAAGATTTCATGCCAGATGTGGTCAAGCGTAATGCTGTTGAAAGACAATGAAACCTCAATCAGTATATTGTGTGTGATATTGCAAAGAACTTCAAATCCACCATTGATAAGACTGATGCTGCTCCACATCCAGTTTTGGCAAAATTACAACCAATTCTTGTTAACATTCTGAATTGCTAACCTTTTCTTCCCAAACCTGGCCTTCACTGTGAAAAACGTGAGGGAAATGGAAAAATATGTTGTAAGGCATGTTTGTGGTAAACTAAAACTTAACAGCTTGTCCATCAGATCCTTTCTGTTCCAACATGACTGTGGTGTAGGCATCCATAATCCATCTGCGAAGTATGGTGCAAAACACTTGTCTTTCAGCGAATGTTGACCAGAATGGCAGCAATTTAGACACACAGTGTGCTTCTTCCTGTCATTGCACATGACCAAGCACATAGCACACCTACCCTCGGATACATTACCCAAGTCATGTTATGGTCCGTTTTACTTTTCAGAATATGGAATATTAACATCCCTGATTTGGATATCCATCTGATTTCCTGTGATTAAACTATTTTGAGCTATGTGTGTGTGTGTGTGTGTGTGTGTGTGTGTGTGTGTGTGTGTGTGTGTGTGTGAGAGAGAGAGAGAGAGAGAGAGAGAGAGAGAGAGAGAGAAACCTGCATAGCAGGTACATTACATGTGAGCCAGATATTAACTTTTGTTCATAAAACTATTTTTGTGCTTTTAACAAATTAATGTATTATACTGACTCTCATAATTCCTGTTAACTGTCACATTAAACATTGATTTGAAAACAACTGAGACAGTACTTTAATGATTCTCTCTTTCTGTTTAACTCTTTCAGTGCTGGTGTAGGCAACATAGAACTACTGTTAAAAAAACACTCCCAAGTGAAGTTATTTAACCTTCACTGCACACTATGGATGAAAAAAATCCCTGAAAATTCTTTAACAAATTCATAACTCAAAGACTATATAAGTTGCTGATAAGAAAATGTTTTGACTTTCTCAATGTTTTTTTTTCTCCTTACACTTGAGAACAAAATGTCATATTTATTCAATACAAAAATGTTCCATAACTGAAAACATGCTGGTTGTTTTTTCAGTGCCATCCCATTAGACATGAGCAAAAACTTTCTCATGCTTTTAGAAAATTAGCTGTCACTGTATGAGGATGAACTTTTACATGCAATGATGGAGGGAACTAACTTTGGTGAGATGTCGGTGGCACTGGAGGCAGCAGCTGTTAACATTAGTGATGAAGTCTGCCCCGGGAAATAGCATACAGGAAAGTTACATGAGACACACTTCTCCCTAATCTCAGACTGCCAGTATGCATGTATTTTTTTCTTGACAGCTGAAACGCTCTGTGTGTGCATGCGTGCGTGCATGCGTGCGTGCGTGCGAGCGTGCGCGTGCGTGTGTGTGTGCTTTCTATAAGGCGATGGCCTTTTAGAAGGATAATTTCATCTCCCCCTCTCTCTCTTTCCATCATTCCACAGAAGATCATTATCATTTTTAAACAAAGCATATAAATATATTTTTAAGGTATATCAAGCGGGCACATAGAGACACACACAAACCCACGCCAATATGCTTATACTCACGCATGCCGCTTGTACACTCTAAAAGAACTTGTGCAGTTACGCATGAAGAAGCGTGTGCATTCAACTTGATTACACACATATGTACAACCTGGTAAATTATGAAAAATAAGATATGAGAAATGAAAAGCCAAAGAGAGATAGGGACAGATGTGGGGTTTTTTTTTCTTTATAAAAGGTTAACCCACCCACTACTCCACCCCCACCCCCTCCACCTTCCTCCCCTAACCTTTTGCCTCCCATCCCCCCCCCCCCCCCCCCCCTTAAAAAAAAAAAAAAGGTAAGCAAAAGAGATAAAAGAAATAAGATCCAATATTTATTTTCCAGTACACAATAAGGGACACTTGTAAACGAAGACATGTCAACAGGAGCATCTGGCATTACAGCTAGTGCAGTTTTGCATGTGGTGGGGGTACACTGAATGGGCAGAAGGGGAAAGTAGGAGGATGGAAAAGAAGCTAAGCCATTTCCATTGCATGTGGTGAATTCATAAATCGTTTGTCACTTTCTTCCACAGCCACAGATTTGTAGTTTTTCACAACTTTCCCACTCTCACTACCTCACCACACACACAACACACACACACACACACACACACGCACACTGATTCACACTCCTTGACTTGCACACACACTAACTCATACACACTGACTCACACACACTCACTGACTCTCACATTACACAAACACGCACACACAACGCACACAAGTATACACATATGTGCATGTACGAATGTAATGTCATTGCTGTACATGAGCACTTGAGTGTAAGAAAGAGAGAGAGAGAGAGAGAGAGAATGTGTGTGTGTGTGTGTGTGTTTGTGTGTGTGTGTGTGTGTGTGTAGATGGTTTTTAGCTGTTGGTTGTGACCATGCCAATATTATTCCATCCCTGCCATTCATGCTATAGCATAGGATTTTTCATAGTCACACTTTTGTTGGGTTGAATTTCCACAAGTTATACCGCAAGTTCATTGAAATAAGCAAAAACCTTTCTGAAAAAAAAAAAATCTACTGAATCTGTGAAACAACACATGTAGCCAACCTGGAGTTTTTCAGTCAAAAACTACAAAATTCTTCCCTTCTTAGTGATACAATTTAGATGGTCATTATAACAAGGACACAAGGGAATACAGAGCTGGGACAAAAGTACAATGCCCTGTGTATGCATGATAAGGCACGAGGTTACCATGTATGCAAACAATTAATTAAAAAAATCTAGAAGTATGAACAAAATCACTTTATTTATCCATAACACGGAGGACTATGATGCAGGGATATGCTGAAAATATTACCAGGAAACACGGGTCCATGATGCTCACAGTTTAAAATAAATAAATAAAATGTAAATGTAAAAAAGAATCCTACATGGAGCAGTGCCTCCAGCGTGAGTCATGACCCTTGGAATACAAGCTGGGGTTCACCCTGAGACAGGCCAAAATGATTTGCCAGAGCAAACCCTGAAGGGCTACCCAAAAGAGGTCCCTAGCATTTCAGACAACCTACAGAGTTTGGAAAATACAAGGGAACAAAAAGACACCTTGCCTTCTAACCAACAGAACTACTGCCAAGGACACATTATCATTCCTCATGTATCAGGCTTATAAGAGATAAGAAAGAACAGGGTGTCTGTTAATACCCAGTTCTGCAATGCTACTAGAAGCAACCTAGTGGCTAGTGGCATCCAAACACAAGAATGACAAACTCATTATTATGAGTAAGTAAGCGTAAAAACCAACCACTGCTAGTAAAATCCTGGACAAAGAAAGGCGTAAATACCCAAAGACCAGATGATTTTGATATGTTGATGTAGACTGCTACCTTCACATTTTCTTTCTTCATTCCTCGGCTCAAACTTTGAGGGCCACAATTTTTGAGATTTTTGCATATGCAGCCATGTTTAATTCCGCCACCTCCCATCTTTGGGGGACAGTGTCTCAACATGACACATGCTTGTATGTGTTTTATATTGGTGTCATCCACTGGATCTGCTTACGAAAACCTGCTCTTCTCTGAAAGGTGGAATAGGATTTAGCATCAGGACCTCGGATTAAGTCTCATCTAAAGGATTAGGAGGGGACTGGAGACTGTACAGGTGGTAGATCCCAAGAGAAAGCCTGTTCCAATGTAGCTGCCTTAGATGGGATTTGAACCCAGGCCCTTAGAACAATGTCTGACACCATAGCCACTAGGCAAGACAGGCCTCTGCCATCACATTGTCACCAATACCTCTGTGACATCTCTCTTACGAATATTGTGTGTGTGTGTGTGTGTGTTGCTGGCGCGCGCGTGTGTGTATGTGTGACAAAAGTTGTGTGCAACCAGACATTTCTCTCTTCGCATAACAGTGTCTCACTTTTCAGAATGGTTTTGTCTTCTTGAGAATGGAGAAGGATGGTGACAGGATAAAAGCTCTTGGGTTAAAAAAAAAAAAAAAAAAAAAAAAAAGCCCCATTCAGTTGCCTTCTCAATGAGTGGAAGAACCAGCTAGCACATCTATGTCGCATAATCACTGGAAATCAGCAGAATCATTGTCTGAAAAGACTGCAGCCAAGGAGTATATTTGGGTAACACTGGGTATGCAATGCCTTAAGGAAAAAAAAAAAGACAAAAGATCACCCATGCCCTTCTTCACCTGGAAAGCACATCTTGCCATGATTATCAGTTTGCCATCAAGAACACATCTCAGTGCTGGACAATACAGTGCTGTTCCACTGTGCCACACTGCTCGCAGGGTAATAATAGGGTGGAGAAATCTTGTAAGGCATGGCAGATGCCAGACCTTTGTAGTAACCACTCTAGCACTGGATGCCTGGCTTATAATTTTATGGTTTGCAGAGTATAAGTTGTCTAATTCTGTATAAACAGGAACTTCCCTGACATTGAAAGGAAGCAAACTGGTTTGCATTGATTCACATCCAGAGACCCAGACATGCAGTACCTTCACAAGCATTCCAAGACAGAGAACAAACAAAAACAACTGATATACTTTGTTCCCTGCATCCATCTTTGATGCTTTTACCTTAGAGTTTCTGAAAAAAAATTAATTCAGTATCTTAGTCTAAGAAAAAAGAATTCTGTTATTGTCTTTTTCTCTGATCAGAGGCATTTTCATTGTTTTGTCAGAAACTGACAAAACATGTGGTTCATTTTAGAACTTCCCAAACTAACCTTCATGGTTGGCATTCTTCAGTTATTTTAACGTTTACATTTTTGTTTTCACATAATTTGAGCACATAAACATGTTTTCATGGGTTACTTAAGAAGGTAATTATTATTCCTCATGATCATTACAAAAAAGACAAAACAAAAGCAACAGGCTACTGGTTTAAATAAAGTAATAAACTCTCAAAGAGTCTTATCGCAGCGGATGTCGTGGATCGAGCTGTTGGCGATTGACGTTTACACGGTAATAGTTCCCGAATATAGTCCCGTGATGTTCATCTCACATTGCTCGCTTTGGGAGGAAATAAGTCGGAGAGGAGAGGCTGGGGAGGCTGGGGAGGGAGAATGTCAACTTTTAATGCAACACAAATGCACAATTTTTCTCTGGGTCTGAGCATATGTACCTGACCTTACGACCCCACGACCTCGTAACTTTTTCCGTGCACAAGTTGTGCGCATCTCTCGTTGTCTCCCTTGTTTCGGAAGCGAACACGCTTGCTGACACAGACGGGTTTGTTTTTCCATCTTCGCATGTGAGTTTACGTTTGTCTTTGTGCTAATAGTAATCATGATTTTGCGCATACCACCATACAGTATTTTAACTTTGTGCTTGTTGGCATGTTCAAAGAAAGAAAGGACGGAAGGAAGAAAATCGCCACCCGTGTGTTGGGAAGATTGGCCTGAAAAGACAGATACCACAGTCAGTTGTAAATAGATCAGTTGAACAAAGCATAGACTAGAGCGCTCAGGTTATTACACTTTGCCATGCATTTCAGATAAATTATGCAAGAAGTTAAGGTTGTTTCCAAAGAGATGGCAAGAAAATATAGCTGCTCTGCTTCCAGTAAGTAGTCAGTGACACAGAAAAAGACAAGTTGTTGGTCAGCTTCCATGACTCATGGAGTCATGCCAGTGTCATCATTTAAACTGCACTACTCATAAGAAGCCACATACTAAAATTAACTTTTTACAACAGTTTTGATTCCTTGTGTGAGTATTGTGTATGTGTCTGTGTGCATGTACATTTATCTGTCATTGCCTGCATACAGTAGTCAATACTGCCAGTGCAAACAAAATGTAGGCTATACAATGTGTGTGTGCGTGTGTGTGTGCAAGTGTGTGCGTATGTATGTGTGTATGTGTAAGTTGTGTACTACTAAAAGTGAAGGGCAGAGGCTTCAATAATGGACCCCCTTTGTGTGGATGTCATTGACTGGTATGTCAGTTAGGGACAGAATGGATTCTCTTCCTAAGAATGTGAATGAATGAGATCAGTATAGGTGGAGACCTCTACTTGCACAATTATCAGCTGGAGTGAGGAGCCACTTACTTTTGATACTACTTTGTTTTGTTACAGTCATCGTTAAAGATTGAAGTGAATTTAATTAGAAAATGTTCCAGAGGTTCAATAATTAATGGCAAATGAGCAGTAAATCATACTTTTGAATTAAGCACATCTTGATTTTTATGCCACAGAGCACTCCTTTTGCACATTTTATGTTCACAACCTTAAGTTTTGATACATGTATATTTAAGGCATCAGTAACAATGCAAAAAAAAAGAATATATGTTTTGCACAGTTTAGACCAAAGCAAGAACATTGCATTTTTCATTTTCTTTTTCTTTTATTATGAGTATTCAGAGAAGAATGATAATAGATATCTAGGTGTGATAAATATTTTAATAAATGATGCAGTTTTGTGCACACTAGCAGAGTACAGACTTTAGATCAGTTAAAATGTTCAAAGTAAAAGAAACTCCTCATTTTCTTTCTTTCTCAATGATTCTTATGTCATGGATGCACATAGATGTACCTGAAGTGTGAAAACTTCGGTTAAGTTGATGTAGATTAAGGTAGACCACTGCCTGAACAAAATGTTGTGTATGGTGAAATCATGCTTTGATGTTGACATTTCATATTTTGACATGCGCCCCTAAACTCAGTTTTCAGGCAAGCGTTTCAAACCACACATACACCCATACTTCATTCTTCCTGGGTTTTAACAATGTGAAACTAAAAGACAATTTGTTTTGATTCTCTCTCTCTCTAACGCTCTCTCTCTCTCTCTCTCCTCTCTCTCTCTCTCTCTCTCTCTCTCTCTCTCCTCTCGTCTCTCTCTCTCTCTCTCTCTCTCTCTCTCTCTCTCGCTCTCTCTCACTCCTTCCTTCTGTGTGTTTCTTTCTGTCTGTCTGTCTGTCTGTCACTCTGATTTCCTTTTTGTCAGTAACACTTCCTCTGTCAAGGGTTTTCACAGTGTGACTCATACATTGCTATGATCTTACAGTTGCAACCCCTCCAGGTAATATAAATTTGAGAATCATCAGCATGAAGAAAAAAAAATTTAATCAGTTACATGACTAAAGACTAAAAGTTCTGTGACTGTGAAAGATCTGTGCTGTTAATAATGCTGGAAGACATCAACATTTAAAGACTACAAATGACATTGACTTATAGTGATATAGCATATTATATCTATCATATTGGGGGTATATGGGTGATAGCCCTTTACCTGTTGATCACTGAAAAATAAGGTTGCAAAAGCAATGTTCCTATCAGGTCCTTTACTCGGGCTTTAGTGTTGACCACCTTTTACCCGCTGAATGCATGTAAAAGTATTCTGGCAGTGCGCCATGTACTCAGAGTTGGATTAATATGATCTGTGCAGAGTTAAATTGTCCTTTTTTTAGTGATGCTGATACAGAGTACACCTAATGCTCCCTATGTTTGTCCAATGAATTTTGAAAGTATTAAGTCACTGTATGGTGTCGGTGCTCGCAATCACAACCAGTCAGTAGAAAATGTGCAAGCAGGTTGGTGTCAGTAGTTCTGTTTAAAGATTCTGTTTAAAGGCTGGCCCCTTGATGTTTGAGGGGAAACTTTTAACTCAAACTCAAAGAATGTTTTTCTTTGATCATAATATCAATGAACAAGTCTGATATGTCTTAATCATGAAAGTACCTTCTAGCTCTGTTGTATTCCAGACTTGGTCATTTAAACTTGTTGCTGTCCGTAGTCTATCCCGATGATCCTTTTGGTGAGATGTTTCAGGACATTTTGTGAAGGATATGTTTTGTTTGTTGAGCCAAGATTCAATGTAATTTATTGTGTTTATAGTCCAAGCCCAGCTGACCACAGGATGGCATATCAGGGCTCTTAGTCTTACATTGTCAAAGTGGATTCCATACAAGTTCATTTTAAGACCAGTCTCTTTCAAGCATATTTAAAGCACCCTTCAACTCTTTAGGTGAAACCTCCCTCTTCAGTCAGTACCTGAAACTTTCTGTGGTGATTGAACCTCTTCTCTGAACCCCTAACCCTGCTTAATATTATGTTTTTTACCGGAAATTCCCACAAGAAATTTGAAGTGAGACCGAGTTCAGTTCTGCTCTTGGGATTTCATATTCTTCCCCATCAGAACAGTGCTGACATGGACTGTGGAATCATGAATAATTTTTCCAAATTTCCAGGCAATCCACCATGTGGCTTGATCTTTCTTTTTATCATAAACACTGCACCAGCTCTCTGACACACATGGCATCGTTGCTGAGTTTTGTTCTAAATATCTACATGTTCAAAGAATGTAAACTGAGGGTTCCAAATCCGAAGAAGGACTGCTTCACCTGTTTACTGCTCAGCAGTTCCCTCTCAGATATTCAAAACCCATTCCCTTAGACAGCTCAGTATTCTCTGCAGAGCCTACAGGGTTGGTCCTGGCACTGTGCATGGTCTCTGAACACAGGAACTCTGTAATTAATCCAAAGCACCCTTGACTCCTTCTTTTTTTTTTTTTTTTTTTTTTTTAAACTGTACAGCTTCCTAACATCTGATGTTTACCATATGAGTTTTGCTTGTGTTTCTTTTCATGTGGGCATTCAAAGCAGTGAGATGACTGATCAACTTGCCAAGAATTCCATAATGAAAGAACAGTGCAGAATCTCTATCCCTCACTGATTTGAAACCTTAAATTTAGATTTGTATTAGTAGCCTCTTTCAGGAAGACTGGAACACACAGATGGGTATTTTTTTTTTTTTTTCCAAATCTGCCCATATCTTAGAGTTTTTAACCATGTGTCACTGGTGTAAAGTAGAAACAGTTTTGTGCAGATTTCACTCAGGCCACTTG
>CM065722.1:72224689-72324689 GCA_033310375.1 Conus canariensis | reverse complement strand
TTCTATCCACAGACACACACACACACACACACACACACACACACACACACACACACACACACACACACACACACACACACAGATTCATAGCTAAAATTTGTCAACATATGGTTATAAAGACTGTATGAACATAAGATCAAAGGACTAGATCTCCATAATATACCTAGCAACAGCACAACCACATTGAATAATTATGTATGTAACCATTTGTTAGTACAATTTGTGCCAGTGTGTGGGCATGTGTGCTCATGTCGATTGTGTGAGTGTGTGCATGTATGGGAGGTGTGGCATGGTGTGTGCAATTGTGCCTGTGTGTGTGTGTGTACACATGTATGTGTGCACATGTGGGTGTGCATGTGTCTGCGCATAAGCGTGTGAGTGTCTCTCTGTGTATGTGTGGGCGGTTATAATGCATGAATGAGTGCATACACGTGGGTGCCTATGCTAGCCAGTATATATGTGCTTGAATGTCTGTCATGAGTCTGTGTAAATGTGTGTGGGTTCCAAAACTCTGTTACCATCATTATCATTATCACTGCAGTCATCATCATCATTACACCAACATTATAATCCTGAGATCAGTACAGTTGTGGTTGGAAAGGGGGGAGGGGGAGATGGTGATGGAGATGGGGGGGGAGGGGGGGAAGAGGGTAGTTTAAGTATGGACTGGCTGTAGTGAGGAGAGGGGTAGGGGGCAGGATGATTACTATATTACTGTATCTGCCAGCAAGGGCATCAACTTTCACTTTCAGTTCCGCCTGCAAACCTTGTTCAGGGTTCTGATGGCTGATATTTGACAGATGTCTATCAGGAAGTGTTACGTTTTAAGTGCACTTTTAATTCTTTACTGTAAAAGACAGAGTTTACTAACATACAAGCAAGCACACACATCCACATGCTCACACTCATCCACAGATGCATGCATACATGCTCACACACACGCGTGCACACGCGCGCACACACACACACACACACACACACACATGCACACACACACACACACACACACACACACACACACACACACACACACACACACACACACACACACACACATTACATACTCGCACACATAAATCATGCACATTCACACATATATGTTTATTCATGGAGACCTTTGGATTACATGTTTCTAAAGAAAAGAGGCAGTCAGTCTGTTCTTTCCCAAACACACACTCATGATGTACAAATGCATGAGTGCATGTTTATTACAGAATTTTTACATGATTGTATGTGTGCATACACAGCAGGCATGAAGTTTCTCCACTTCTGGTGGATAATCCATAGATTTTTGCTCCATCTGCCGAAAATGCGAATGATTCGCTGAAAAATGTGTATTCCAAGAAACCCTGGAAATGGTGAAGTGTTGTCGCTGAATAAATGTTGATTAGACTATGCTAATGTATGGTTGCACTCCCCCCCCCCACCCCCTCCTTCCTCCTGCCTCCCAGTCCCCACACAGTCCTTCCTTCTTGCTTCTACAAAATTTCAGCCATTTAAGCTTTGCTTTAGTTTTAAGTGTATTTTGTACCAGATCATAAATTCCAGTTTTTTTAATCTTTTTTTTTATTATTCAACATCTGTTACCTTTATGTTAATCCATGCATTGTAACAGCTTGATTTTTTATTGATTCAGAGACATGGAGGGGTATAACATTGAACCAGAGAAAGGAACTGATTGTCATGAAAGGCAGCAGCCTGCCAGTGGCTCAGCTGATTTTTCCACACCTGTGGCGGTAACTTCCTGTGAGTTACCTGCGGATCCTCCAGACCATGTCCAGACTGAGCTGATCAGTTCAGATGATGTGACTCCCGCCATAAACTTGGTTAGTTTGAATGGCTGTGGAATGCAGTCGGTGAATCAGGGTCGACCTGGATGATCCACCTGCTGTGTATCCTGAAGAAACTGACCAAGCACTGGCAGTTTCAGGTGTCGGCGAAAAGCAGCAAGCTGACTCTGAATCTCTCAGCAAAGGTGTTGTCTGTTTGCATTCTGTCAGCAGAAGTACAGAGGATGCTGAGGATGCACAGATGGAAGAACTGTGCAGCACAGATGCGACGCAAAGCACTAGGTCTCTAGACACACCTGATAAGATAACCACTAAATCAGCTGAACCTCAGACAAGCTGTGATAGTCAGGCAAGTAGTGACGGTCATCTGCTCCTAGTTCAAGCAACAGAGCTGAGGTGGTGAATGCCAAAAATACTGATGCTCATGTGAATTTGGTGGAGGATAGAAATGTCAGGGCTAGTGACAATGTTCCTGCACATATTCAGAGTTGTTCCGGTGCTGCAGAGCAGTTTGAAATGATGGAGGAAAAGTCTGAGAAACGTGTTGGAAGAGATGCAGATTCTGCCATTGAAACCATTGTTTGCAGCAGTGAATACAGGAATGTTGAGTCAGCGGGAGGAGTGGCATCAACAACACCCAATTCAGAGAATTACAGCAATTCTGTTCGCAAAGAAACTGAGAAAAGTGATATCTCCTCATGTGATCAAGATAAGGGCAGCTGTGGTCAGTCATCTGGTGATGAGGATGATGATGAGGATATTATTACGTTAACGGAAGAAGATTTCCAGCCCAGTTTTGTAATTACCAATGTCTGCTCCGTGAAAGATGATGACACCTGTGTGTTTGACCATAACGGTGAAGGAGAATGTAACGCAGGCATTCAGGAAGTTTCAGATCACGATTCAGTGGATCCTGATGACAGTTCATCAAATAGTTCAGGAGCAGAAGAACACACAGAAACAGAACAACAAACTGGAAACCATTTGCCTCTTGAATCATCAACTCGCAAATCACTGGAATCATCTCGTGAGACAGCTGCAACTGAAAACGGAACGGACTCTGAAGATGGCCTGCCTCCCTCCCCAGCAGCCAGTTCTGCTCCCAGAACTGTTCCTGAAGCAGTTAGTCCTGCTGAGGAAAGTAGCACAGAATCTGGAATTCAGGCCCTGGGCTATGAGGATAGAACAAACAAACTTTCAGCAGATGTCCAAGAAGGAAACACGGGTAACACTAATAACATGGCAAGTATCAGAAATTCAGATTCATCATTGGAAGCTACAAAAAAGCAAGTAGATTGTTTTGCTGAGCAGAAAGCTGGGTACAGTGACACCATGGATGAGCTGAATGAGGAACCAGATGCTTCTGATTCTTTGGTCATGAAATTAGAGCCAGATGATGCTGACTTTGAAATGGAAGAAGAAACTGTTCATTCAGTGGCTGAGAGCGTAGACATTGATACTTCTTCAAGGTCTTATAGTTCTGGGACATCATTTGACAGCACCAAGAGAAAAAGGCCTTTTTCTGAAGTGGAAACTGAGCAAGGAAGACAAGGTGGAGAAGCTAGTCAGTCGAAAAAGCGTGGTATTGATTTGACCTGTACTGAAATGTCAGACGTTCCTGCTGTAGGAGACCGTCACTTTTCTGAATTGTCCTCCACTGATCTTTGCCAGCAGGCAGGAAAAGGTGATGCATGTTCTTTGACAGATAGTGTTGCACAAGCGGATACTCAGTCATCACAGGTTAATCTTCAGCCTCAGGTTCAGGCACAACACAGCACGATAAGTAAATCTCTGCTAATACCATCGAACTTGACTGCTAAAAAGGGCAACACACAGCCATGTAATGCAGCAACAAAAAGTGTCTTTCTTACTATTCCATCCGCTCTAGGAGGCGATGGAACTCGAAGTGTACATTTAACGACACACAGAGCACCAGGAACATTCAAGAGAATCAATTTGCAGGTGAAGAATTCAGGGAAAGAGGCTGTCGGTAGGGCTAGCAGTACCACAAAGACATATCAGGGAGCAAAGAGGGTTATGACAAAGATGACAAGCCAAGCAGGGCATAAGACAGGAACAGATCATAGCCAGGGGGGGACTCTGTCGGTAGCTGATAGTTCTGTGCAGAAAGTTGCCCATGTCATGGACAGCAGTCCTCATACTCACAAAACGTCCATTTCAGCAAACAGTGACAGTACAGAACCTCGTGAACACACCCACTCTTCATCTTCTGTGGTAACTGCAGATACCTCCATGCCAATTTCAGAGAAACGCATTTTCGCATGGAAAGACAAGACACAAGGGAAGGGATCAGCCGACAGTGGAACCTGTTCATTGCTGAGTCCTTCTTTCATGGTACGGGCCAAAGAAAGGAACATAGGACAAGTCTCTCTAATCCAGCCAGGGACAGTCAGAGAAAGATCAGCATTTTTGGTGACTCAGACATTTCAGCCAGTGAGTTCCAGCGTTCCCTTGACTTCAGTCACTCATCCCAATGTGGTCTCGACCTTGCTGACGCCATCAGTTCCCAGCACATGGGCGTCGGCTCCTGCCGAAGTGATAACGGTGGATTCAGGGGGTCAAGCTTCAGGTCAAGTGGCTGTCGGGACCTCACAAGTTTCCACAGGAGTCCAAAATGCTCAGTCTGCCAGTTCCGGAATGAAGCCAGTGCTTGTCATTCAGGATGTTGCCTGCCCTGCTGTGTCTGAAACCGCCACCTTGGATCCAAAGCAAAGCAGCCAGGTGGAGCCAGTCAGCAGCCAGGCGAAGCTGTCTGCCAGTGACATGGCATCGCTGATCAAAGGGAAGAACTTGGTGCCCTCACTGGAGCCTAGGCCCCAGCCGCCACACAAATCAGGCGCTGTCAACAGTGTGTATCGGTGTGTGGAGTGCAACCACATGTACTCCACATTGCTGGGCTACACGGCCCATGTGAAGCGCATGTCCATGGTGATTCGCTATGCCTGCATGGTGTGCAAAACAGCCCTGGTGTTCTTCAACAAGTGTACCTTTCTGGCCCACCTCCGCAAGCACATGACGTTCAATGCCTTTAGAGGGCTGGTGCTGAACCTGAAGAGCTACACCATGTCTGTGTCCTCACTGCCAAAGCAGCTGCTTCCTCCTGTCGGTGAGTACAACTGAGCATAGAAATATATAAAGATGGTATCCTTTTTTATTTACAAATATTTTCAGATTGATCTCTTTTTTTTTTTTTCACTTTTTCTTTTTTGTTGTTGAATGACTTGTGAGTTGACTTCAACATGGCCCTTTCCAGTCGGCTGGGCTGTAAGCAACATTACCTTACCTCACTGGTTCTGCTGTCGGCATTGTACTGTTGTACGGTGTACATGTTCAGTGTTCACTGCTTGCACACATTGCATGCATCGCAAACTGGCTGGGAGAGTGGTAGAATTGATTTGGTGTTTAAATTCTGCAGTTCATGTACAACTACAGAGCCCCTGATGCATGGCCCATAGAAAATGATCACCCTTGTCTTGGAGGCAGCTCCAGTACAATGAACAAGTATAATACAAATTACTGTCAGCTTTGACTGTTTAAGAAAAAGCATGTTGCTCCCACAAAAAAAGTAGCAAGAAGTCCTTGTCATGTAAGTAAATCAGAGCTTTGATTTGTTATTGTCGTTTTTCATGCTTTGAAACTCCACTGAAGGACAGGGTTGTTCAGCTTATTACATGAGATACATACTATATAAAAGCAAATATTGATCAGCTCCTCTACCCAAGGATATAATTTGGCAAACACTCACACCAAAAAAAAGGATAGATTTGTTGATTTGTAAATCCTGTTAGTGTGTTAGTTATGCTGAATTATGCATACATTTGATTAAAAATCTTTAGAGATATTATACGTGAAATCCAGACAGCCAGCAGTAATCAGCTCTACAAATTGTCAAAAACTTGGATATAGTTAGCTTGGTTTAACCTGCCGCCTTGGTGCCTTGGTTGATGTCTTAAGGTTGCTGTCCAGACAGTCACGGGTTTAACTCTTTAAGTCCCATTGGAGAGTTTTACTTGTTAATGTTTTTCAGCCTTGATTGGCACCTCCCTAAAGTTGAGTGAGCTGCAGCCTTTAATTTGAAGATAGTTGAGTTTTGTCTATGGCACCTCCCTAAAGTTGAGTGAGCTGCAGCCTTTAATTTGAAGATAGTTGAGTTTTGTCTATGGCACCTCCCTAAAGTTGAGTGAGCTGCAGCCTTTAATTTGAAGATAGTTGAGTTTTGTCTATGGCACCTCCCTAAAGTTGAGTGAGCTGCAGCCTTTAATTTGAAGATAGTTGAGTTTTGTCTACTTAATGAGTGTATCTCTCTGAGAGTGTTGTTAAGATTTTCTGATGAACTCGGCAGCTTTGTGTCTCTCTCGGGCCAGACACAAACAATGTTATCGAAGGAATCCTAGACTACAACCTCATACTGTAGCCTCAAACCAGAAAAGGACTCCATGGTATTTTTCTATTTAAAAAAAAAAATTCCAAACCAATGAAAAATAACAAGTTTGTTTGTCTTTTTTTCTTTTCAGAGGTACAATACATGGATCCCTTAATGATCAATCGCAGTCAGCCTGTTACATGCACGGAGTGTCGGGAGACTTTCCCAGACACGTGGAGGCTGGCCCAGCACTTCAGCGCCGTGGAGTTCTGCCGGTTTGAGCACTGCTGCAGTCACTGCAACATGCAGCTGCCCACTGCCTGTGCCCTGAAAGCTCACCTCCGGCTCCACGATGCCAAGTTTCATACGTTCTGTGCTCAGCCGCCATACGTGTGCCCGGAGTGTGGTCAGTGCTCTTTGTGTGGGTTTGGGTATTGAGAGAGAGAGAGAGAGAAAGAGAGAGAGAGAGAGAGAGAGAGAATATGACGTGCACACATATGTATCTGAGTGAGAGAGAGAGAGAAACAGATGGACAGACAGATGGAGAGAGAGACAGAGAGAAGGACAATCAAAGAAACAAAAATCAGCTCCTGATGGTTTTGTCAAAGTTTTGTAAAGTGAACATGTAAATCAAACAGTTACACACGTGAATCCTGTGCTTTCAATTCAAAACATACTTAACATTAACAGTTTGAGATTTTGGTTGAATTAAATGTATGCACATTCTTGTTTGTATACCTTTAGATAAACACACACACGCATCTTATATACTCTCACGCACCTACTCGCACACATGCATGCACGCATGCATGCATGCACACACACACACACACACACACACACACACACACACACACACACACACACACACACACACACACACATGTACACACACACACACACACACACACACACATACACACACACACACACACACACACACACACTCACACATACGCCCCCCCCCCCCTCACACACACACACACACACACACACACACACTCACTCACACTCACACTCTCTGAACAAAAACTGAATTGTGACGTAAAGAATCAAAGCAACTGTGGAACAAAAGATAGAAAACTCCAAGTCTCCACACAAACAAAACGTCAAACAAAAACATCTGGCACAACAAAGAAATACGTATCCCATTCTGTTTCTACATCTGGTGGCGACTTGCCTCGTGTCCTCCTGATACATGACAGTATCATGAAGAAGGTTGATGCACGGAGACTTGGCCTGTCATACGGTTTGCAGGTGGCAAAGAGAAAAGCGTATCAGATTGAGCATTGCACACGTGCTCTGAACGAGGCAAAAGTATCTCTGAATCCTGAACCCGAATGTGTAGTTCTGCATGTAGGAGTGAACGATTTGAAGGGGAAGGATCCGGAGAAATGCAGCACGGAAATGCAGAAATGCGTCAAGGAGGCCAAAGGTCAATTTCCCAAAGCCAAAATTGTAGTAAGTCAAGTGGCTCCTGTCAAAAATAAAACACTAGACATTAAGAAAGGTCTGTTCAACGCAATGACAAGACAGAAACTACAGACAGAAAACGACATTACTTTCGTCTCCTTTAATTTAATGAGTTGAGGATGGAAGACAGAAGAGTACTGACAGCTGATGACGTTCACCCCACGACCAGAGGAGCGAGCACCATCACGAGGACCCTGGACAAACACCTGCATGGAATGTTTTGGGAAAAGCCACGGAGGAGACCTGCAGCCTTTCGTTACAGTTGCCAAGGTTTTCACCCTCCGCCTTTTCCACGTCCTTGGTTCTACTAAACTGGTCGTACTTTGACTCTCAGCTGTTTACAGTCAATCATCAATATTTTCTGTTTTCATCTATAGTCATCTCTAAGATAGTTAATGTCTAAATGATATAAATTATTGTGATATATAAATGAAAGCACATAAAAAGCCAAACATTACATTTCTACAGTGGAATTGTCATTCTATAACGAAAAATCTATCATACTTAAATCAATATCTAGTAGCAAATAAGTTTCATACTTTATTACTACAATCTTTAAATGTGAGCTGTGATAAATTACCATATCTACCTGGATTTTACCACCCTCCGGTTTACGAACAATGTGGAGACAGAGTGCAAACAGCCATTTATGTGCGTGAAGACCTGGGCTTTTGTGAAAGAACTCCACCAGTGTATAATATTTCCTCTGTGTCATGCTGTGCAGCTATGGTTAAGTTCACTTCATCCTTGATTCTTAATGTTGCTTCAATTTATCTACCAAAAAATGGTTGAAGGGGTTCCAAGATCAAACGGATAAGTGGGTTATTGGGGGTGATTTTAATGCACATGCCCCATTCTGGGATAAGAGTTGTTCTATATTTCTAATAACCGTTTGTTAGATAACATAGCGGATTCTATTCTTTACATACTGAATAATGGAAACATAACTCGTATTCCAGATATATCTAACCATAATCCCTCAGCCATTGATTTAACTTTTGTATCTCCATCATTGGTAGTCAACGCAGTGTGGGAAACGGGAGATGACTCTTTAGGATCAGATCATATTCCAGTCATAATATCTTTAAATAACATAGCAGAAGAAGAAGAAAACACAGAAGATGTTATTCCAAAGTATAATTACAAGCGTGCAGATTGGTCACTGTTCAAAGATATCCTTAAAAACATAGATTTAGATTACTCTACTGAAGAAAATATAGACAATCAGTATGATAAATTCTGCAGATTTATCCTAACAGCAGCAGATAAATCGATCCCAAAAATAAATAACAAAAAATCTAAAAAACACAATGGAAATGTGTGGTGGAACAAGGAATGTGAACGCGCAAATAACAAGAAAAAAGAAAGATTTAAGATATATTGTAAAAAAAATCAGCAAGTAATCATGAAAAAATGAAAAAGACGGGTAAAGAAAGTGATGATGCAATAGAATATGCAAAATTGAAACATTGGGATGATTTCTGTAACTCTAAGTAAAACATTGTAAGGATATGGGAAAAGTATGGGAAGAACTGAAAGCTATGAAAAATGGATTGACATCACCACAGTATCCCATAAAAATAGATAACAACAATCTGCCCACTACTGAAGAGAAAGCAGAAGTTTTTGCAAACTTATTCGCTGAAGTCAGCCATCCTGAGGGTCTAACAAACACTGACCGAACTTACAGAGAAAAAGAAGAAAGTAATATAACATATGATGATCCACCACCAGATAATAGCATAAACATAAATTTTTTTTTTTGTTTTTTTTTGTTTATTTGTTTGTTTTTTTGTTGTTGTTTTTTGCTGTCCCAACCTCTGCGCCACCTCAGAGGCAGTGCACACACGCCGCTCATTCCGACACCCCGTCCACAGCCACAGCCCAGTCAGCCCCGCCGCAGCCCCGGCACCGACAATCCACAGGGAGCAGTCAATGTCAAGTCGTCAAGAGGCAACCCACTGGAGAAGACACTGCACTGCTGCCGAGTCACTTCGGTGGTGTTCAGTGGCGCCTGTTCTGATCTAACATACGCAGGACACCACCTACTAAGCCCCCTACTGACGACAATAATTGCTTAGTCGCGGAGCCGGCGTGAGTGAACTCTCCCTCCGGAGGGCGCCACCACGTCCGTCCAACGACAGCCCCCATGGACTCGCCGATACCTGTGACCCCGACAGAACCAAACCAAGGCCACAGACGTGGAGAGGACATCGAAACTAAGGTCACCATGAGAGCAGGGCATGAAGGGCCACAGAATTTGAGACATTTTTTTTTTAATGCTGATCGATGAGAATGAGGATGATTAAGATGATGCTACGGATTTCCATTTCGGTCTGAGACTACATGACAGGGCTGTACTCTACGCTTCCTTTCATAATATATCCCGGCGTCAACCAGGCCCGAGAGATACAGGCACCTGCAGTGTTGGTCAGGAAATTTGAGCAACACTCTCAGAAACGCATCCATTAAGTGGATGAAACTCGACTGTGTGGTCCCAGTCTTCCCAACTGAGTCCGCAGCAAACTCAACTGTGGGTAGGAGCCGATCGGGGCAGAAAAACCCACATGACTCTGATGGGATTCGAACCCGCGACCTCCCAGCCGGGAGTCTGTGACGTTAACCACTTCGCCACGGCGGCTGGTAGCATAAACATTAATGCTCCTATAACTGTATATGAAGTAAAAGAAGCCATTAGAGCCATTCCAATAAGGAAATCATCAGTTGGTTTAGATGCAATATCTAATCAGATCCTAAAGAATTTACCTGAAAATCTTGTAGTTTTTCTTCATGCTTTGCTAAGTACTTGCTGGAATAGTAGCAACATGCCCAAAATATGGAAACAGACAATTGTTGTCCCAGTTCATAAACAAGGAAAGTCTTCTGGTGATCCTAAAAATTACAGACCTATAGCATTAACATCACACGTCTGTAAACTATCGGAAAGAATTGTTTTGAATAGACTAGCATATTACTGCGAAAAAAAATGACATCATTCCTATTAATCAAGCTGGCTTTCGTAAAGGGAGATCTACTACAGAAATATTAGTGAAATTATCAGCAAATATAAAGAAACAATTTGCAAGACGTAAATGTGTCCTGGCTACATTTTTTGACATAACCAAGGCTTACGATCAAGTGTGGCATTCACAGCTATTAAACAAACTTAAAAATATTGGACTATCAGGAAATGTATACAATTATGTTAAATGCTTTCTGAAAGATAGGGTAATACAAACAAGAGTAGGAAAAACATATTCCACCAGTAGAACTTTGTCAATGGGAATCCCCCAAGGGTCAGTGTTAGCTCCGCTTCTTTTCTCATTGCTATTGTATGATTTGCCAAATAAGTTATCTAAAAAGGTAGTTCTCGTTCAATATGCAGACGACATTTGCATGTGGATGGAAGTAACTCTTAAAAAGAAAACTCCACAGCGTGATATAAGTTTCATCAGAAAGATCTATCAAGACGAACTAAATAGGATGGCGGAATACATGAAGTTAAATGGATTGAACTTATCTATTGAAAAAACAAATATAATTCTTTTCAATAGTGGTAATAATCCAGAAAAACTGCCTGTTTTCACATTGGGCGAAACACCTCTTAAATACATGACAGAAGTTAAATTCCTAGGAGTCCATTTCACATCTAAACTATCATGGAACGCTCATATTGAATACTTATTAACAAAGGCGAGGAAAATATTAAATTTCCTTAAAATTATTTCTAAAGAAAAATGGGGACAGAATTCATCTACATTGATAACTCTATGTAAATCTTTAATGAGGTCGAAAACAACATATGCCCAAGAAGTAATCTTTAGCGCTCCCAAATACCTATTGAAAAAGCTTGAAAGTATTGAATGCAAAGCATTGAAATTAGCACTTGGCCTTCCGGTGCATGCATCATCTTCTCGTACGTATTATGAAGCGCAAATGCTTCCCTTAGATGAATACAGAGAGTTAGCGTGTTGTAAATTTGTTATCAAGAGTACAACTAATAAAACGCACATTAGATCTGAAATAAAAATGAGGTCAGATATTGATTTTCCTAAAAGAGCAAAATCTATAGCTTCTCAAAAAACACTGGCAACGTACACCTCAAAAAGTATTACTGATTCTGGAGTTTCAATCGATAACGATGCTCTATCCATTACACCGTTATTTTCTCCTATACCACTATGGGAGCTTAATAAAGCACATTTTGATATTGAACATACCAGTATGAAAAAAGATGAAAACATAAACATGTTAGCAAGCTGTATCAAATGCCATATTGAAAAGAACTATTCAAATTTTTTGAAAATATACACAGACGGTTCATGCATTGATAAACAAACAGGTTGTGCATTCTTAATACCAGACTTAAGAGTAGAGAAATCATTTTATATCGGAATTAGCAAATCGATATTTACAGCAGAATTAACAGCGATACTCCTGGCTTTAAATTACCTTTTAAACTTTCCAAAAACAATATTTCAAATTCTGTTCTGTGTTGATTCAAAATCAGCTCTTCAGGCATTAAAAGTTTCTCAATTGCACACAAGACCTGAAATGTTCATAGAGATAAATTGTATGATACACATGTTAATTGCAAGAGGAACCCATGTAGCTTTTTGTTGGATTCCTTCACATTGTTCTTTTCATTATAATGAAAAAGTAGATAGGGCAGCTAAACGTGGAGCCAAAAATAGTTTTGATTCAGAATTGTTTGATTTCCCCTTATCAGTACATGAACAGTGTAACTTAGTTAAGTCGCATGTATGGAAAGCTTTCGAATATAGTATGGTAGATCACGTGTATAAAGAACAGTTTGATATTAAAAGAATCAAAGAGAATTTTAATCTTAATAGAAAATTACTCTCATTAATGCACAGGTGGAAACTTAATGTATTTAAAACAAAATATGTAAAAAACGTAGTTTGCGTTTGTGGAAACAAAATTACTCCAATTCATATTGTTTCATGCAATGATATGAAAAAAATCATTCCAGTATTGAAGCAAAATACTGTGCAGGCCATTTTTCAGTCACCACCTTTAACGTACAAATTCTTTGTACACTTAGAACGCACCCCTATTGGAAAATACTTATAATATTTTTTATTAACTTTATTTGCGGGGATAAGAAAGGAAGGGGGGTGGGGTGGATAAAATGGGGGGGGGGGGGGGGAGCAAAGGATTTTGTTTGTTTGTTTATTCTTTTTTTTCTTTTTTTTTTCTTTTTTTCTTTAATACTGTCATCCGTTTTGACTTTAATTAATAAGTTAGTTGTTGGTTATAAGTATTTTGTTTCATGTTAATCTTCACTTATGACTTGTGTAAAGATATTCACACACTTACACATCCACAACTCTCTCACTCACACACACAGGCACACATACTCATGCACACACACACGCACACGCGCGCGTGCGCACTCTCACACACACACACACACATTTGCGTGCCCGCGCACCCATACATATACACATACACACATTATGTGCACGCTCACAATTACTTCCGTACACATTCACTTTTTTTATTTTTTTTATTTTTTATGTGTGTGTGTGTGTCTAATATCACGAATAGTGGATAGACGTTAAATGAAGGACACACACACTCACACTCACACACACACACACACACACACACACACACACACACACACACACACTACACACACGTATCAGTTAGCTGGACAAGTGTTTAGTGGGACTGTGTACAGGGAGGCAGCTGTGAGACTTGGAACACGCTGCCTCAGACATGTGGAGATGCAGGTAGATGTATGAAGACTTCTCAGACAGGAAAATGTGACATGAAAAGGGAAAAAAAAACACTCCCTTTTTCCCCTTGTTCTTGATCCTTGTACTTCAAGTAATGCATCTTGGCAACTGAGGCATTGATGAAAACTGTGGTAGTTTCCAAACATACATTATATACCAGCCATTTCAAAGCTTCTGGGTTTCAATTAGATTCAGCACACTTGTTACAAAAATGACTGGTTTTTTTTGCTAGAAAAAAAGAAAAGAAAAAAAAATTGGGAATAAAACAGACTGCAGTGTGTTACAGTAAACAAGACAGGAAAAAACTGAACACAGAAGAACAAGGTGCAAAGTATGTTTATTTGGTATGCAGGTTTTGCAAAAGACAAGTGATTTATTGTTGTAAACTGTCTATTTTAATTGTCACAAACAGCATACAGAGAAAATTCTCCCATGCTGGTTGCAGTGTGGGGAGTGTTTTTTGTTGTTTTTTGCAATGTCTGAAAAAGCTACAGTTGTCGAAAATTCACCTGTCTTTTTCACAGGATGCTGTGTCTTATAGAAGCACTGCTCAGCACTTTGTTTCATATGAGCATTGTTTGTATGCCTTAACGAAAGTTTGGATTTGACGGGCTAGGAGTTCGTGGGTTCGATTACCATCAGAGTCATGTGGGATTTTTCTACCCTGACCGCCTGCTACCCAGAGTTGAGTTTGCTAGGGGCTCAGTTGGGAAGACTGGGACCACACAGTTGAGTTTCATCCACCAAATGGACGTGCCTCTGAGACTGAGAGTGTTGCTCAGATTTCCTGACCAACACTGCAGGTGCATGTATTTCTCGGGTTTGGCTGACATCAGGACATATTATGAAAGTAAGCATAGAGTACAGCCCTGTCATGCAGTCTCAGACCAGAATGGAAATCTGTAGCATCATCTTCATCATCCTCATTCTCATCGATCACCATTAGAAAAAAAAAAAGTCTCAAATTCTGTGGTCTTTCATGCCCTGCTGTCATGGTGACCTCAGTTTCAATATCCTCTCCGTGTCTATGGTCTTTGTTTGATTCTGTCGGGTCACCGTATCGGCAAATTCATGGGGGCTGTCATTGGATGGATGTGGTGGCACCCTCCGGAGGGAGAGCTCACTCATGCGGGCTCTGCGACTAAGCAATTATTGTCGCCAGTAGGGGGCTTAGTAGGTGAAGTCCTGCGTTTGTTGTATCAAAACAGGCGCCACTGAACACCACTGAAGTGACTCGGCAGCACTGCAGTGTCTCCTCCAGTGGTTTGCCTCTTGATGTCTTGACATTGACTGCTCCCTGTGGATTGCTGGTGCTGGGGCTTTGGTGGGACTGACCGGGCCGTGGCTGTGGTCAGGGTGCTCAGAATGAGTGGTGTGGGTGCAATGCCACTGAGGTGGCACACATGATGGGACAGCAAAAAAAAAAGTTTGGTTTTGATATTTCATCTTCTGTGCCTTATCAACAACAACAACAACAACACAACAACAACAACAACAACGACAACAACAACACAACAACAACAACAACAACAACAAATAAGATAAAACAAAGAAGAGAGAAAATGGTGGAGGAGAGGGGCTCTGTGTTAACAATCATTTTCATGCGATAAAAGGCATTTGATTACGCATGTTGAAAGTGATGAAATTTGTCGCAGGTCTGCAGTTTGTGACCCAGCTATCTCTGTACCAGCACCTGTACGCCACCTGCCTTCACTTCAATCGCTGCGTCACCCTCCGCTGCTACTCCTGCAACAACTGGTACCCAACGCTGGAGTCACTGGAGGAACATATCCATTTGAAACACCCAAACACCAAGTGCTTCAAGTGCCTGGTGTGCAAGAAAAGGTTCAGCTCTTTGCTGTTGTTTACCCATCACCTTCCTCATCCCTGGGCACAGAAGGACGAAAAAGTGAGTGGTTTCCCAAACTGTGTTGTGTGTGAGGAAGCATGACGGGGTATGTGAAATACTGAACCATGGAGTAAATGGGGAATAACATAATGATAGTTGGAGAACAAACCAAGTTCCTGTGCTGCATGTTTTATTATGAGTTGTCTTTGTAACAGTGTTTTTCTGTGGTTACAACAATCTGGAAAAAAGAAGTGTCCATTTTGTTTTCCCCAAGATAGGTTTAATGAAGAGAAAGAACATGCTGTCCAAATACAATTTATGTACACACTGTCATTTTCCCCAAGATAGGTTTAATAAAGAGAAAGAGCATGCTGTCCAAATACAATTTATGTACACACTGTCATTTTCCCCAAGGTAGGTTTAATGGAGAGAAAGAGCATGCTGTCCAAATACAATTTATGTACACACTGTCATTTTCCCCAAGATAGGTTTAATGAAGAGAAAGAGCATGCTGTCCAAATACAATTTATGTACACACCAGTTGTCCTCCCTCAGCCCTCCTCACTCCCTTCGCTCCAGTTCCCCTCTCCTCGGCCCATCACTCCGTGCCAACGCTGTCCCACACCCCCACTCCCTTTGTCTCAGAGTGAGACATTGTTTTTTCCATCCGTGCCAACGCTGTCCCCCACCCCCACTCCCTTTGTCTCAGAGTGAGACATTGTTTTTTCCATCCGTGCCAAGGCTGTCCACCACCCCCACTCCCTTTGTCTCAGAGTGAGACATTGTTTTTTCCATCCGTGCCAACGCTGTCCCCCACCCCCACCCCCTTTGTCTCAGAGTGAGACATTGTTTTTTCCATCCGTGCCAGCGCTGTCCCCCACCCCCACTCCCTTTGTCTCAGAGTGAGACATTGTTTTTTCCATCCGTGCCAGCGCTGTCCCCCATCCCCACTCCCTTTGTCTCAGAGTGAGACATTGTTTTTTCCCATCCGTGCCAGCGCTGACCACCACCCCCACTCCCTTTGTCTCAGAGTGAGACATTGTTTTTTCCATCCGTGCCAAGGCTGTCCCCTACCCCCACTCCCTTTGTCTCAGAGTGAGACATTGTTTTTTCCCATCCGTACCAGCGCTGTCCCCCACCCCCACTTCCTTTGTCTCAGAGTGAGACATTGTTTTTTCCCATCCGTGCCGGCGCTGTTCCCCACCCCCACTCCCTTTGTCTCAGAGTGAGACATTGTTTTTTCCCATCCGTACCAGCGCTGTCCCCCACCCCCACTCCCTTTGTCTCAGAGTGAGACATTGTTTTTTCCCATCCGTGCCAGCACTGTCCCCCACCCCACTCCCTTTGTCTCAGAGTGAGACATTGTTTTTTCCCATCCGTGCCAGCGCTGTCCCCCACCCCCACTCCCTTTGTCTCAGAGTGAGACATTGTTTTTTCCATCCGTGCCAGCACTGTCCCCCACCCCCACTCCCTTTGTCTCAGAGTGAGACATTGTTTTTTCCATCCGTGCCAGCGCTGTCCCCCACCCCCACTCCCTTTGTCTCAGAGTGAGACATTGTTTTTTCCATCCGTGCCAACGCTGTCCCCCACCCCCACTCCCTTTGTCTCAGAGTGAGACATTGTTTTTTCCATCCGTGCCAGCGCTGACCACCACCCCCACTCCCTTTGTCTCAGAGTTAGACATTGTTTTTTCCATCCGTGCCACGCTGACCACCACCCCCACTCCCTTGTCTCAGAGTGAGACATTGTTTTTTCCATCCGTGCCAGCGTGACCACACCCCACTCCCTTGTCTCAGAGTTAGACATGTTTTTCCATCCCTACACGTGATCCCCCCTCTACCCATCCTATCCCCTTCATCCCCAGAAAATGCCTCATTGACTGTTCAGCATGCTGCCATCCCCCTTCATTCCCCGCATCCCTCTTCATTCCCCACATCCCTCTTCATTCCCCACATCCCTCTCATCTCCCATCCCTTTCATTCCCCCATCCTCTTCATTCCCCCCCGCATCCCTCTTCATTCCCCGCATCCCTCTTCATTCCCCGCATCCCTCTTCATTCCCCACATCCCTCTTCATTCCCCACATCCCTCTTATTCCCGCATCCCTCTTCATTCCCCGCATCCCCACATCCCTCTTCATTCCCCGCATCCGTCTTCATTCCCCACATCCCTCTTCATTCCCCACATCCCTCTTCATTCCCCACATCTATCTTCATTCCCCACATCCCCGCATCCCTCTTCATTCCCCACATCCCTCTTCATTCCCCCACATCCCTCTTCATTCCCCACATCCCTCTTCATTCCCCGCATCCCTCTTCATTCCCCACATCCCTCTTCATTCCCCACATCCCTCTTCATTCCCCACATCCCCGCATCCCTCTTCATTCCCCACATCCCTCTTCATTCCCCACATCCCCACATCCCTCTTCATTCCCCACATCCCTCTTCATTCCCCACATCCCCGCATCCCTCTTCATTCCCCACATCCCTCTTCATTCCCCACATCCCCACATCCCTCTTCATTCCCCGCATCCCTCTTCATTCCCCACATCCCACATCCCTCTTCATTCCCCACATCCCCACATCCCTCTTCATTCCCCACATCCCTCTTCATTCCCCACATCCCTCTTCATTCCCCGCATCCCTCTTCATTCCCCACATCCCTCTTCATTCCCCACATCTCCCACATCCCTCTTCATTCCCCACATCCCCACATCCCTCTTCATTCCCCACATCCCTCTTCATTCCCCACATCCCTCTTCATTCCCCGCATCCCTCTTCATTCCCCACATCCCCACATCCCTCTTCATTCCCCGCATCCCCACATCCCTCTTCATTCCCCACATCCCTCGTCATTCCCCGCATCCCTCTTCATTCCCCACATCCCTCTTCATTCCCCGCATCCCTCTTCATTCCCCACATCCCTCTTCATTCCCCACATCCCTCTTCATTCTCCACATCCCTCTTCATTCCCCGCATCCCTCTTCATTCCCCACATCCCTCTTCATTCCCCGCATCCCCACATCCCTCTTCATTCCCGCATCCCCACATCCCTCTTCATTCCCGCATCCCCACATCCCTCTTCATTCCCCACATCCCCACATCTCTCTTCATTCCCCGCATCCCTCTTCATTCCCCACATCCCTCTTCATTCCCCGCATCCCTCTTCATTCCCCACATCCCTCTTCATTCCCCACATCCCTCTTCATTCTCCACATCCCTCTTCATTCCCCACATCCCCGCATCCCTCTTCATTCCCCACATCCCTCTTCATTCCCCACATCCCTCTTCATTCCCCGCATCCCTCTTCAATCCCCGCATCCCTCTTCATTCCCCACATCCCTCTTCATTCCCCACATCCCTCTTCATTCCCCACATCCCCGCATCCCTCTTCATTCCCCACATCCCCACATCCCTCTTCATTCCCCACATCTCCCTTCATTTCCTTCCGTTTTGATCCACCCTTTATGAGTGGCCATGCTAAATTTAGAGATCAGAGGAAAAGTGTGGATTTGTATAAGGAGCGAGAAGACAGACCATAGATGCACAGGCTGAACGTGCTTTGAATGTGAGATACACATTCTCTTCTTCATCATCGTCATTTGTCCCTTAACTCCAGGGTGAGGGGAATGGAGATGAGGGCATTGGGGTTCTATAATGACACCTACACCAGTTTCCTCCAGTTCTGTCGGTTGTGTGCCATGGATAGGGTTGCCGCAAACGTTTTCCCTGTCCACTCCACGGTGTTGTCAGTCCATTGTTCTTGTGATCTTCCCCTCCATCTGGCTTCCATGACAGCTGCCCAGAGGACTGTCAGAGCGAGGCCATTGAATCTCGTTACATTGTCTGTCCAGCATGATTTTCTGTTCATAACACATGTTTGTAGATCTTCACATGGTCCTATTGTGTTGCTTGATGGCTCAGTGCACTTGTTCATTGAAATGTGATCAGTGTATCTGATGTTTAGTATCTTGTGGTAACATCTCATTTCTGTAGCTCAGATCCAGGTCTACTATGATGGCCCATTTGCCATGGAAGCCTGCAGAAGAAATGGAATATAAGGAACCATGCAGAGCCTGATCTTGTGTTTCATGGTATTGTCCTTCCACATAAGTTTCAGTCCAGATTGTGCTTGCCAGGTACGTTGTTTTCACTACCCTTCACAGGATTTCTGGTTTGGAATCCACATGGTCAATGATGCATCGAAGGCAGGTGAACTGTTTAAGACGTCCTCACATCTGTTCGTGGAGTGTTCCATCAGTACTGATGGTGCTGCTGTGGCTGCCATCCAGTTGGTCTTTGAGATACTGATTTCCATGCCACACAGTGTTGATGTTTCACACAGTCTTTTTTCTTTTCTTTTTTCTTTTGCTGTCCCACCTTCTCTGCCACTTAGTGGTATTGCACCCGCACTGCTCATTCCAAGCCCCCCATCCACAGTCACAACCCGGCTCAGCCCGCCGCAGACCTGTCACCGACAATCCACAGGGAGCAATCATTGTCAAGTTGACAAGAGGCTACCCACCGGAGAAAATACTGCGCTGCTGCCAAGTCACACCTTGGTGGTGCTCGGTGACGCCTGTTTCTGATCCAACATATGCAGGACATCACATACTAACTAACTAAGCCCCCTACTGACGACAATAATTACTTAGTCATGCAGCTGGAATGAGTGAGCTCTCCCTCTGGAGGGCGCCACCACGTCCATCTAACAACCGCCTCCATGAATTTGCAGATACTGTTGACCTTGACATGAATCATCAAGGGTATAAATGTAGAGAGGAAGTCGAAACTGAGGTCACCATCAGAGCAGGGTATGAAGAGTCAGGAAGTTTGAGGCCTCTTTTATGCTGCTCTGTGAGGATGGGGATGATAAAGATAAAGATGGGGATGACAGAGACAAAGATGGGGATGATGAAGATAATGCTAGGGAGTTCCATACCAGTCGGAGACTGCGTGACAGGGCTGTACTGCACCCTTACTTTCGTAATATGTCCCGATGTCAACCAGGTTCAAGAGATGCAGACAGCTGCAATGTAGGTCAGGAAATCTGAGCAACACTTACAGACATGTATCCATTTAGAGGATGATGTTTGAGTATGTGGTTCCAGACTTCTCACTTGAGCCCGTAGCACTCTCAACCCTGGATAGGAGGTGTTTGGTGCACAGAAATCCTGGAACTAAATGGCTGTGATGGGAATCGAATCCATGACCTCCCGCTTTGTTAACCGCTGTGCTGTGGTGGCTTGTTATTGAACACACATGTTTAACCAAATATCCTTGCACACTCAGTTTGACACATGTACCTGAACACGTCGGTACTCCTCCAGTTGTACTCGTATGCCCCCCACCCAAATGTTGACTGGTGCATATTTTCACATGCACACTCACGCACACACACGCTCACACACTCACAATTTCACACACGCTCACACACACACTCGCACACAGACCCCCCCAGACACATACACATACGCGCGCGCGCACGCACACACACACACACACACACACACACACACACACACACACACACACACATATATATACACACTCACGCACAGACACACATACACACTCACACACACACACACACACACACACACCACACACACACACACACACAAAACACACACTTACAGAGCAGTCATATGTCCAGTACCCATGGTGGTGCATGTCTGTGTATATGTGAATCTCACTGAAGATATACCATCTGAAACATCTAGAAACAATAGTCTGTTAGCTTGTTTTGCCTGTTTTGAAAGGCTTGCTAATGAAACATGTCCTTGATGTTCTGACAGGCACGTAAGAAAGTCGTGCCATCCTGTACAGCCTGCAACGATGAAGACGATCTGGTTGAAGGAAGGGTAAGGTCAAATGATAGTAACACACAATTGCTCCTATGCACACACATATGCACTTGCATGCACATCCACACCCACATGCGTGCGCACGTACATGCAAACACATGAACAGCACACACATACACATATGCACATGTGTACATGCCTACATACAAAGACATACACACCTATATGTACACATACATAATTATGCAGATACACGCGTATGCTCACACAAGCCCACAAATCACACACACACATGCACATGCACTTCTGCACACGCACACATGCGAACACACACACACACCATGTACACACATGTGCGTGCGCACATACACACACAAGTGTGCACGCACGCACACACGCATGTAGGCACGCACACATGCACGCACTCATGCACGCACGCACCACACACACACACACACACACACACACACACACACACACACACACACCACACACACACACACACCACACTCATTTGTCTAATATCACTTAATGTGGAAAGATGTTAAATTGAAGACAACAACACAACACGCAATCATGCATGCGCATACACTCATATCTTGCACATACACATGGGCCCATGCCACACATCCACATACACATGGGCCCGTGCCACACATCCATAACATAATGTTGTGTACCGTCACTACACACTCATACAATGATAAAAATGGCACAACCATTGTTAGGTACTTACTGAAGGTCCGACTAGTGCACTGGGCTAATGCGTAGCTCGGATGTCTGCTAAATCGTAGCCACGAGACCCTCTTCTTAGAAATTCTCTCATCTTAGTTATTTATTCATTTACCCATCAGCTTGAAACCATGCACAATGTGGTCTCAAAACTTAGCGGAGGTGCTGCAGCGTTTATGGATTAGTCCGCAGGCAGTGACGCCACCTTGATAAAACTGAACTGAACTGTGAGTTGCGTAACAAAACAATAAGTGAGGGTCCAGTGTATATTATGTGTTGTGTGTTTAAGTCACACTTTCTGATTTGAACAAGTTCCCTTGTGCTCTAGCAATTGTTATCAGCTTACTTTCAGAAATGAATTTGGTTAGTTGCATACATGTAGCAGCGGAAGGAATTTTATGTAAATGGCAAAAGATTCTGTATTAGTGCAAGATTTGATTGCGCTTAGGTGTCTTAATTTTGTGCTTGTGCATGATCATGACAGTAAAAAGCATACATGTGCATTATTTAAAAGTTTAGTTTTTTTTTGTTTGTGTTGTTTCATTCCGGTTTTTTATTTTTTTATTTTATCAGTAACATAGCGTTTGATGTGCTGGACCATGACATCTAGCTTGAGAGACTATTGTCAGGCAATGTCCTAAACTGTCAGGCAATGTCCTAAAATGGTTTGCGTCCTACTTGAGTGACCGATTCCAGTCTGTTGTTGTACTCAATCACACTTCAAAACCTGTTCCTCAGAAGTATGGAGTACCCCAGGGCTCCGTGTTAGGGCCTGTGCTGTTTACAATGTACGTTCAACCTCTCAGTCAGCAGATCATGCAGTGTGATGTTATGCATCACATGTTTGCTGACGATGCACAGTTGCATCAGTCAGCACAACCCTGTCAGTTTCCCCAGCTCCTGGCCACTTTTCAGCAGACAATAGAATCTGTCAAAAAATGGATGACTGTAAACAAACTGAAAGTGAATGATAGGAAAACTGAGGTCATCCCAGTTGGACCATCCAGGTAGCTCAAAGCAGTCACGGACAATACTCCTTTTGTTTTGTCTGGTGAAGAGATCGGTTTTGCCGAGTCTGTGAGGAATCTTTGGGTCCATCTGGATCATGTTCTCTCAAGGACCATGGGGGACCATATAAAGCTACTGTGTAGGACCATCTGTCTTGAGCTCCACAGAATCAGTCATATCTGTCCTTTTCTTATCATCGATGCAACCAAAAAGCTCATGTCAGCATTTGTTTTGTCCAGACTGGACTGTTGCAGTTCTTTGTTTGTTGGTCTTCCAAACACACTGCTGGACAAATTACAGAGGGCTCAGATTTGCACTGTACACATAGTCCTCAGAAAATGCAAGTTTGACCATGCAAAGCCTCTCTCGAGGGAGCTGCACTGGCTTCCTGTCCGAACCCACATTGAACACAACATCGCCACCCTACGTTTTCGATGTCTCCACGATCTTGGGCCCTCTCCTATCTTTCCAAGCTAGTTGAACCATACTCACAATTGGGATCGCTACATTCCTCGGATGCCAGTCATTTGACCATCCCACTTGTTCGGCTGGAGACACATGGCAAACGTTTCTTTTCTTCGCCGGCCCTACTGTTTTTAATTCCTTACCTCTTTCACTTCAAAACACACAATCTCTGAACACTTTTAAGTCAGGCTTGAAGACCTTCTTTTTCCATACCTATCTTAACGATGATTAGTTTTATGCACATCACTGTGAACCTGCTGTTATGTCTTATCCTGAATAATGTGCATGCGTGCGTGCGTTTGTGTGTCTTGTGTGTTTGTGTGTGCTGGAGAGGGGGTGGGGGAGTGAGGGAGGAGACAACGTAGGGAGTGGAGGGGATGATTATGTTTCTCTACATGTATATTTCTATGTTTTTAATGTATGTTGCTGTTATGATGTTATTATTTATATGCTTTAATACTATGTGTTTTCTTTTCTTCTCTACATTCTTAAACGTTCGGCTTTTATATTGTAATAGCGCCAGGAGCCTTGCGAGGGACAGGTGTCATATAAAAAAAAGATTAATTATGTTATTATATATATAGTTTTGATTTTTGTTTGTGTTCTTTTTAATCATTTTTTATTACATCAGTAGAGTATTAGTTATCTAAGAGAGATTTTTTGTTTTAAGTAATTGATTCTTTTTCACTGCATGTATTAAACATAAACGCACAAAGTAGGGAGCCATGGTCAGCATAAACGCACAAAGTAGGGAGCCATGGTCAGCGATGCCTGAAAGAAATGGTTACCTGCGGTACTGGTCATGAATTACCAGCAGCATGGTCAGAGACCCATGTATTAGATGGATGTATTGTATGTCAGCAGCGGAGTTCTACTGTCCTCATGTGAACCCACTGTACAGTCAACAACTCAGGGGCTCCAAAACCCCACAGAAGGACCTCATAGGAGACTTGAACCCATAGCTAACCGGGGGCCGGAATAGCCCAGTGGTAGAGCGCTGGACTCATGATATTGGTGATCCTGGGGTTGTGGGTTCGAATCTCCGCCAGGCCGTTTCAGTACAGGGGGATTTTTCTCTTGGAGTTAACATTGGCTCTGACTCCATTTCTCAAAAAGTCCTTCGAATAAGACTATAAACCAAGGTTCCATGTGTAAACGCACGCATAACATCTTGCACACGCATAAAATCCCATCACCAACTTTCGGAAGAGAAGGCCAATTTGGCCGTTGGTATGGACGACACGTTACACATAGCATGCACTATGCGTGAGAAATGGAAAAAAGGAAGGAAAAAAGTAAATTACGTGAACGATATTGACTGGATGACACGGAAAATGACTGAATGAAGTGCTGGCATGCAGTTCTTCAGTCGGCACTACCCAGTTAGGCAGCTCATTGTGTACATGAGAATGTGGATTGTCAGCGCCTTGAATCTTTGGCAAGGCATTTGATAAATACTCTGTTATTATTATTATTATTATTATTATAACATCCCAGTCTGCATGCAGAATGCTGCGCTAACCACTGCATGACCATAGCTAGTCAGCTGGTACATTCAACCCAAATTTGACTAAGTACACAACTTGGCTTACGTTTGTGAGCTCCAGGTGATTAGCACAGTTTTTTTCATTGTCAGAACAATATAGATTTCTCAACTGAGTTTTGTTGTCGTTGTTCCAACAAAAACTTGTAATTTCAGACTAGAGGCAGACTTTTAAAGAAAGAAAACAAAAAAGAAGAACGGCAGAAAGGAGAAAAGTGTGTATTATGACTGTGAAGTATCCGTAGAGATGAAACCATAAAGTTCATTAAGAGGAACATGTTGTGGCAAGATCATAGAATACAATTTGTGTGTGTGTGTATACTTGTGTGTATATATACATGTGTGTGTGTATGTGTGTGTGCATGTGTATGTGTGTTTGTGTGCATGTGTGAGTGTGTGTGTGTGCATGTGTGAGTGTGTGTATGTGTGTGCGTGTGTGTGTGTGTGTGTGTGTGTGTGTGTGTGTGTGTGTGTGTGTGTGTGTGTGTGCGTGCGTGCATGCGTGCGTGCGTGCGTACGCATGCATGCATGTGTGTGTGTGTGTGACATAGAGGAATTAAACAATATACTTGACAATGAAAACGCTTCTGTTGCCGATGCCTATACATTGTTATCACAAATTCTGTTAGAAACAGCTAAAGACACTAGGGGAAGTAAAAAATGTGTCAAAAGGTACAAAGCAAAAGTCAGACAAAAGCCATGAAAATAAGCCGTGGTTTGATGCCACATGCAGGGAACATAGAAAAAAGTATTTTACAGCCAAACATAGAACTAAATTAAATGATTCTAGTCCCAACCGTAGAGAGGTTGAAATTAGCAGTAAAGAATACAAAAAAGTTCTCAGAAAATCGTATCGAGTTTACACAAAACACTGGCATAAGAAGATTCGTAATCTAAAAGCTAATAGACCAAGAGAATATTGGGAAAACATTAAAATCAAAAAGAGAAATGAATGTCCTGTTAGTATGGATGATCTTTTCTTACATTTTAAATCATTGAATGTACAACCAGATAGTGTTGAGAATGAAAGTGATATTGACTGTGACTTGCAATATGATCTTGAATTTCTAAATGCACCAATAAGTGACGAAGATGTTGAAAAAGCTGTACAGCAACTTAAGAATGGAAAGGCTTGTGGGATAGATAGAATACGAAATGAATATATAAAACAAAGCATCCCAGTTCTCAAAACAAGTTTTTGTAAACTTTTCAATAAAGTTCTTGATACAGGGACCATACCAGAAGAATGGTTGATTGGACTTATTCTGCCAATATACAAAGGAAAAGGTAGTAAATTGGACTGTAACAATTATAGAGGTATAACACTTTTGAGTTGTGTTGGAAAACTGTTCACAACAATTTTGAATAACCGTTTGACAAATTTTATCGAGAATAACAACACACTTTCGGAAAATCAAGCTGGTTTTCGACGAAGTCATTCTACGACAGATCATATATTTGTTTTAAAAAGCTTAATTGATATTTTCAATAGTCGTAAAAAGCAATTATTTTGTGTTTTTGTTGATTTCACAAAAGCGTTCGATTCAGTTTGGAGGCAGGGATTATGGCAAAAGCTTATCAAAGAAGGTGTAAATGGAAAGATTTTGCAAGTAATCACGAATATGTATCAGCAGATAAAATCTTGTATATTTATAAATGGAAGTCAATCTGAATATTTTGGCAGTTTTAGAGGTGTTCATCAAGGTGAAAATCTTTCACCTTTGCTATTTTCTTTGTATTTGAATGATCTTGAACTATATCTCACAGATCGTAACTGTGCTTTCTTAAATATTAATTTAAATCTTCCTGACTCAGATTTACTAAGTAACATTAGTTTACTTTTACTTTTGTATGCTGATGATATTGTTATTATTGCAGATTCTTTTTGTGGTTTGCAGCATGCTCTTGATGTATTAAGCGAGTATTGTAGTACATGGAAGCTTAATGTTAATGTAGCAAAAACAAAGGGTGTAGTCTTTAATGGACGCAATAGCCCAAGAAAAAAACTAAAATTCAAAAACCAGTGTATAGAAATAGTACACACTTTCAAATATTTAGGTATAATCTTGAGCAGAACAGGAAATTTTTATAAATGTAAGAAGCATTTGTATGACCAAGCGCAATGTGCAATGTTTTCTTTATTAAAGATGGCAAGATTTCAAGATTTGCCTATAAACATTGTACTGGACTTCTACCAGTCAATGGTACTGCCTGTGCTTTTATATGGCTGTGAAATTTGGGGATATAGTGATTTAAAGCTAATGGAAAGTTTTCAGCTTATATTCTTTAAGCATCTTTTTCATTTAAATCGTTCTACCAAAAAAGAATTGATATATGGAGAACTAGGAATGTATCCTGTGTCAGTTCAAGTACATGCACGAATGATAAAATTCTGGTCATCCTTACTTTCTCCACAAACAAACAAGTATTCATCTAGATTGTATCAGGTATTATATGTTTTATACAGAAATCAGGGTTTTACATCCAGGTGGTTGATGTGTATACGGGATATCCTAATAGAAACAGGATTCGACTGTGTGTTGGAGACACAAAAGTTTTCGTCTGTTCACAGTCTCTGCAGAAATGTTCGTAATTCATTAGAAGACATTTACAAACGTGCATGGAATGATGCTTTAGAATCTAATAATAAGTGTTTATTTTACAGAAATTTTAAAACAGAGTTTCGCCGTGAAAAATATATTAAGATGTTACCTGATGTTTATATATACTCACTGATTCGGTTTCGCTGTGGCAATCATAAACTCATGATAGAAATTGGCAGACGATTTGGAATACCTCACGATGAACGATTCTGTCGGGACTGTGACCAGAATGACCTTGGTGATGAATTTCATTTTGTAATGAAATGTAACAAATATAACGACATTAGAAATCAATTTATACCTAGAAAATTTACATATACAAAGTCTGTATTTAACTATTGTCGTTTGCTTTGTGGTAGTAAGAAAGTGTTGCTAAACTTAGCGAAGTTTTTTTAAACTTAGTAAAGTTATGTAACATTACATTCAGTACATTAATTATAGGGAAAATGTTGATGTTTGATTTGTTTCATTTCTATTTGTTTGATTTGTTTCAAGTCCTCCATGCCCCAAAAGGGTCGCAGGATTAAAATCTTTGAAATCTTTGAGCAGAGACATGCCCAGATGCATACCGAAAGTGCGAAGAGCATTGCTTGGTTTGGCTTCACCTGTCTGTTTTGCCAAGACTTTTTGACCATGTCCTTGCACACGCTGGTGCAACACCTGAACGTCAAGCATGCTGCATACAAGTAAGCATTTGACATCCTCTATATGCCGTGTGAACCTACGCCTGTGTGCTTCTATGTGTGTCAGTGTGATTTTGTGAGTGTGTATGGTCTGTCGTTATTTGTGGGTAAACTGGCTGGATAAATGATATCATGAGCTGAACTGGTCTTTGCGGCCATGACCAGACTACAGTGTTTCAGAAAAGTGTAAGGTTGAAGAGTAATCAGAATATTTGTGGGTTGAAAGGTTTGTTTGTTTTAATCCCCATTCTGACTGTAAGAGCAAGCCATTATTTGCTATTTCTTTTTTTTTAGCACTTTCATTGATTTGTCCATCCATATTTAACATTGCTACTGGTGCTTGTTCTTCCCAATTGTCTTGAATGTACAAGGAGGTGAAGAGATCAGCACGTCAGAAATAGGAAGCAGAAGCACGTTATAAAGAAATGATCAGTTTTTGCACAGCGTAAACATCCTGTCATGTGCCTGTGTGAATGTGTATTGGATGTATGACTGTAAAGGCTTGCCCACAGGCGTTTGCACCAGTGACTCATATTTTTACGAGATTTAAAAAGAAACATCCTTTTATAAATTAATGTGAGCTGTATGGAGGTAAAATGTGTTTTTTTAATTTACGTACATCTCTGCACTGCGTGTTTGACAGGTTCTCTTGTTCCGTTTGCCTGCAAGGCTTTGTCATGCTTTCGTTGCTGCGTTCCCACGTGCTGTCGACTCACAGCTCCAGAGACAGAGGCAAGAAAGCTCTATACTCCTGCTGCTGTGCAAACTGTGCAGCATCCCTGGGCCCTGATTCGGCTCTGCCGCATGTCATGTGGCATGCCGTGAAGAAGGTGCCAGAGGTCACCTACACCACAGAGACGTCGGCGCTGGTGGAGAACAGGCGCTCCATGAGTATTGTGGCATCCAGCATCAACGTAAGTTCCGAGTGCGGGACGTGATAATGCATGTGGTGAAGGGTGAGGCAACAGGTGAACTTCTGCCTTCCCTCAGGACTGTGGTCAGTTTCAGTGTGGATGTGGAGCAATGTTTTTCACTCTTAGCCACTGACAAATGGTGGCCTGACATGCTGAGCTAAACGTCATGTTGCTGGTGCTGCCAAAACAGCAGTATCAGCGCCCAGTTATGAAAACAGTATGGAATGGTTGAAATTTACATACTTCTTTAACCTCTTCACTGCGCTGTTGACGAACGGCATTCATCATAAAAAGTGCTGTCTGCAATGCTCAGTTGACGAACGCTGTTCGTCATGATTCAACACTCTTTCTATTCGTCCAGCATGGGACTTAGAAAAATATGATAGCAGTGAAGGGGTTAAACAGTGTTGCACATTGATACTCACTGTTCTGTTCAAAAACGATACACAGACAAAAACTGAAATAGCCCATTTATGCTCTTAATGTTGAAAACGGAATGTGGGACTGGATTTTTTGTTTTGTTTTTTTTTGTATGTATATATTTGCAAATCAACTTAACATTCTGAAAAAGTGTTTGATTTTAATTCTTGACTTTGGGCTGTACTACAAGTTATGCAACCCAACATCAAGAATTCAATAGATAATCAAACAGCTTTGCGTTACGGTCTTATGCTCATGAATGAACATGAAGTATAGAAAAGCTGCAGAAGCAAGCGCACTTACGAACACTTTATTGCTCATCAGGGGCCAAAGTTGGGGGTGGGTTGGTGTACTGATGGTAGTGATTAAAATTAGGTTCTTTCATCATTGTGTGTGTTAAGATGGCTTACCTTGTTCACTGACTGTTATCTGCAGAGATTCGACTTCAGCTATCAATTTTATAAATGTAGTAACATTGCGGTTTTAACCAGTGCTCAGCTTTTCCCATACGGTTTTGTTGTTGTTGTTGTTGTTGTTTATGGTTGTTGAAGGGGAAATGATGATGGGGACCTTGGGGGTGGAAATTGGGTCAAATCTGAAGACAGCAGATAAATAGCAGTACCAAATCTGCTGCTTGCCTTGACTGTATAGAAGCTTGAGCACTACTGTTGGGAGTTTTTAATCCAATAGAGATTTTTTTAAATGGGCACGTTCACTGGACTGTGTGTGGTATGATTAGGTAGCCAGGAATGCTCAAGATGATTGATTATAATGAAATGATACATCATGGAATTTAGAGTTTCTGTTCCTCTACATCTTGCTGTCTCTTCATCTTCCCACTTTTCCCATTCTTTCTCTGCTTTAAAGATTTATGTTCCTTTTATGAAATTCAGAATGAAAAACACTTTTTTTTCTTTTTCTTTTTTTTAATTTGCCAGAGCAAGAGTTTCCGTGAGCAGGCAAACACAAGGGCTTACTTCTGCCGTTCCTGTGGCCATGTGTTCCCCACCAATGCGGACCTGCAGAAACACTTGGCCAAGAGCCAGCACTCTGTCTGTGGCACGTTCTCCACCTGCCCCTGCTGCCAGCGCTTCGACTTTGCCAGCCAGGACATCTTTATCCAGCACACACTGACTTGCATCACTCAGTGCAAGGATGTTTTCTTCACTCTCAGTGGGTCTGAGGAGGAGAGGGATGCGGAGCAGACGAGAAAGTAGGAGATGTTGAGCTTTGGCAGTTTGACTGTCTTTGTTATAGTCGTTCAGTTGTGTTTTTTTTTTAGTGTATGTGCTTCCTGATTATTTTATTTCGTTTTATTTTATTTTCATTTTGTGTGATTATCATTCTTTGTTGAACGTGAGGAGGTGGAGGACCGTGAATGAAGAGAAAGTTGATGTTGATGGTTTTATGTGCATGCTAATGGCAAGCATGTCAGTGTGTGATCCTTTTGGAGTGTTGTTTTTGTTTGTTTGTTTCATCGTTTTCTGTGTGTGTGTGTATGTGTGGGGGGGGGGGGGGGGGGGGGGGAGTTTCATTTCCGTCTTGCAAGTGGGCAAAGAAGATAAGCATACAGCATCACAGCCAAACCTGGTGTGTGACACTATATGGTCCCTAAAGATGCATAACATGGAACTCAAAGGCATGATTGAAAGGCTTCACTGTTGACCCTTTGTAGCTTTTGCATTAAGTCTTTTGATGCACGGAAGAAAGTCAACTAAGCATATGCTAACTCAGAATGAATACGGGATATGAACGTGCCTGTGCATGCTAGCATATGTCTTGAGTGAATCACTGCTTCAGATTGTTCAGTCTGTGTTGTTCTTCTGCTTTTCATCTCCAGCCCCAGACCTTCTCCAGGTGATAAGGACCAAGCAGTGGTTGACACATCTGGTGGCATTGACACCGAAGACCTTGCAGATGTGGACATGTCTTGCAGAACTGACACCAGGGAACAGACCACTTCCAGTGCTCCTGGACACACAAACCAGATCAAAATTACAAACACATGTTCTGATAGCACTGGAGGGACCATAGACAAAGGACCAGTTCAGACAACTGTCAGTGTTTTAGCGAGTCAGACATCAAACGCAGATCCGGGGCACTCTAATGTTCCTGGACCGACGTCTTCCCCGTCAAGAGAGACACCGTCCAGTTCTAGTGGCTCAGGACCATCTCTAAAAGACAGTGGGACAACAGTGTGTTCTGAAGTCCTGGGCAGTGGGACAGTAGTGTGTTCTGAAGTCCTGGGCAGTGGGACAACAGTGCGTTCTGAAGTCCAGGGCAGTGGGACAGTAGTGCGTTCTGAAGTCCAGGGCAGTGGGACAACAGTGCGTTCTGAAGTCCAGGGCAGTGGGACAACAGTGTGTACTGAAGTCCTGGGCAGTGGGACAACAGTGCGTTCTGAAGTCCAGGGCAGTGGGACAACAGTGTGTACTGAAGTCCTGGGCAGTGGGACAACAGTGCGTTCTGAAGTCCAGGGCCAGAGCACTGTAGGTTCCAGTGAGAAGTCACCATCGTCCAGCACCTCTGGAGATGGAGCTCCAAATAAAAGTGACCTGTCTTTCAAGTTTGACAGTCGAAGGACCATCGTTGTCTTCACCAAAAACGGGAAGATCGTCGGACACAAAGAAATGGTAATGATCAATCCTTTAGGAATAAGGCAGTGCACATGAATGAATGTACATAAGTTAGATTTGAAAAGTGCAGAGTTGAAGAGCTTATTTCTTTTTTTAGTTTGGTAAGTCTGTAAATTCCTGATCAAATATGTTCAAAAGTTGCAAAGCAGACTCATGAAATACTTCTGTACCTAGTGTGTTGAGGTAGTAGGTAAAGTTAGCATCATTGGTAAGCTTTCAAGGTCAGATATTTGTTATCCCTCTTGGAAATGTGCAGCGATGTGGACTTGCGATAAGTTGTGGATCTAAAATCATAACATGGAACTCTTGTTCCAACCCTACAGTTGGCATGTCACCATACTGATATGACTGGATGTGACTCGCTTGCGTTGGGAAATATGAAAGGTGAATTTTTTAGCATGTGTTGAATCAGTCAACCATTATCATTGTCGTAATCATTTTTAAAATCACATTTTAGTCTCATAGAATAATTCCCGTTTTACAAATTGTAATTCCAGGTTTCAGAAGTTGTTTCTTGTGTATTGATCAACTCTTGCATGATCCCCCCCCCCCCCCCCCCCCCCCCCCTTCCGTCTTCCATATTGAAAGATGATTTTTCAACACGTATTTTTCATTCATTGTTTCAGGTAACGACGAAGGAAACAGGATCGTCTAAACAGGTGACAAGAGAAGCCCTGACCACCCGCCCAGCCAAGTCGTTAGTTGACCAACGTTTTGTCAAGCTTCTTTTATCCAAATCAGCTACGTCAAGCATGCTTCACAAACCAGCCACCGAGAAACCAGCCACCTCTGTGGCTCCGTCAAGTGGAGGACAAAGTCAGGAGTCTTCTTCCGGTCTGCAATTGTCAAAGAGTCCTTTTTCAGTCAGTCAGGAACAGGGCGACGATGACAAAGAGGTTTGTTATTTCTGCGTTTATTGTGTATGTGTCCAGATACAGTTTGCTCTGTGAAAGGCTATGGGGAGCAAGGCTGCAAGCCCTGCAAAAAGATAAGTTTCAAAGGAATTGTTTGGATCAGTAGTGTTTTGGTGAGGGTTGCTTTTGTTTTTGCTTTTGTTTGCAGTTGTTGTTTTTGATACAAAAAAGTAAAATGAAAGATTCATTTGTTGGTCCATAAAGTTGGCATTGTCTTATCAGATATAAAATTGTCACCTTCTTGGTGTCTGTTTATTATGTATTAGCGATGAAGACATCTTTTATTTTTGAAAAGTAGAAGGGGTTGGATGGGGGAGGCGTGGAGGCATTGTGGATGCTTCCCATAGGTTTTTTTTTTCTTCTTATACAAAACAGGAACTGTCTACCTCAAACAGCAGCCAAGATCTTTTAGCACAGAAGGTCGCTCAACCAAAACCTTGTTTCTCAGGTAATGTGAGGTGGAAGTGGGGGGGGGGGGGTATGGATGGAGGGGGTAAGAAAGGGAGGTTGGGAAGGCGGTACAGTTAGATTATTTCAACTTGGAAGTTTCCGCTGTGTTACCGACGCATGTAGCGATCATCATGGTATAGTTCACTCATGGTTGATGTTAAGTTGTTGAGGGGAGTTAGGGGACTGGAACGCCGGCAGCAGTTTAACAACTTTTTTTGTTTTGACACAATGCTGTGACGTTTCTTCTTTGACTTTTTTTTTTTGCTATGTATTCTTAATTTCTTCCATTGAGTTCATTGGATTCTCTTCCAGAGAGTCTGTATTCGGAGAAGTTCAAAATGCGTACCGAAAATAGACGGGCATTGAACTTGGTGTTGAGCATTCACTGTCACATACACAAGGGGAGAATTTTATTGGGTTGACCTACCTTCTGTTTAAGTTTGTTGTTGTTGTTTTTACAGAACTTTGAGTGATTTCACTGAGTGTATTTACTAATGTGCAACTTTCAGAGCCTTGGATTAGACATGTGCCTATTGAGATTTAGTTGCAGTGGTTTAGTTCATTACAATTGATGTTTAGAACTGCGTTACGGGTTTGATGACTCACAGTTCTCAGAGGAGTGGGATGACATGAGAGCGGAATGTTTGTTTGGCTTTGGTAAAGACAAGATGCGCAATGCATGCACTATAGATTTTTTTTTCTGTCTGGTGAAATAGAACAAAACCTGATGACTCAATATAACACTCTGCAATAATAGTGAGGACAGTGTCTGTAGCGCCCATCCGAACAATGTAGGCTACAGTCCGCTTTATAGATTTTAACAAATCAAGGTCTAAAATGTACGAAGGACACGCACACACACACGCATGCATGCACACGCACTGGGACAAAATGTCACATACATAAACACACACACTATATAACACAGTGAACAGCTCCTTTACACATGCGCCAAGTGTGCAAATGACACGTAGTAATTTAGTCATATTTCAGGTGCTGTTCTGCAACAGGCATTTAAACAAGATGATTCATGCACGATTAAAATCCCACGCTAAACACACACAAAAAAAACAACTGAAATGGCATCAACCCAAAATCTGTCATTGGACGGAAAGTGACGGTGAATAGTTGATGACTTGCGCAGGGTCTGACCTGGATGGAGGTGCCCAGGGACACGGCTCAGCCAGACCCTCAGCAGCTGTACCATCCCTGCCCTCTGTGCGGACTGACCTACGAATCAGCAGACCAGCTGGCCAGTCATCGCGCCAGTGTTCACATGGGGGAGATGAAGACTGTTCTGTCCTGCCAGGTAATTCTTAGTACAGGAGACGTGGGAGAGGAAGACTGTTCTGTTCTGTTCTGCCAGGTAATTCTTATTACTGAAGGCATGTGTGAGAGGAAGACTGTTCTGTTCTGCCAGATAATTCTTATTACTGAAGGCATGTGGGAGAGGAAGACTGTTCTGTTCTGCCAGATAATTCTTATTACTGAAGGCATGTGGGAGGGGAAGACTGTTCTGTTCTGCCAGGTAGTTCTTAGTACAAGAGATGTGTGTCCACAACATCTTGAAACAGTTCTCGAAAGGAATTATCAGCAAGTCTGCCAAACAAATCGGACAAACAAATTTCAAGACAAAACACGACACGTTTCAACCTCATGGGTCTTCTTCAGGCAAGATAAACAAAATTCAGGACAATGAAAATAAAGAACGAGAATTGGAGAAGATGAGGGACTGCTCGTTCTTTGCTTTTGTTGTCTTGAATGTTGTTTTTCTTGCCTGAAGAAGACCTAAGAGGTCAAAACACATGGTGTTCAGAGCTTAATCTAGAGCGCGGGATTGGTACAATCCCTGAAAATCTGTTCCTTCCCACAATTATCGAGTCTTAACGCGGTCAGACTCCTGCACAGTTGCAGGACTGCCTGCCCTGTTCACTGATCATTGCGGGCGCTCGTTTGTCGTCTGCTTGAAAAACTGAAACTAGGACTGAGCAGGAGCGAACGATTTCTTGATATTTCATTGGCTGTTAGTGTAAATCAACCAATCGGCGGTGTTCATCACCTCCATCTCGATCACCGACGAGAAGTTGCCAGAGTTTGAGACGCCATATTGGATATTTTCCAAAATGAAGCATGCACCCACCCTATTCGACTTTGACTTTCGTGGAGGAAAAGTGAGAAAATAAGATTCTGTGCCATGCGAGGGTGGAGAAGATCATGAAGAAACCGCGACTACATCCACAAGCTCGGAGAAGCAGCCTGAAAAGAGTGCCAGTGCAAGGGAACACCGGTTTCAAGACGATTGGCTGAAGAAGTGGCCCTGGGAGGGGTGGGTGGGGGGGGGGGGGGTGTGGGGGGGGAGTGCCCCCCTTTTTTTTATATGAGGGGGGACTGCCCCCCTTTTTCAAAAATCCTAGATTAAGCTCAGGTGTTTTGTCTTGTAAATTGTTTGTCCCTGACGTTCTTTTTAAAATTTGTTTCAATTTCCGCCTGCAGTCACCTCACTTTGAAGCTAACCTTGACACAGGTCTGCATGCTGTCTCATGCCTAGGACTTGCTGTATGGAATGAGGTTCTTCTCTGTCTCTTACCGCTTTTAAATACAGGCTGAAATGTACTGTATATTCAAAGTGTTTCTCTTCTTCCCTTCATTGACACAGTTCCAGTGTATTGATGCCATATCGTTTTTACATCTGGTCCATTGTGAGAATATCTGTACTGATGTAGTGAGTGAGTGAGTGTGTGTGTGTATATGTTGTGTTGTGTTGTGTTGTGTTGTGTTGTATGTGTGTGAGTGTGTGTGTGTGTGTGTGTGTGTGTGTGTGTGTGTGTGTGTGTGTGTGTTTATGTGTTGTGTGTGTGTTGTTGTGTGTTGTATTTGTGTGTGTGGTGTTGTGTTGTGTGTGTGTGTGTTTGTGTGTCTGTGTGTGTGTGTGTGTGTGTTAGTATGAGGAGGTTTGATGGTGAGATGAGTAGAGACCAGAAACAATGTGTTGGTGTGAGTATTCATATGCCTTTGGTGGGGATGAATGTGCACATGTATGACAGGGATTTTCTTTTCTTTTCTTTTCTTTTTTTCAAGCGTTCTGAGCTCTGCAGAAAGGTAATTATTATAAATCCTTGTTTGTGATTTTTGTTATTATTATCTCGTTATTATCATTATTATTCTAATTGTTATCATTATTATTATCTTAATCATTGTCATTCTTGTTGTTTTAGAAATGTTTAGGTGACTTTTCATTCCGTACACCTTAACCCGAAGAGTGCCTATAAGCCGTCAGCTGACGCCGAAGTAAAAATGCTTTCCCAGTGCCTATGGGCCGTCCACTGACGTCATGCATTTTTCTTGAATTTTCATTCATTACTATTTCTATTAACGGACTTAAATAGAGTGTGCGTAGTAAGCCTCATATGTCTGTAGTATTAAAATGATATGCAAATGACCACACCTGAGGGAAAGACCATTTATTCTCATCACTGACTGGATGACCAGCCAGCACTTCGTCTCGCTTGCAAAGATGGTGGTGCAACCTTTGACAAGCATAGCGACCAAATCAGCGTATTTACACAGCTGAGCAGGCTCTGCTAATCATTTTTGACAAAGACAATAATGTTTTATTCAACAACTTACTCGAGCATGAAGGTGAGATGATGATAATGATGGAATTGCCGACCATATTCGTCAGTTATTGAGTCGGGCTGTGTGACCTCAGTGTGTGTTCAGCTGACTGGTTTGCCAGCGTCGAACGAGCTAGCCTAGTGTGTACTCTGCACTGTGTGCCAGTGGCCAGTGATGTGATAGTCAGCGCGAGAGGGGAGCGCGGCCTGCTCGCGGCGTGACACGGGGCAGAGGGAAAGGTAGGGGAAGAGGAGGAGTGAAAGAGAGGGTTGAAGTCCAGCAAGGGGGCGTGGTGGGGGGAGGGGGGCGTGGTCGTGGACTGACCTGTCTGCATGGAGTGTGAGCGTCTTGATAGACTTCTAAACTGTTTTTTTGGCGTCATATACTTTACCATGTCAGACCATAGCATTCAACGGCAGTTAGCCAGCTCTGTCAGCCGAATTTTTTCCGTGGCCAATGCAGTCATAAGACAGTCACGTGATGTCACCCCACTTCCGGCCCCGGAAGAAGCCAGTGTCAACTTCCTATAAGTCATTCATCTTCGGCCTGCCGTCAAAGCAAGATAAGTCTTGTGCTCTGTCTCGCCTATACTTGCCTTTGTGTTAACTTTGCTGTGTTTTGTTCTATACTTGATTCAGTTGTGGCTTGCAAATGTGAGGCTCTTGGTGGGAGCGTATTTATCAAAAGATTTGTCTCTTTTACCGGCACTCTCGGGAGCGTATTTATTAAAAGATTTGTCTCTTTTACCGGCACTCCCGCGACTTTGTTACTCGCGATCGTCGGCACCGCTCGCCGTCGTGTTCCCCCACCATATTGCCGAGCCTCGGGTTCAGCACGCATTTTGTGCTGGTTCCGGCTTGCACTAGACCCTGAGTATTTTTGCCGTGTGAGGCTCTTGGTGGGAGCGTATTTATTAAAAGATTTGTCTCTTTTACCGGCACTCTCGGGAGCGTATTTATTAAAGATTTGTCTCTTTTACCGGCACTCTCGCGACTTTGTTACTCGCGATCGTCGGCACCGCTCGCCGGTCGTGTTCCCCCACCATATTGCCGAGCCTCGGGTTCAGCACGCATTTTGTGCTGGTTCCGCTTATTAAGGTTTAGGGCTCAATAACTATCACACCTGTACTCTTTACCCTTCACAGGTAGAACGTGTTCGAGTAAGGGTGTGTGACACTGATCTGCTTATTAAGATTTAGTGCCCAAGAACTATCACACCTATACACAGTGATACTCCACGTGTAGAGATTGCTATTAATAGCCATACCAGTCACACGACCGGTGGCGTGTACGGGTAGTTCGAGTTTTCAGTCGATCTCTCGAGCACTTTGCACGACACCACACGGACGATCGAGATTAATTGATTTTCTCGATCGGCCACCTTGTCTCCTCTTTGCGGTCGTGTGTTCCGGGTTTGCTCTATCCACCTGTGCCCAACATGGTGAAGGACACCGCCGGGTCGAGCCACTCCACTGCTCGGAGTTCGCTCAATTTCCCGGAGAACCCGCGGGTCGATTCCATCTCGGAGCAATCCGTTCGCACTGATGAACGTACGGTTCGGGTAGACAGAGACGACTTCTCCGCGGAAGGGACGCGTGATCTTCCTCGTCTACCAAACCGACGGACGCACGACCGCGGCGTCCCAAGGCTGATAGGCAAGCGGCCACCATTTCAAAATGCCTTTCATTTGATCTGCCTGCTAGTCTAAGGGCAAAGCTCCCCTCAAGGTGCTGCCCAGAAAGTCTAATGGCAAGGCTCCCCTCAAGGGGCCCGGCCGAGCAAAGACTAGCCAACGGAATTCGCCCTCCCCCACCCCTTCTCCATCGGCCAGCTTGCCCTCTAGCCTACGGACTCGCTCGGAGACTTCTAACTATCATGCTGAGTCACGCGAATCTCGGCCCCCGGGGCACCTTGCCGAGCCGCGGACCAGCACGGGTGACGGATCTGGGATGGAATCACCATCCGTCACTCGCCTTGATGAGTCACGTATCTCTTTTTCCCCCCAAATTGATACGTGCACTCATAGCGCTCGGCCCCACCGGGCACAGGTGCAGCCAACACCTGAGCTCGAGGAGCGCTTCGACTCCGGAAGCAGCCTTATGGTCACCCCGACGCACGACCTCGGTGGTGTCCATAATCCTGGGCGTGCGGGCACGCCGCGCCATGGGCCCGGCCGTGCCCATGCACAAGGACGGTCGACCTACCCCGATCGAACGTCACCTTCTTCCCTAGGGGTATTGGACGTTGGGGAACCGACCTTTCGGATCCCCATTTGGGCAACGTCCGCGGTCCCGCTCCTCCGGGGGGAGGATCTACCAGCGGGACCAAGGGTAACCTGACATATTCCTCCAGGGGGAGGAACACGGGACCGCATCCTGACCAATCCGCACTTTCGCGGGTTGGGGGCTCGACTTCCGCATCCTCCTCCATACCATTATGGCCCTCCCAGGCCCATTCCAAGGACGTGTATGGTGCAGTGCACGGACCTGGACGGGGACGACAGGCCACGGCCTCTCAAGCCCCCCCCCAACAGTGATTCAGGTTACCCGGGTCCCCGGGGACTTTCTGCCTACAAGAAGAAGAGGGTCTCGTGGCTACGACTCGGCGGATGTCTGACCTACGCATTCGCCCAACGCGCTGGTCAGACCTTGAGTGCGGCCTACCTACCATGGTTTTTCCCCAGGGCCGCCACAGCCCGTTTACCTCCCCGGGGACCGGTGGCTCTATGCCCCCGAGAGAGACCAGTGGCTTAACGCCAACACCCAGCACGACCAGCTACATGGTCGAATGTGGCACCCGGCCTCACTTACCTGGGTCGACCTTGGTCTCCCTCCTCGGGCGCTGTCCTATCGGCAGGACGATGTCCCGGCCGCCGATTATAGGGCCACCGGGGACACACTACAGGCACCCCTCGACTTACCTCCTGAAGACGGGTGCTATGAACCCTCTCAGGACCAGTACCTCCCTGAGGCGGACGATGACGAGGAGCTAGCCCCCACCTCATTGTACGATGTCCGCACGATAGAACGGTGGCGACCAGACCTCGTTAGGAGGGAGGCCGCACCCGCTGACGAATTTCTCTCCCTCTCCCCCGGCCCAGAGATCTAGACCAATCTACCCAAGAACCCTCAGTCGCCTCCTTGTTTACGGACAATCCCGTGACCAGGGAGATGGGCATTTCCCAGTCGGACCGTCGGTTGATCCCCCACCTGCCCCCCCCTACTTCCGGCGCCATCTCCTTTAAGAACCTAAAGGAATGGGTCCGAGTAGCCAGGATGGGCATCCTCCACACCACGGCGGGACACACCTACTTGGACATGCCCCTTCAGCGAGCGGAGGCTCTATGGCCGGAGGACGATGGTGCCATCCCAGTACCGGGGGACCCGGGCTCTGAGGCGCACCAAGAGCCTGACCCTCGCTTGTTCAGCGATCCTTTCATGCGACACCTAGTTAACAGGATTCGCATCACCTTTCGGCTGCGGCGGACAGCGCAGCCAGAAGCCACTTCAACTGCTTGTTGGTCGCGAGAGAGGCCGTGCTGGCGCGGACCTCTCTCTCCCCGACGCTTAAGGCAGCCCTGCGATGCATCCCGGGCCAGGTCCAGTCGCTCTTTGGCGACTACTCGGCTGACGTCATAGCACAAGCAGTTGAGGAACGCAAGCAGGCTGTGTCCTTTGCGCCCAGGCCACCGCCACGCCCTGCTAGACCCCCACTTCGTTCCTTCCCCAGGCACAGACCCTATCCCAGACAATCGCCTTCCCGCACCGCACGGCCCGCCAAGCGACCTAATCTTCTCCCAAGGCCTAAGCCAAAAACCCCATCAGCAAAATTTTCGGTTAGGCCAACAGTCACGCTCCCGGAGCTGACTAGGGAGACAGCCCGAGGGGGACTTAGATCAGGTAGCACCCCCCTCGCCCTATCCCCCACCCACCAGCCCAGACCCTCGCCCCCCCTGGCGGGCAGCCTCTCCCGGCATGCCCACCAGTGAGACGCATACGCCTCACCCCTGGATAGTGGCGGTGCTACAGGAAGGGTTTCGCCTTCCTTGGGCCCACGAGCGTCCCCCCCCTCATGCTATCTCCCCCTGGCACTGGGAAAGCCTTTGTTTGTAACATTTCAGTGAACGGGTTAAACATTGATTACAACTGATACCGAGGATGAAAAGATCGATACCTGTTTGTTGGTGTTGAGCTGACCTCTCGGCTCTCTCTATATCAGACCTTTTGTTGATGTTGAAGATGAGATGATTCTTTCAATTTATTTGACTGTGATGGTGTGGAGTTGATTCTTCACCCACTTTAACTGCCTGTTGATATTAATCTGACTCCTCTCACTGTTTGGCTGTGTTGATGCTGAAGGTGAGCCAGTGTTATACTCTGCTTATCTGTGTGTTGATGTTGGAGGTGACGATGCTGCTCTGTTTGACTGTGTGGCAATACTGGGTATGATTGCCCCACTGGACTGTGTGGTACTGAAGATAATCACTTTTGACTGTGTGGATTTTGAGGATAATCACTTTTGACTGGATACTGAGGATAATCACTTTTGACTGTGTAGGTACTGAGGATAATCACTTTTGACTGTGTGGGTACTGAGGATAATCACTTTTGACTGTTGTGGGTACTGAGGATAATCACTTTTGACTGTGTGGGTACTGAGGATAATCACTTTTGACTGTGTAGGTACTGAGGATAATCACTTTTGACTGTGTGGGTACTGAGGATAATCACTTTTGACTGTGTGGGTACTGAGGATAATCACTTTTGACTGTGTGGGTACTGAGGATAATCACTTTTGACTGTGTGTGGTAATGAAGATAATCACTTTTGACTGTGTGGATACTGAGGATAATCACTTTTGACTGTGTGGATACTGAGGATAATCACTTTTGACTGTGTGGAAACTGAGGATAATCACTTTTGACTGTGTGGAAACTGAGGATAATCACTTTTGACTGTGTGGATACTGATGGTAATCACTTTTGACTGTGTGAATACTGAGGATAATCACTTTTGACTATGTGGATACTGAGGATAATCACTTTTGACTTGGTGGATACTGAGGATAATCACTTTTGACTGGTGGATACTTAGGATAATCACTTTTGACTGGTGGATACTTAGGATAATCACTTTTGCCTGGTGGATACTGTGGATAATCACTTTTGACTGTGGATACTGAGGATAATCACTTTTGACCGGTGGATACTGAGGATAATCACTTTTGACCGGTGGATACTGAGGATAATCACTTTTGACCAGTGGATACTGAGGATAATCACTTTTGACTTGTGGAAACTGAGGATAATCACTTTTGACCAGTGGATACTGAGGATAATCACTTTTGACGTGTGGAAACTGAGGATAATCACTTTTGACCAGTGGATACTGAGGATAATCACTTTTGACTTGTGTGGATACTGAGGATAATCACTTTTGACCGTGTGATGAGCTGAGGATGATCACTTATGTGTGGATACCAAGAACGATCACTTGTGACTGTGTGTGGATACTGAAGATAGTCACTTGTGACTGTGTGTGGATACTGAAGATGATCACTTGTGACTGTGTGTGGATACTGAAGATGATCACTTGTGACTGTGTGGATACTGAAGATGATCACTTGTGACTGTGTGTGGATACTGAAGATGATCACTTTTGACTGTGTGTGGATACTGAAGATGATCACTTTTGACTGTGTGTGGATACTGAAGATGATCACTTGTGACTGTGTGTGGATACTGAAGATGATTGATTTTGACTGTGTGTGGATACTGAGGAAAGGTGACTCCACTTCAGTACACTACCTATTTGTGTAAAAGATGATGCATTCAGTTCAGTGTATGTTGATGTTGAAAACAGTCTGATGATCTCTTCATTTCATTTGACCATATGTTGATGCTGAATACCATCTCTTTCCTCAGTTTGACTGTGCTGTGTTGAATATGGTCTCATCACTCCGCTTGACAGCAGTGTGGTGTTGAATCATCCCTCGCCACTCTCCATCAGACTGAACCGAGTCTTCTCTCCATTGGACTACACATTGAGGAGTAAATGTGAGTCTTGGGTGAAGAGGTAGGTGGACATCAAGAATAATATCCATACTAACAACAGTTTTTAATGCTTTTTTTTTTCCAGTTATGCAAGAAGAAAGGGAAGACCATAATACTGTCCAAGGGGAACCTGAAGAAACACCTGATACGGAGACACAAAGTTGGCAGCCCTGCAGCAGAGACCATGGTCGCTGAGAGTGCTTGTGGGCAGACCGCAGCATCTTCATCCACTGAGGTGACTTTATATAGGAATCATCATGATTTCTAGGGTATAAACTGCATGTTATGTAAGCCGCGCCTGCTACATTTATGAAAGAAAACACACACACAAAAAGAAAAAAACATAATCTGCAACTGACCAATTAGCAGCAAGGAAAGAGCTGTTAAAACCAATAATGAAAATAGCAAACACAGTGTAAACAAAGTCCGTATCTACCAAAGTATGACTTATCTTGATCTGGCAAATAAACCGGAAAGGGCAAAACATGCATCAAAGGGAAACAAACCCTGGTCTTTTTCATCACTGTTCTCAACAGTTCTTAAACCACTGTAGGACTTGTCTTCAGTGTCTTGTATGAAATGTTTCAAGAACTCTTCATCAATATTTGTCATATTGTCCACAAATTATTCTACCGGTACTTCTGCCGCCATGCGTGTGCTTGCAGTGACTTCTGTGTAGTCTGCTGTCAGGATTTGCCTGCTTTTTTTTAAACTATTAATTATCATGAACTGTATCAATCAAGAAAGTTCCCATGCTGAATATGACACTGTTGGAACATCGACTCGATGCTGATTTAGGGATTGATGGCAGAGTCTGCGTCAAAGCTTTGCAGGCCAGCTTCCTAACTTTGGCATGTTTGACCGATTGGTGTCGTGTGTTGTTGACAAGTGACTGATCAACCAAACATTGTATTCAGTTGTCATGAGTGGCATGTGTCATTTATATGTTATTTTGTCTGTTGCTCATGCATGAAATCATTCTTTTCAGTGAAAAGTCGTCAAATTTGATTTCTGAAAACATTGGTTCTTGGTTTTTCTAATCAAATGCAGATCAGAGGAAGAAAACCTATAGTGAGCTAAGAATGTCATCGGAAAAAAAATCTATAAATAGACTGCAGCCTGTGTAGTTGTTGTAGGAGTAGAGTTTAGGAAAACAATTAGCAGCTTATAGCTCAGCAATTATGGTAATGAAAATGCACTTCTGCGTGGATGATTTTCTTTGTGTTTCACTGTTTATAAGAAATCAATGTGCTTTCGTAAGTTGTTTGATTAGAATAGATCAAATAGAGTCTGAAGAAAATGCAACAGTATATTACAGGGTTCGTACAGAGTCCTGGATGTCTGGAAAAAGTATGGAAAAATGGAAAAAACATTTCCAGGGCTGGAAAAGTCTTGGAATTTTGTAATTTGTGGCCATGGGTCTGGAAAAGTCCTGGAATTTTGTAAAAGCTGTGCAAACTTTTTCATGATGTCGAATTTCACTTTAAGTTCTTTACAAAAACATCGAAGTAGGAATAAAAACTGAAATTAAATCACGCACAGTGATCGCGGTTTTCAGATTTTCTCTGGCCGGAGGTTTAGCAGACTACATTTTTTTCTGCAGAGTAGCTCCCCTTTACTGTGAAAAGCGTTGCACATACGCAGTTGGTACCATTGCTTGACTTCCTTTCGAGTGAACAGCGCTGCGAAGGAAAATAGCGCCGAAGTATTAAAGAAAACATGGGAAAATGTGTGTTTATCCTAGCCTGGCTAGACAATACAAATTATCGCAAATGGATTGCTCCTGCTTCCGATGGATGCAAAACAAAAGCACGGTGCCTGCTGTGCAAGAAAGACTTCGACATCGGGAACATGGCGCAGCTGCTCTGAAAAGCCACGCGGCAGGCAAGAAACATCAAGAAATGATGCAGCTTTCAGACAAAACGACTCGGACTCCAACAATGACCGTGACTGATTATTTTCGGCCTAAGGATTGTGAAAGGTGATTTTTTTTTTTTTTTTACTTCAGTATGGGATGCGATCATGCATTGAATAGGGGGGGGGTTAGAGAAAATCAAAAGACCCAAGGGCGATACACTGGCCTATTTTTAGACATACGCACTCCCCCCCCTCTCTCGCTCTCTCTCTCTCTCTCTCTCTCTCTCTCTCTCTCTCTCTCTCTCTCTCTCTCTCTCTCTCTCTTATCCAAAAATTTCCAAATTTAAATACGAAATTGAATAGAGAGCACATTGGCTTGTAATAGGTACTGGCAGCCCTTCTTTCAGCGTACGGGAAAGTTCAGCCGAGTGAAAAATATGCTTGTTTTCAATAGGCAGTATCTATGAATAACGTGTTTAGAATCAGATGAAAATTATGATGAATAAAGAATACAGTTTCCTTTTGAACTCTGTGTTGTTTATTTGTGTTTGCAACATACGGTATGATGATAGTTTTATTCCAAATAACCCATCCGTTCACACGAAAACCAAGCGCGTCACACATCCCGATGCGCCGCAGGCGGCATTTGGCCGAGCGTTCGAGCTACACGGTGTCGAAAATCAAGGCATACAATGTGTTCATTCCATTCATTGGCGTTTAAATAGGTCAGAATAAAAGAGCATGTTTCAAGCTTTATTTCAGTCTATTTTTCTTTTTAGTACGATTGTCTTAAATTAATTAGAATCGAAGTTTTTATGAGGCTTGTTACAAGTGTTGTCTTTCCAGCGTCATTGCTAAAAAAGTTGCGAAAAAAACATACACATTAACGATGCGCTAGAAAGGCCGTTCTCTCCCGCATTCATTGGTGTATCAAGCTAAGGGATTGGTTGAATGCTCGAAAAGCGCAAGCCAATCAAAGCGAAGGTATCAAATGCAAACATTCGCTCGTTGTCAAAGATTTCAACAATGGCGGAACGAAGCCGAGATCCGACAATGACCGAGTCGAATGCACTTATTGTTGTTGAATTCAAGATGCACTTGGTAAGATAGCGCATATAATAACAAACCAGAACATTAATGAAATGATTCAGTTATTTTATTTCGTTTAATACCGTGGCAATGCTTAGTTATTTTATTTGTAATTCAGCTGGTGTTCGTCAAGATTAAACAGGTCGGAAAAGGCCCACGCGTTGCGCCGTTCGAAGCGATCGTATTTTTGTACAAGACAGATTAATGAAAATAGATATCAGTAATGGACTTCACTTACGTCGATTCATGTAGTAGTGAACTGGTTAATGGTTCCATTACACGGTTAAAGAGAAAATCGTAGTTAAAAACATCTGTTTGAGACAGATATTCAAACCGGAAGCCACAACCGCGCGTACAAGACGGTCCGAGGCTTTGAAAGCGCTGTCTTCTGATAATGACCATCGATCGAAACACCGATCATTACTGTCATACTCGATGTGCAAAGCGTGTTTGGGGATAAAGAGAGAGAGAGAGAGAGAACAGAGTCTGAAGTTGGACAGTAAGGAGGGTGTAGTGGGGGTTGGGGGATGGGGGGGGGGGGGGGGGGGTCACTGTCGAGTCAATCCGACCCAGCGAAGTTTGGGTTAGCAATCTAATCTTTTTCCCTAGTGTATTTGAAATTTCTGTAATTTAACTGTAAAGATTTGCTTTCTCCCCCCACCCCCACCCCTCCCCTCCTTACTGGCAAACACAGCAAGGCTTTGAAAACTTAGTGATTACTTTCAAGTAAAACTGCTAGAATTCAACTACAGTGGCATTGCATTGCCAAGACATTACACTGTTGTGACAGTAACATTTATGATATTTATGGTGATTGTATGTTATGCTCCACAGTTATGTATATTGCTGTAACAGCACAAACATACTGAATAAACAGAGTAGTTGATAAAAATATTAAAAAGGTAAGATACTGCTGTAACAGCACAAACATACTGAATAAAGAGTAGTTGATAAAAATATTAAAAAGGTAGAGTCCAAAATAAAGTTAAATCTTTCTTTAATTTTACCTTTTATTTTAAAAAAAGCATTATAATGTATATTTATGTTCTTTTACATTCACAATGATTAAATCAACAAGTTAATTCAGAATCATAATGATGAAATACTTAACATGTTATTGGCAATGCTTAAATCACACGCTGTTGACAAAATAATGTGTTGCAGAGGATGTACCTTTTGTTTACAAAGAACATGCAATACATTTTTGCTAGTTAAACTTGAAGAACAACCGATACTAAAATTTAATTATAAGGAATGGACAGTGAGCAGTAACAACACACACACACACACACACACACACACACACACACACACACACACACACACACACACACACACACCACATGATATCACACAATGATGAAGAAACAGACAGGGAAATTTACATAAAAGCATGCACTCATAGTTAAGATAAGTGGTCCTATGCCATGCTTTAATTTTTTTCCCAGTAATTTCACACACGCACACTCACACACACACACCACATGATATTGCACAATGATGAAGAAACAGACAGGGAAATTTACATAAAACATGCACTCATAGTTCAATTAAGTGGTCCTATGCCATGCTTTAATTTTTTTTCCAGTAATTTCACACACGCACACACACACCACATCATATCGCACAATGATGAAGAAACAGACAGGGAAATTTACATAAAATCATGCACTCATAGTTCAGTTAAATGGTCCTGTGCCATGCTTTGATGTTTTTTCTTTCTTTTCATTGTTTTTTCTTTAACTGAGAAAACACATCCACATTTTTTATATTTGTTTAACCTTTGCCAGAGCTTGTGGGTAAAAAATTACCCAGACTGTCGTTTAAATCTTCATAACTCACTCAGTTTTCATAACATGTAACTAAAGTTTTATGACTTTGTTTATTGTGTATTTGTGCTTGCCCCCGTTAAATATTGTGGTGTTTTGGTGGTAAATAAAGGAGAAAATTATAAAAGCTTATAATCCTCGCCAGATACTGTGGGTGGCATGTCACCCATACCAATTAAAGAAGCATTCTCACATGCTGGAGCTTGTGGGTGACTGGTCACCCATAACCTTCATATAGGCCACAGCCTTTACCCGACATGCCAGGGTTCGTGGGTGGCTGGTCACCCAAAACCTTTATATAGGCCACAGTCTTTACCACATATGCCGGTGTTCACTATTGGCTGCGTTGTCAGTTGGAGGACCACCAGACCAGGATAAAGTGAATGAGGTGTGAGCTGTGTCTCCACTTCAACTTTTTCTGAGGCAGAGCAGTTGGGCTTGGGGACTGATGAAGTGATGGTGACCGAGGAAGAGATGGAGACATAAGAAGTTATCACCCATTTTGAGGATGCAGTCATGTTGCATCAATGATGAAATCTGTGAACATGCCACTGATTGCCTTCTGGAAGACTTATCTTTACCAAAATTGGCCAGAATTGGCCAGAATGTAGTTTTCTATGATGATGAATTGGCAGTGTGTCACAGATCCACTCTCCTGAGAAAGCAGACATTAATTTTCTGAGGAAATTAATTTGCTCTTGTAAACAACATGTTTGTGTGGCCAACCAAGGCAGACACAGATTTAGTGCTAAGCATATTTGTGTTTGCCAGTGACTTCAACATAGTTTCCAAAACAACTACTGGCCATACCTGGTCTGTTCCAATTAACAATGAACTCTGCCTCAAGTATGCTGCATACAAAAAGAACTAGATACATAGTCAACCCAATCTGCCCGTCAGCAAGAGTGCACTTCCCACCCTTATCGTAAGTGACCTTTTGTTTGGTGGCTGCCAACACTTTTCAGAAACAGCAAAAATAACATGATTTTATAAATAACAATACAGACAACATCATACCAAATTTTTGTTGAAATCTGTCAATAAGTTTTGAAAAAACTGTCGGTTTTAATTCGGACATCATCATCATTCCGCCCCTGTTGGCCATTATTCTAGTACAGGAAATAAAATGTTAGGTACAAAATAACAAAAATGTACACTTTGATTTACAGGAAATACTGTACAGAAACTGTATACAAAATTTGGAAACAGTTCATGAAGTAGTTTAGAAGTTATAGCAATTTTAAGTGTGCTGGGCGATTCTACCCCCATTTTTCCACCGTCCAAATTGCAATATTTCCTGTTTTTAGCACAGAAGTTTTCATAAATGTTTTATAGCAGATACCTCAGAAAAAAATGACTGTGCTTAGTACAACTTAGAAAGTTTGTCCAAACCACTGGAAACTCTGTAATGTCCATTCTTACTGTGCTGCAGTGCTTCAAAGTAGCCACATCATGCAAATTCGAAAAGCGCTGAATTGCGATTTATTACAAGTTTGACACTTTATCACACAAAAGCCATGTAAACTGATACCATGGTACTTAATTGTTCAAAGAGTGTAAGTTGTATAGATTGAGAACACCAATTTATAACCAGATGTAGCAATCATGTATGATCCTATTGGCTTTCAAACTTGGAAGATACCTCATTTTGTCAGGTGCATAAAAACGTTGCAACTTTAAACTGCAATATCTCGAAAACGACTGAAGATAGAGACTTCATTCTTGTTGTGTTTTGTATGTTTTTCCATTTACTTTGCAATGATACAGATCTTAAGTATGAAAAACAATATGCTAATTTTGGCTGCCGGTACCTACTTGTAAGTACTTGGCCATGTTGAACATCCAAATTAAAATGAAAGGACAGTTGCGAGGCCTAGTGTCCTAATGACCTGACCTGACCATATCTCTCTCTCTCTCTCTCTCTCTCTCTCTCTCTCACACACACACACACACACACACACACACACACACACACACACACTCTGTCTCTCACACACCTACACACACACTCGCGCACGCACACACACTCACACACACACACACACTGTCTCTCTCTCTCTCTCTCTCTCTCTCTCTCTCTCTCTCTCTCATATACATACACACACACACTGTCTCTCTGTTTCTCTCTCTCTCACTGTCTCTGTCTATCTGTCTGTGTCTGTCTGTCTCTGTCTCTGTCTGTGTCTCTTTGACTCTCTTTCACGTACGTGCGCGCGCACACACTCACAGACCCTAAATTTTTTGGTAAGTATTGAATGCTCTGCTACCATTAAATGAGTTCTTTTCTGATGTGTTTAGCATGGTAATCACGTACAGAGGTGCATGCACACACACATTCTGCGGTCTGGAAAAGTTATGAAAAGCCCTGGAAAAAGTCTGGAAAAAGTATGGAATTTTGTTTGGTCACATCTGTGGGAACCCTGATATTAGGATTGTTGACAAGTATGACCTTGAACATGTGCAGCTATTGTAAGAGGTTTTTCATGACTTGGGTCATTCTGTACAGCATACAAATCAACCCAGACTTTAATGGATATTGCTTTCAGTTGTGGAGTGACAGACTATTGTCACTGGGACCTGATCGATGAACAAGATGTGAGCTTTGTGAATTCTTAGTTCTGCATGAAGTCTTGCATTGTGTCGTCAAGTTTCTTCAGAATAGAAATCATCTCTGGAAAAAGATGTGCAAACAACAGAAATGTTTATTTAAAATAGTGAGCATGCATGTACATGGAAGGTGGTTGTACAGACATAGCCTTTATCTTGTCCATGAAATTGTTTCTGTGTGTGACTGTATTTACTATCGCAGTCAGACAATGGGACTTGATTCTTATTGGTAAGTTGAGGAAGCTTGAAACTTCAAATGGTAACCAGTAATGAGTGGAAAGTGCTAAGAAATATGCAACATAACATGGAGGAGGCGTGTTTTAAGGCATGCTTCAGAATCGTGCTTTGTAATCTATCTGGAAATCATTCACATCTTTACCAGGTCACATATTTAACATCTTTTTCTTCTTCTTCAGGATCAAGCTCAAGCATCATCAACTCCCAAAAGAAGTTCAACAGATTCTGAAAGTTCAACGGTTAGTGCCGATCCAGTCAGATGCCTTCGTGTTTCCAATGGCGACCAGCAGGACTACGTGTGTGCCAAGTGCGACTTTTCCTCGCCAGCCATGGAGGAGTTCCACAGTCACATCAAGGGCCACGCTGTGGACAACTCGGTGCAGTGCCTGGAGTGTGGTTTGTGCTACAGCGCCATCTCTTCCTTGAAGAAACACCTGTTCATGGTGCACAAGGTGAAGCAGCCTGACGTCTATATCACCCAGCATGACATCAGGTTAGAGGAGCTGCCTGTGGACTTCGCATCTCACATGGACACGCTGACTCCTCTCGGTCAGTCCGAAGAGGCGAGACGAACTGCTGAGGTGTTCCATGAGGATTTTTACAAGACTTTGCCCCACAGCCCAAAGCCCGCGGATAGAAAGGAGAAGAGACGGAGGAGCAACAGTGACTGTCTGGAATGTAACGTTTGTTACAAAGAGTTTGAAAATGAAGGTGAGTTGAAATCGCACATGAGGAACCATGGCATGGCATTCATCCGCTCTCGTAGAGCTACGCCATGACCGGAGGCCTGCAAGAAAAGTGCAGCTGTAACGGAGAGAGTGGAAGAGGTAATGTAAGGGGAAACAACTAAAAAGTTAAAGTACTGTATGATAGATGAAGAGCATGATTGATTAATATTTTCTGAATATTGAGTTAGTTTTAAAGTGGGATGACTGCATGCAGAAATAGAAACAGATTGTAAAAGGAATTTAAAGCAACTCTGCCAGTTAACAAGGACAAACAAATTACATGACAAAACATGATGCATTTCCACCTCAAAGTCTTCTCCAGGGAAGATAATCAACATTCAGGACAATGAAAACAATTTGAGAAGATAAGTGATTGCATGTTCTTTATTTTCATTTCCTGCGGGTTGTTTATCTTGCCTGAAGGAGATTTAAGAGGTCGTGTTGTGTCTTGAAATTTGCTTGTCCATGTCATCCGAAGAAGTTTAAAATCCTTTACATTTTTTTTCTCAGTCGGAAGTGAAATGAGGCAGGGAACAGTAAACGATAAACAAGTGGGGTATTTTTTGCTCCCATAAGAAAACCTAACACAGAGTAACTTTTCTTCCAGACTGGCACAGCCTTTTAAACTTGAATAAAGTCAGACAAATACATAGACGAACAATCTAATAGTGGGGGAAAAAAAGAAGCGCAGGCCAACAACTGAACTGTCTTCATAGTAATGACTTGGCAAAGATTTGGACTTGAGGGCGGGGGGGGGGGGGGGGGGGGGGGGGGGGGGTTTGAAGATGGAGAAACTGGGAACATGAAATTGAGAAAATATGTTACATATATGAAAACTCTTCACTAGCTGCATAAGGGAACCATCACAATCCCTTTTGAAGACAGATATATTTGTATTGCCTGCTCCAAGGCCTTTCGTCCGCTGGGTCAGAACTCATCAGGGAGACACGGCTGGTTGTGTCTGCGCTCCTGGCGTCAAATAGAGACACACCACAGTCCACAATACTGTGGTGTTCTCACCACCAAGGGTGCAAAAAAGAATCCAATAGCACCCCTAAAGCAGCCAGCGAAGAGTAGTAAATGAAACCAAACGAAAGTGTGGGGAGGAAAACAGTTGCTGAAAAATTAAAGACATTACGCAAATAGTATAAAATGTAGGGGACAATCTTTGAGCCTACGCTTGAGGATCCACCCAAAGATGCAAGGGAGATCAAAAGACAAACACACAGACGGACAGAAACAAATACAAATAACCTCAATTAAATCAAAACAAAATCGGAAATGAAATGAGGCAGGGAACAGTAAACGATAAACAAGTGGGGTATTTTTTGCTCCCATAAGAAAACCTAACACAGAGTAACTTTTCTTCCAGACTGGCACAACCTTTTAAACTTGAATAAAGTCAGACAAATACATAGACGAGCAATCTAATAGTGGGGGAAAAAAACAAGCGCAGGCCAACAACTGAACTGTCTTCATAGTAATGACTTGGCAAAGATTTGGACTTAAGGAGGGGGGGGGGGGGGGGGGGGGGGGGTTGAAGATGGAGAAACTGGGAACATGAAATTAAGAAAATATGTTACAGATATAAAAACTCTTCACTAGCTGCATAAGGGAACCATCGCAATCCGTTTTGAAGGCAGATATATTTGTATTGCCTGCTCTGAGGCCTTTCGTCCACTGGGTCAGAACTCATCAGGGAGACACGGCTGGTTGTGTCTGCGCTCCTGGCGTCAAATAGAGACACACCACAGGCCATAATACTGTGGGGGTGCTATTGGATTCTTTTTTGCACCCTTGGTGGTGAGAACACCACAGTATTATGGACTGTGGTGTGTCTCTATTTGACGCCAGGAGCGCAGACACAACCAGCCGTGTCTCCCTGATGAGTTCCGACCCAGCGGACGAATGGCCTTGGAGCAGGCAATACAAATATATCTGCCTTCAAAGATTGTATGGTTCCCTTATGCAGCTAGTGAAGAGTTTTCATATTCGTAACATATTTCTTAATTTCATGTTCCCAGTTTCTCCATCTTCAAAACCCCCCCCCCCCCCCCCCCCCCTCCTTCTTAAGTCCAAATCTTTGCCAAGTCATTACTATGAAGAAGTTCAGTTGTTGGCCTGCGCTTCTTTTTTTCCCCCACTATTAGATTGCTCGTCTATGTATTTGTCTGACTTTTCAAGTTTAAAAGGCTGTGCCAGTCTGGAAGAAAAGTTACTCTGTGTTAGGTTTTCTTATGGGAGCAAAAAATACCCCACTTGTTTATCGTTTACTGTTCCCTGCCTCATTTCATTTCCGATTTTGTTTTGATTTAATTGAGGTTATTTGTATTTGTTTCTGTCCGTCTGTGTGTTTGTCTTTTGATCTCCCTTGCATCTTTGGGTGGATCCTCAAGCGTAGGCTCAAAGATTGTCCCCTACATTTTATACTATTTGCGTAATGTCTTTAATTTTTCAGCAACTGTTTTCCTCCCCACACTTTCGTTTGGTTTCATTTACTACTCTTCGCTGGCTGCTTTAGGGGTGCTATTGGATTCTTTTTTGCACCCTTGGTGGTGAGAACACCACAGTATTGTGGACTGTGGTGTGTCTCTATTTGACGCCAGGAGCGCAGACACAACCAGCCGTGTCTCCCTGATGAGTTCTGACCCAGCGGACGAAAGGCCTTGGAGCAGGCAATACAAATATATCTGCTTTCAAAAGGGATTGTGATGGTTCCCTTATGCAGCTAGTGAAGAGTTTTCATATTTTGTAACATATTTTCTTAATTTCATGTTCCCAGTTTCTCCATCTTCAACCTCCCCCCGACCCTCCTTAAGTCCAAATCTTTGCCAAGTCATTACTATGAAGACAGTTCAGTTGTTGGCCTGCGCTTGTTTTTTCCCCCACTATTAGATTGTTCGTCTATGTATTTGTCTGACTTTATTCAAGTTTAAAAGGCTGTGCCAGTCTGGAAGAAAAGTTACTCTGTGTTAGGTTTTCTTATGGGAGCAAAAAATACCCCACTTGTTTTTTTTTTTTTTTTTCAGTATTTGGCATGTTTCAGTGATCACATATTTTGCTTGTCTGCTTTGCTCACCAGCGTTACTTAGAGCTGAGAAGACAACTGGTTCTAGCAAAACATTTCAGCCCCCACCCTTTCCTTTCTCTTATCCCTGCCCTGGCAGAAAAAAACCATTCAAGAAATGGTAACAGTACTATTTAGTTGTCATACTAACAGATGGTGACACACAATAGGCAGCCGTGAAAATTGTCCTCTTTCCATAGTTATTACGACAGGTAGAAAAAATGTTTCGGTACAGGGGAATTTTCCTTCCGGTCTCAACATTGGTTCTGACTCCATTTCCGGAGAAGACCATCAAATGAGACAATAAACCAAGGTTCCATGTGTGAACGCAGCATAACTTCTTGCACACGCACAAAATCCCATCACCCGACTTTTGGAAAAGAAGGCTTGTTTGCCCGTTGGTTTGATTGACATGTTTTACACAAAGCTTGTACCCTGCCAGTGTAAGTGATCAAAGAAAGGAAGTAAAAAGGGCCGAGTGCTTGATGATGAATGAATGAATGCATGGATTAGCACCAGCAGGAAGCTCTATGGTTGGCTCTACCCAGGTAGGCAGTCTGTTATGTAAATGATGACATGGATTGTAAAATGCAGAGAGCTTGTTTTCTAACCGAGGATAGGTGCTATGCAAGTGCTCATGATAATAGTAGTTTGGCACATGTACGAATAAAATTTGAATCCTGGTACATGTATAAGTAAAATGTTTCTGGCATTTAGACAGGTGCAGGTGGGCTGGTTTTTGTGTTGGTCACAGAATAATTGCTATAAAATCACCCACAACCTATGTTTTGAACTTCTCCCAGGTTCAGTACAAATTGACATTGAAAAAATAGTGCACTTTTCAGTGCAGTTTGCTTTCCTCGAGGCAAAAAATCATAAATGGCTTTTTTTTTATTCATTAGATTTTTACATTTGGAAATATCTAGACTATGCGAAGTTGTAGAAGTCATCTTTTGGTTGCTGGTATCTTCAACATCCCATATGTTAGAAGTGCCAGAATGATCTTTATAATGATTGTGGTCAGAAGTATATTTTTCGTCTGGACGCTTCCAGTTTTGTTGGAAAATGGATGGTGCAGCAATGTCAGTTAGATATATATGTGTATTTTGCTTCCATTCTGAAGTAAAAGTTTCAATTTTTTTTGTGTGTATGTACTTTTTAGACAGCTTTTAGTTTTAAAGTCAAATGCGGTGCATGCGTTTTAAACTTAAAGAGAAATGATTAAAGATTACATTTTTACTTTTTGGTTTTGTGCTGTAGTTGTTACTTTTCATGAGTAATCCACATGTGTGGCGGCACATATTTCAGTCTTTGTAAATGTGTTTGTATAAAACAGAAAATATTGCTTTGCTCTGTGTGTGTGTGTGTGTGTGTGTGTGTGTGTGTGTGTGTGTGTGTGTGTGATGGGGAGGTGCATCAGTTGTCTTGTGTGATGCCTCAGCTTTTTTTTTTGGGGGGGGGGGGGGGGGGGTATTTTAGAAATGAGAAATTTCCTTGCAAGTTCCGAAGTCAAAAGCATTGAGCTGATATGGCCAAACAGAGCTGAAGACCTTGACTCTTGCATCACAAGAATGAGAGCTGAATAGCCAGGTAGGATGTAAGATTTCCGATCTTGTGGGTCAGGTCTTGGCAATGCTTGTCTGGTGGGCATAACAGGAGAGTTGTACTGAGTCAGTCTGAGTGTATAGGATTGATTATTAATGCTGTTCATCCTGGGAATAAGAAACATACACAGAAGGCACTACCTCCAAAACATGGGGCGTAGCTTCCTCAACAGTGGCTTATGCCACGCCAAACGTGAAAGAAGGAGAGCAGAGAGACAGTGGCTTAAGACTGGTTTGATCGTCCACAAACAAATATTACAAATTGCAAACAAAATTGTCAACACAATTGTACAGCAAGTGAAGACCTCATCCTACAAATTACAATGCACAAATCCTCGCATGCACTACATCCAAGCAACTGTTCAAAGTGACAGAAACCATAATGGGCAGAACCAAATCTTCTCCATTCCCTTCATCAGTTCCCCATTCTGTGTTACCCCAGAAATTCTGTGACTTTGTTGTTTAGAAAATAAGAACTGTCTGTTCCAACCTTGAACTCACAAGCTGTGCAAGCTCCTGACGTTCACCACGATTCATTCTGTGGCTCTCTGAGTCTGATGTCTTGCCTTTGAACCTGTATCTGATTCTGATGTTAAAGAAGTGATCATGAAAACTCCCATCAACTGATCAAAATATGTGTTTTAGAGCCACTACCATCTTCTCTGTTGTCTCTTGTCATTGATGATTTGGTGTATGTATTACCGCAATTGTGAATGAATCCCTACGCTCAGCCTGTTTTCCTTCTGTATTCAAAACAGCTGTTGTTAGACCCTTACTTAAGAAACCCTCCCTTGATGCTGATAATCTTAAAAACTACAGGCCTGTTTCTAATTTACCCTTTCTTTCTAAACTCATTGAAAAGATTGTCCTGCTTCAGCTTCACAATCATCTTCACTGCAACAACCTCCTCTACCCTTTACAGTCTGCTTACCGCTGTGGCCACAGTACAGAAACTGCTCTCCTGAAAATTGTTAATCTCTGATTGGCCTTCGATGATAAAGTGTCTGTGCTGTCTCTTCTTCACTTATCTGCTGCTTTTGACACCATTGATCACTCAGTTCTTTTGTCTCATCTGCGTGAAACTGTCGATATTTCTGATAAAGCACCGTCATGGTTTCAGTCTTATCTATCTGATTGAACTCAGCTTGTGGGTAAATGGTTTTTCCTCTCAACCAGCTATTCTCCAGTATGGAGTTCCCCGGGGATCTGTCTTGGGCCCTCTCCTTTTCGTACTCTACACCCATCCTATCTCCGACATAAGTCACATTGTTGCCCATCATAGCCTCTCTCACCACTGCTTTTCAGACGACAATCAAATTTACATATCCAGCGATATCTCTCAGCTGCCTTCTGCAATCCAACACACACAGACGTGTATCAAGGACATAAAATCTTGGATGACAGTTAACAAACTTCAGCTCAACAATGAAAAAACTGAAATGATCTTCTTTGCACCCAAAAGACTTCTTTCATCTGACTCTGTCCCTAACTCTATCAAATTGGAAAATTGCACGGAATTTAGGTGTTACCCTTGTTTCAGCACTTTCCTCCCAGCAACATGTTTCCACAGTCTGCCGTGTCTGTTGCTTTGCCGCATTGTTTCTGTGCGACATCTTCTCTCTGTTGATGCTACAAAACCCCTTGTTTCTGCCTTCATTCTGTCTAGACTTGATTACTGTAAATCTCTTGTAGCTGGCTGTCCCCAGAATCTTCTTAGTCGTCTCCAGAAAGAACAAAACAATGATTCTTAGACAACTCAGATCTTCTCATGTCACTCCCTTACTTCTTTCTCTTCACTGGCTGCTGGTTGAAAAACGAATCGACTACAAACTGTCCTTACTCTGCTTTAAATCTTTGAATGGCTTAGCTCCTTCCTACCTTTCTGATCACCTTCATCTCTATGTTCCTTCTAGGCAGTTGCGTTCTTCTACCGACAACACTCTGCTCAAGATCCCTCAATTTCGAACTAAAACCTATGGCGATCGTTCTTTTTCTTTCCAAGGTCCGGGTTCTTGGAATAAACTCCCAATATCTTTGCCTAATTCAAACTCTCCGTCTTCCTTCAAGGCATCTCTTAAAACAACCCTCTTCACCATCGATAGCAGGTTTTTTTCCCCTTCCGTTGCCCATCAAATTGATTCTGTGACTAGTGTGTGTGCGTTGTGTGTGTGTGTGACTTGTGTGAGTTTTGTGTGTGTGCTGTGTGTGTGTTGATGTGTGGCATGTGTGTGTGCGCACATGCTGTTGTGTCTGTTGTTGTGCGACAGTGTGTGTGGAATCACGTGTGTTGCATGTGTGTGTGCTTCTATGTGTGCGTGGGTGTGTGTCAGTATGCACTCTTGTTTGTAGATGCATGGTACTTGTTGCAATATTCATCTTCTTGGTTTCATTTATGTTTTCTTTAACCTTTTATGTATTTGTAAGCGCTTAGGGCTTAAGATGTAAGGTTAAGCGTCATAAATAATCATTATTTTTATTATTATTGTGCATGTTGAAGGTCTAGAGAGCAGTACATGCTGGCAAGGTGTGTTGATTATAGAAGTTGTGGGACCAGATGGAAGAACTTGAGCCTTGTCTTTTCAATTCTCTTTGATAGAATTCATATCCTCGGTAATTTGGATGCACTTTGTTCAGATTCCAGTGTGCATGTTGGAGCCGGGGAATACAGATCATGCCTGTGTGTGTGTGTGATCCTTATTTGAATTGAAAGCTGAAAATTGTTGGCACAGCAGCTTGCCAGTGAGGGTACTTGGTCGTTTGTTTTGGTAAAGCTTTACTTTCCTCTGTGTGTGTGTGTGTGTGTGTGTGTGTGTGTGTGTGTGTGTGGTGTGTGTGTGTGTGTGTGGAGAGAGAGAGAGAGAGAGTTTCAAATCATGATGGGTGGGCATGGGATGGGGTAGGGGGAAGTGTTGAAGATGAATATCTTAAACAATTCAGAGGATTTTTATGTATCAAGTTTTGGGGTGAGAAGCATGAGGGAAGAGAAACAGGAACCTTTGGGTGTGTGGTTGTCTGTGTGTGTGTGTGGGGGGGGGGGGGGGGGGAGCTTGCTCTGAGGTATGTCTGTCAGACTTGGATAAAAATGCAACTTGGAAGCATGATCAACTATCAAGTGGTTTCTGCTTAACGACTAGAGAACATGGTTTGGAAAAGAACATTCTGTGATTTTTTGTCTCTGCTGAAACACAGTATGTACGTCTACATCAGAAACTGATTTTGAAAACTCATTTGTGTTTGAAGATCCAAAAACAGGTTTGTGCAAATGTTATGGAAAGTGGACAGTGTTGTGTGTGTGTGTGTGTGTGTGTGTGTGTGTGTTTACAAAACAGCATAAATGAGAGGATTGCTCCCTGCAAAATGTACACAAACCATGCGATTTTTAAAATGAGTGGATTTTTTTTCGCCCAATTTTTTTAAAGCCCATACTGCAGTGCAGAACATTGTAAGTGATGCGTTAGTGCCTTCCTAGGCAATCGGCTCACTTCGAATTTGCATTGTTCACACACTTTTTCACACGCTTCGCCATGTCTACCTCATTTCACGGCGTTTTGCGTTCTGCCATATTTGTATCCTTTTACAGGCACATGTGTGTCTACAAAACAAAACTTGATTGTGCAGCACAGACCTGTAACAATCCCCCGACACTGAAAGAAGTTTGATTCCAGTCTTCGTATTTATGTAAATCAATTTTTTCTGTCTGCCTCATTTCACGGCGTTTTGCATTATGCCTCATTTGTATCCTTTACAGGCATGTCTCTGTGTGTGTGTGTGTATGTGTTTGTCAACTGCCGTGACATGTCAGCTGCAAGAACACAGTAATTTTGTGAGCTGAATGATGAAAGCTTGCTTCTGTCTGTTGAAGTTAACACTTATGAATGTCGTTAGTGTCTGCATTATTTGTGTATGAAACAATAAAAACTTTTGCAAAAGAAACTGTTGTAACAAATTTGTTGTCGATTTTCTTCCGTCATTTATTATTACTGAGTACATGCATCATTGTACAAAATAGTTCGGCTGAATCCATCTTTTTCACGTTTTAAAATGCAGTAATGTTTAAAAATAAACACTTCACAAACATACCCAATGAAACTATGCATTCAGGTCAAATTTGTGAATCACAATCATTCACTGGGATATATTCAGGGGATGCAGGGTACCATTTTTTTCTCATTATGGAGAGAAATCTGTTCAAACATGCCACACCCATTCCAACATAAAACTCTGACTCATCAAGCAATAGATAAGACCTACGATAATGAAACTAATGCTGATTTTTTTTTTTCTCTTTACCAACAGTTGCTCCCACCAACCACTTTCCTATTTTCCATGCCATCCCTCCAACATAGAATTGAATGAACATGATGGAAGTTCATTAATGCCGAGTCCAAGTTGTATTACAATGTCCAGAGTCTCTCTTCAATGCTGCTTTGAATTCGTATCCGTCTGCATGCATGCATGTAATGGAAAGATCCAACCTGAAAAGTGGCATGTAATGGAAAGATCCAACCTGAAAAGTGGCATTAATGGAAAGATCCAACCTGAAAAAGTGGCATGTAATGGAAAGATCCAACCTGAAAAGTGGCATGTGTCATGAGGGAGAGAGAGAAGAGGAAACATCTGTGTGAAGGAGTCACAAAACTTCTGAATCTGATAGAGTTTTGAATGTAAAAAAAAAAAAAGTTTTTAATCATCCTCCTTTGCTGGCTGCAGCACAACTATAGAAACATAATCCACTTCCATTGACACATTCTGCACACTGGTTGCCAAAGTTCAGTGTAGTCCTGACCGTCACTGGGCACTGACATCACTCAATACCTCTGTCTCACTCCATCATTGCCACAGTCATCATCACTGTCATCGCTTTACATCTCTGCTCCACACAGAATCATCATCGCAACTGTCTTCAATATCATTGTCATACATCTCTGCTTCACTCGGAATCCTCATCACTACTATCCTCATCATTGTCATCGTCATCATTATCGTTATGCTCCTCCTCCTCCTCGGCCAGCCCTGCTAAAAAATTGTTCTTCCTGGTGGTGCCAAGACGTTTAGACTTGGCAGAATGCTTGGATTTCTTGTGCACCTCCACCCGCTCCTCGTGGATGTTGGCTACACTCCAGAACTTGACGCACTGGTCATGGGAACAGCTTAGCAACAGCTGACAGTCGTGGGACAAAGCCATCTCCTCCACCTCAAACTGGTGCTCCCCGACCGCGTCCAGGGAGAGGTTGGAGAGAATGTTCACCGCCCTGAAAAACGAGCCGAAGTGCAGAACAATTATAAATGACATCTATTTTCCAAATGCCCCCCCCCCCCCCTTCCCTCCCCATCCAACAAACCAATTAATCACCTAAAAAAAAAAACCCTCTATGCTTGCGAGCAAAGCCTGAAACTCTACACTGGCTCCGTTCGACAGGGAAAAGGTCGGACAAGATATTCTTATCTTATATCATCATTATAGAAATGTTTGCTACACCAACAATTCAAAGATGACAAAAACCGTGATTAGAGGGCCCTCTGTTTGGAAAGAGTTAAAGGCAATGGAAGGAGAGAGATGGGCTGTGTGTTTCATCATGCTGTGCCCCAGACACAGTGAAACTCAGACACTTCCCTGCCCCTCAGGCCACAAACTTCTGAAAAATCTAATGTAGAGAAATGAGAAAAATGTTTAGGGAAAAAACAAGGCTATGAAGGGAAGATCTTCACTGGGAAGTAAATCTAGTACTGATGAAAAAACTGCGTACACATACGCACTCCCTCCCCCAACCCACGTCTTTTCTTCAGAAAGCAAACGCACACACACGAAAAGCTTTAGAAAACGGTAACAACATGAAATTTTAATTAGTTCTTTGCTCGACAATACTCGGTTCCAGTATCAGTTTTGCTTATTCCACTATACGTACAAGTTAAAAATGCACATAAATAACCAGCATACATCAAGCGAAATCAAGGGATGGGGAGTCGTGGTTAAAAAAAAAAAAAAGAAAGAAAGAAAAAAAAAGTATGCACTGTACCTGACGAGGCCGTCACTGGACCCAGTTTGGACGATGTTATCATTGACAGGAGTGACACAGCTGACAGAGTCGGGGTGACCGAGGAAGTGGTCACTCATGTTGCCCTGTTCTCTCCAGTTGAACAGGTAAAGCACCCACCCTGTCCCCTGACCCACACACCAATTTCTTCTCTCCCTGGAAGAAAGGTGTAATGCACATGTGTACTCCTAAATAAAATACAAATCAAACATACGTATAACCACATAAAATGCAAAGGATGTGTGTACACCTATATACAATGCAAATCAAACGTATGTATAACCACATAAAATGCAAAGGATGTGTGTACTCGCATATAAAATACAAATCAAACATACATATAACCACATAAAATGCAAAGGATGTGTGTACTCCTATATACAATGCAAATCAAACATACGTATAACCACATCAAATGCAAAGGATGTGTATACTCCTATATACAATGCAAATAAAACGTACACATAACCACATCAAATGCAAAGGATGAACAGGGACTCTGCTATGATGACTGAAACAAACAGTCTGTTTTAGGTGGTATCTTTACAGCCATGAAGTCAGCTGGAACTCGCAGACGGATAACAAACTGTTCAAAATACGTCCAAACCTGAAAGAATTTTCACCATGTTCCCGAGACGGATGTTAAGAAGAAACTGTTTTGTGCCGTTTGCATACAGGCCACTCCTTTTACACCCATTCTGATCTTTGAAAGGATGAAGAAGCTCTGTGGAGCATTCCATGTCATGTACCACTCACAGTGAAACATAGTCTTTAAGAGTGTTGGGACTTGCATGATGTGAGACATAAGCACTGTACAGCAGACTCCATAAAAATCTTGTTCAGAAATGTCCCACCTGATGTGATCTTTGAATTTCTGAAGGAGATGAACGGGTTTTTTGTTTGTTTGTTTGTTTTTTGGAAAAAAAAAAAAAATTATCTGATCTAAGATTTCATGGAGGAAAGATTTTAAACAAAATTTCCGGTGTGTTTTTAGAAGGTGTGTTTTAAAAGGTTGTGTGGATGTTTTCTTTTTTTTTTTTTTTTCTTTTATATTAACTTGTGAGCTGACTTCAACGCAGTGACAGCCTTTGCGGTCGGCTTGGCTATAAAGAACATTATCTACCTAGTTAAGTTCATTGATCCCGTGCCCAGTTGCAAGGATCGATGGTTTTTATCCACAAGGTTTGTGCCCAATTTCAAGTTTGAACACACTGACAGCCAGCCCTGACCTGGCCTCTGTGGTCACCTGGGCTATAAGTAACAAGACTGGAGCACATTAGAAAACAAAACCAGGAAATGCTTTACAGGTTTCAATGAAAAAAAGTGAAGGTCACTCCAAGAGCATATTCCACTGTCACAACCCAGTGATCTTTTTGTTGATGAAAATCAAAGATAACAGAAAGGAAGAAGAGAGAGAGAGAAAGAGAGAGAGAGCAGTGTGTGACTAAATGTAAAACAAATTGTGATTTGAATGCAGTTGAGCTTAACAAGGAAAACACAAGTGAACAGACAAAGAAAAAAGAGAGATGATGAGAAAGGGAACAGAGTGGGGAAGGTGGTGAAAGTGTGCTTGAAGTATACCAGGAGAACGTGAAAGACAGACAGGAAACCAGGCAAGCCCAGCACCCAAACAATGCCAGAGCAAGCTGTTCAGACTGTTGGCGCATGAAGGAACAGACAGGAAGAACCAAAGAAAGGCAGATGAAGAAGAAGCCATGTGGAAGTGGCGGCCAACTGCCAGCATGCAGGCAAGTCCTCACTGAGACCCTTAACAGACAACACATCAGACATAAGCAGGCCATGGAAGGGAAGGACAGATCATAGCAGCAACAGCTGCTGCTGCAGTGACAGCAAGCAAGCGAGCGAGAGAAAGAGAATAGCTGCGTGACCAATCTATGTCCATCGAAAGTATTAAAGGGAAACTACAGCTCATTCTCTCTGATCTCCTATCCTGCGTGGGAAGATGTTTGCCCATCTTCTGCTCTGTATCCTATATGCGCGGAAAGCTTGATACTTTGCCCATCTTCTGTTATGTGTACTGGAATAGGGAACAGCAAATGCTTTAATCTATTGAAAATAAAAAGTTTGTGGAAAGCATAGAAGACAAACAACAAGAGTGCATTTCAAGTAAAACAAAGATAATACTTAGATACAAGAAAAAGGGCTTGCTAGATTTACAAACAAAATTCATATCTAAGCTCTACACCTACATTAAAGAACAGTCACAAACACAATATGAAAATGTCCAAAACTTACCACAGTGCCCTACCACTTCACAATTTACATTTGCTGTAAAAACGACTATCAACACTTTTTTTTTTTCAGTCAGTTTTCCAACTATCTTTTAGGCATCGCACTTTTTTTTTGTTTTTTTTTTTTCCAAAAAGGTACACTTGCATGCCTTTGCTTCAATGAAGCCAAACATTGTATGAAAACCAGCCGCCGTGGCGAAGTGGTTAGCGTCGCGGACTCCCGGCTGGGAGGTCGTGGGTTCGAATCCCATCAGAGTCATGTGGGTTTTTCTGCCCCGACCGGCTCCTACCCAGAGTTGAGTTTGCTGCGGACTCAGTTGGGAAGACTGGGACCACACAGTCGAGTTTCATCCACTTAATGGATGCGTTTCTGAGAGTGTTGCTCAAATTTTCTTACCAACACTGCAGGTGCCTGTATCTCTCGGGCCTGGTTGACGCTGGGATATATTATGAAAGGAAGCGTAGAGTACATCCCTGTCATGTAGTCTCAGACCAAAATGGAAATCCGTAGCATCATCTTAATCATCCTCATTCTCATCGATCAGCATAAAAAAATGTCTCAAATTCTGTGGCCCTTCATGCCCTGCTCTCATGGTGACCTCAGTTTCGATGTCCTCTCCACGTCTGTAGTCTTGGTTTGGTTCCGTCGGGTCACCGGTATCGGCGAGTCCATGGGGGCTGTCGTTGGACGGACGTGGTGACGCCCTCCGGAGGGAGAGCTCACTCGCGCCGGCTCCGCGACTAAGCAATTATTGTCGTCAGTAGGGGGCTTAGTAGGTGGTGTCCTGCGTATGTTAGATCAGAACAGGCGCCACTGAACACCACCGAAGTGACTCGGCAGCAGTGCAGTGTCTCCTCCGGTGGGTTGCCTCTTGACGACTTGACATTGACTGCTCCGTATGGATTGCCGGTGCGGGGCTGCGGCGGGGCCGACCGGGCTGTGGCTGTGGACGGGGTGTCGGAATGAGCGGCGTGGGTGCACTGCCTCTGAGGTGGCGCAGAGATTGGGATAGCAAAAAAAAAAAAAAAAACAAAAAAACAAAAAACAAAACAAAAAAACAAACATTGTATGAAAAATAACTTGCTATGCCACTTCTATATCATCACTCACAGCTGGCTTTGTTCCAGTTCTGTAAGGCAAATAGTTTTCAGGTTTGTGGACCTTGATCTGTGGGAAATAGAAATGTGAGATCTGCACATCCTACATTTGACAGCTTTCCAAAAGCAGAAGAAAAAGCAGCAGAGAAAAAGGAAAAGAAGCTGAAACAAAAATTAAAACAAAATAGAAAAAATGAGAAAGAAAAGAACATAGCAAAGAGGGTGGAAAGGGAGACTGAATAGAAGACAGAAATCTGAAAGGAAATAAAAATGAATCAGAAAGAAATACAGAAAAGGAAGCAGTACAGGCAGGTATGGAATCAGAAAAGAAGACAAAATGAAGCAATAAAGAGGACAAAGAGGAAGCAGAAAAAAAAGGAAGAAGAAAAAAAGATACACACAAAAAAAGATTAAATAAGAAAGAAACATTTTTTTCTATTCAGAAAAAAAATGAAGCAGAAAAAGAGACAGGAATGAAAGTAGAAAACTGTAATACAGAAAATATAAAAACTGTAAGGGGAAAAATGACTTTTAGTCGAAAGGCATAAAACTAAATGCAACTGAAAAAAAAAATCTAAAAGGATGACAGAAATCTGAAAAACAAGAAGAAAAAAGTCTGAAAAAAGAAACAGAAAGGAAAAAAGAGCGGAGAAAATGACAGAAATCTGAAAAAAAACAAAAACAAAAAAAAAAAGAAAAAAGTCTGCAAAAGAAACATAAAGGAAAAAAAGGAGAGAGGACAAAATGACAGAAATTTGAAAAAAAAAAACACACAGAAAAAGAATGAAAAAGAAACAGAAAGGAAAAAAAGAAGAAAGGACAAAATGACAGAAATCTGAAGAAAAAAAAAAACAAAAAAAAAGTCTGCAAAAGAAACATAAAGGAAAAAAAAGGAGAGAGGACACAATGACAGAAATTTGAAAAAAAAAAACACACCCAAAAAACAGAAAAAGAATGAAAAAGAAACAGAAAGGAAAAAAAGAAGAAAGGACAAAATGACAGAAATCTGAAAAAAAAAAAAAAACAGAAAAAAAGTCTGCAAAAGAAACATAAAGGAAAAAAAGGAGAGAGGACACAATGACAGAAATTTGAAAAACAAACAAACAAACAAACAAACAAACAAAAATGAAAAAGAAACAGAAAGGAAAAAAAGAAGAAAGGACAAAATGACAGAAATCTGAAAAAAAAAAAGAACAGAAAAAAAGTCTGCAAAAGAAACAGAAAGGAAAAAAAGGAGAGAGGACAAAATGACAGAAATCTGAAAAAAAAAAAAAAAAACCAGAAAGAAAGTCTGCAAAAGAAACAGAAAGGAAAAAAAAAGGAGAGAGGACAAAATGACAGAAATTTGAAAAAAAAAACAACAACAAAAAAACACACACACACAGAGAAAAAGAATGAAAAAGAAATAGAAAAGAAAAAAAGAAGAAAGGACAAAATGACAGAAATCTGAAGAAAAAAAAAAACAGAAAAAAAGTCTGCAAAAGAAACAGAAAGGAAAAAAAGGAGAGAGGACAAAATGACAGAAATCTGGAAAAGAAAAAAAAAAAAAAAAAAACAAAAAAAAGTCTGCAAAAGAAACAGAAAGGAAAAAAAAGAAGAGAGGACAAAATGACAGAAATCTGAAAAAAAAAAAAAAAAAAACCCAGAAAAAAAGTCTGCAAAAGAAACAGAAAGGAAAAAAGAAGAGAGGACAAAATGACAGAAATCTGAAAAAAGAAAAAAGTCTGCAACAGAAACAGAAAAGAAAAAAGAAGAGAGGACAAAAAGTACAGAATCAGAAAAGAGAACTGAAAAGAAAAGGGCAAAGAACAGTATATTTTTAAAAGCAGGTATTCCCCCCCCCCCCCCCCCCCCTTCCTCTAGACCTGATCATTTTTCTTATTGTTGTTGTTGCTGTTGTTTCGTTTGTTTTGCTTCTTTTTTCTTCTTTCTTCTTTTTTTGACAAGGTTCTCATGCAATTAAATGTTGCATTTTAAAAATGTATTTTGTTTGATTTGCTTCTTACTATATATATGGATTTTTTTTTCTTGCCCAGAGGGCTGGATGTAAAAAAAAAAAAAAGTATTCATACTTAGTCCACTATCCTCCTAAAATAAAATTCGTTCGTTCATTCGTTCGTTCTCTGTCTGTCTGTCTGTCTGTCTGTCTGTCTGTCTGTCTGTCCGTCTGTCTCTCTCTCTCTCTCTCTCTCTCTCTCTCTTCCTCTCTCTCACTCTCTCTCTTTCATCCCTACATCTGTGTGTGTGTGTGTGTGTGTGTGTGTGTGTGTGTGTGTGTGTGTGTGTGTCTGTTCTCTCTCTCTCTCTCTCTCTCTCTCTCTCTCTCTCTCTTCATTTGTTTATTTATATGTATGTATACATCCCAGTACGCTTACACTCGAGTAAGGGTAAGTCGAAGTTCGCTTAACTCGACGTCTTTTTCATTTCCCGGCCGTTTGTGCTCTTTGAAAGACTAATTTTCAAACGGATATGTCGAAGTCGTGTATCTCGATTTTCATGTAACTCGAAGTGTTTTTCCCACCTGTATTCACTGATAAGTCGAAGTCAAGAGAGAGAGAGAGAGGAGAGAGAGAGAGAGAGAGAGAGAGAGAATTTCTATCTGTTGTTGCTGTTTGTATGATTACAATGTAACCATGAGTTTGTGTGACAGTGTATGTGCCTGTGTGTGCGAGTCTCTCTCTCTCTCTCTCTTCTCTCTCTCTCCACAGCACACGTCATTGTCTTTTTGCGTGAATGTAGGCCAAAGTCTGGATCTATTCAAGTCACTTTTCTAAAATTTAAAAAAAAAACGTGCTCCGATACTGCTGACTTTGTTAAGAGGACAAATTGTTAAGCCATACGACTCATTCTGCGATCATAGTTCGCCATGGCTGAACGTAAATTAAAAACGCTCTCCCTGAAGCGCAAACTGGATCTAATTCGTGAAGTTGAGAGGAATCCTTTGAAGAAACGGAAAAACATAACAGAAGAGTTTAACATTCCGCCCAACACATTGTCAACTATCATGAGGGACCGCGAGAAATACAAGAAGCTGTATTTCAGCAGCGAGACTGACTCCAGAAAGCAGAGAGTTCGCCATGCTGCACACCAGAGTATCGACCAAGCTCTTCTTGACTGCTTTGCCAATGCAAGGTCAGCTGTTAGTGGTCCAATTCTCAAGCAGAAAGCAGAGGAGTTCTCTCGGAATCTGGGCACACCAGACTGGCACTGCAACAATGCCTGGCTATACAGATTCAAAAAGAGACATGCTATCGTTTTCAAGACAAAGAGCAGTGAACGACACTCTGTAGACGAGCAAGCTACAAACGCATGGACTGAATGCGTGTTAATACCTACCCTACGCCAATACTAAGCAAAAGACATCTTCAACGCTGATGAAAGTGGCCTCTTTTGGCGTCTTTTGCTAGATAAGACACTGACGTTCAAATCTGAGAAATACATTGGTGGCAAGAAATCAAAGGAAAGAATTACATCCTTGCCTGCACGAACATGGATGGCTCTGGGAAAATGCCACTCTTCACCATAGGACGGTTTAAGAGGCCACGGTGTTTCACGGGTGTCAAAACGCTGCCAGTTGAATACGATGCTAACGTCAAGGCGTGGATGACTGCAGAGCTATTTGAGAACTGCTTGACAAAATTTGATCTAACAATGCATTCTCAAAAGCGGAAAGTGTTGCTGGCGATGGACAATTGCTATGCACATGGGAAGTTTCATCATCATCTGAAGGCCACAGAGCTGTTGTTCCTACCTCCCAATGCCACAACAAAGCTGCATGCCACTTGGTCAAGGGATCATACAGAATGTGAAGGTGCACTACAGAACAGCCAGCCTATCGAAACTGGTTACAAATCTGGATGCTGGAATGCCAAAAGAAACCTTTCACATCAGTCTTCTCGAGGCCATGGCAACACTGAAACAGGCGTGGGATCGTGTTACGCCCACCACCATCAGAAACTGCCTTAGAAAGGCAGGGTTTGTGACCACCTCTTCCAGCAGTGTTCCAAGTGCTTGTTCCCGCGATGAAGATGCAGAGCCGGAACCACTTCTGTCCAGACTGTGCAGTGAATGGGATATTAAAGCAGAGGATTATTTTGACATTGATGCAGATCTTCAGACATCGAGCTGCGAGGCGACACCAAAGAACACATTACACTGCCCACAGCCATCATCAACTCCATCAAAAGCATCAGTCAGTGACCATTCTGACTCGGATTCCGAGCATGATGACTGTGGGGAGCCAGAGCGTGTCACCTACAAAGAGGTACTGGATTATGTGCACAAAATCAACATCTACTGTATGCAAACCCGTGGGTCGGTCCCAGAGTCTCCTGGACCATTTTCACGAGAGTCTCAACAGACATGTGGCCAATGTTATGAATCAAACTACAATCGATTAGTTTTTTTGGAAGGAAAGGTACAAAGAGAGAGGAAGGCGTGAGGAGTGAAAGCGAGAAAATGCCAGCTGGAAGTGAGAGAAAATGGTGTGAGAATCAAAGGAGTAAGAATGAAAAACTGAAGCAAGGCCAGAAAGACAACAGAGAAAGTACATGTGTGGAAAATGACAAAGACTGGGAGAAAGAAGACAGTGAAGAGAGAGGAAAGATGGTAACAGAGAAAGCGAAGGAGTGTGGAGAGAGAGGAGAGCGAGACATTGAGGAGAGTGATACAGAGAGCGAAAGAGACTGTGGAGAGAGAGGAGGAACAGACATAGAGGAGATGTGAAGGAGAGCTGTGGGGAAGAGAGGAGAAAAGAGACATAGAGGAGAGTGAAGGAGACTGTGGGAAGAGAAAGGAGAAACAGACATAGAGGAGAGTGAAGGAGACTGTACAAAGAGAGGAGAAACAGACACAGAGGACAGTGACAGAGAGTGTGAAGAGAAAGGAGAAACAGACACAGAGGAGAGTGAAGGAGACTGTGGAGAGAAAGGAGAAACAGACACAGAGGAGAGTGAAGGAGACTGTGGAGAGAAAGGAGAAACAGACACAGAGGAGAGTGAAGGAGACTGTGGAAAGAAAGGAGAAACAGACACAGAGCAGAGTGACAGAGACTGTGGAGAGAAAGGAGAAACAGACACAGAGGAGAGTGAAGGAGACTGTGGAAAGAAAGGAGAAACAGACACAGAGGACAGTGACAGAGAGTGTGAAGAGAAAGGAGAAACAGACACAGAGGAGAGTGAAGGAGACTGTGGAAAGAAAGGAGAAACAGACACAGAGCAGAGTGACAGAGACTGTGGAGAGAAAGGAGAAACAGACTCAGAGCAGAGTGACAGAGAGAGTGAAGGAGACTGTGGAGAGAGAAGAGAAAGAGACACAGAGGAGAATAACAGAAAGAATGAAGGAGACTGTGGAAAGAGAGGAGAAAGAGACATAGAGGGGGGCGGCAGAAAGGGGGGTCGGAGAAAACGGGAGGAAATAGGGGACGAGAGAGTCTTCGTCACAGGCTATCAAATGGGACTTGAGCAAGCATTCGTTCCAACAAATGCATGCTGGCGTGCACGACGATGTGCACGGCTTAGTCTCCCCTGGCCCCGCATGTTGCCAGAACGGAAACGGCAGGCAGTCCTGACAGCCCCCAAAGATGTCAGCAATATAGTTGGGGATGGCAACTGTCTGTATCGTGCCTGGAGTTTAGAAGTGTGTGGGACACAAAACTTCCTCAAAGAAATTCAAGCACAAATCGTAGATTGTTTTGTGCGTACATCATGAGCCATTCTCCAGATACTTGGGACAAAATCTTGAAGAATATCTCAATGAGAACACACTGGAGCTAGGGTCATGGGGCTCAGACGTGGAGATTTTGGCAGCTGCCATCATGATGCAAACAACAGTTGTGGTTTACACAGCTGTCTCCCCAACAAGCAGGATGTGGCTGTCTTACAAGCCGCTGTTTCCCGGGCCTCTGATCGAAACAACTGAATATTTGAACTAGCTAAATTTCTCAATGTAGAGTAGGTGTCTGTTAGCAGTGGGGTAAGACATCCGTCTGAAAAGACACGCCCACCCATCCAAAAACTTGGGGTTCGAATACCGGCCGAGCAAAGAAAAAAAAATGTGAAGAATACGGAAAAAATGTGAAGAACAGTTAAGTAGTAAGTAAGGTCGTTAGTTAGCTATTTAATTAGTTAGTTAGTTAATGAGAATACGTTTTCTCTCTCTCTCTGTTTTTTTTTTTTTTTTTGCTTCTACCAGACTACAAGTAATAAAGAGCATCTTTCTGTCTGTCTCTAACTTTGTTATTGTCTTTAAAAAAATGTATATATACATACATATATAAGAAAATAAAAAGAATAAATGAATAGAGTACAAAAAAAAAACAACAAACAAACAAAGAAGAGATGGAAATAGGAAGATGAAGAAAGAAATCAGAACGAAATGTAAGACAGGGAGGATTGATGTTCCATGAAGACGTTATGAGAAGATGATTATAAATTCAGAATAATAGAACTAACTAATTAAGTAATTAATCATTTCTTTTTTTCGCTTATTCGCCGTGCAGACTTCGGGGTTTTGTTTTCCATTTTGTTTATCTCTCTTGCTTTTTTGGTTCTTTTCCTTACCTCCCTCATTCCTTCCTTCCTTCCTTCCTTCCTTCCTTCCTTTCTTTCTTCTTCCGTTTTTTCATTATTTGCTCTAGTGGTATAATTGTGAAAGCGTCTATGTTATCCTGAATGAAGTTTGAATAATTCACCAAAATCTTCATGGTGTATGAAATATTCCTTGTTTTTTACCATTTATATATTTACTTATTTATGTTTTTCTTTACATATTTATTTATTATTTCTTTATTCATTAAGGCATTTATGTAGGTATTAATTTGCATACCTATTCAATTATGACTTTTCAGAAAGACAGACAGACAGAGAGAGAGAGAGAGAGAGAGAGAGAGAGAGAGAGAGAGAGAGAGAGAGAGAGAGAGAGAAAATACGAGTGCCAATACTTTAATGTGGTTTAGGCTATTAAGGCCCATTCACAAAAAACGCACTATGGAGGAATGGGATGGGGGTACAGGGTAGGGGTGAGGGCTGGGGGAAATGGAGTGAGGAGGGAGGCAGACATACGAAACTTACGTGGAAACAACGTTATACAATGGGCCTTTAGAAACGTTCATCGTGACATGGATCCCACATCGTGGTATTAAACATATTTGAAACTAATCTTACACTGTCAATATTTGAAACTAATCTTACACTGTCAATCGCACATAGTAACAGTCCACTTTACAACTTTACAACCCAACAGTCACGATGGGTCCTAGTGAGCATTTCCTTTCACAACATCTTTGCTCCAGGTAGAAGTGATGTGTTGAACTTGGCCACAAACATGGAGGAGATTGACCAAGGTCTTCCCTCTTTCCACAATAGTTGCCATTATTTGTGTGTGAATGTTTTGTTGACAAGTTCTGTGTTCTGCTGCGCATTAGCTTCTGAAGTGGGCTATGCGCTGTCTGTGCCACATGTGCTTGATGTTGTAACATTAGTTTTCTCTGTGTTGGGTAAATGCATCGATTTTGAATCACGTTCGGTTGTATTATTTTCCTGTTCATAGCCTTCAGTATTTTTTACACTAACAGTCATATGCAACTCTGTTTCTGCTAAGCATTTTTTCTCAGAGTCATGGCACACTATCAGTAACTGTGTATTGGCGCCACACAGTTTCATGTTGATTTACCATTCATTGTTTTGAGTGTCATACAAAGACTGGGAAACAGAAGCAGGCAAACGATGATCATTGTCAGCTACATGTTTATCAGTATAAACCATTTTTTCACTGTCAGCATCAGCACCATAGAACAAACTGGGCAGAGGTGGCAAAAATAAACCAGATGGAGATGAAAAGGCTGCCTTGCCTACCCTTGGCTTCTTCTGTGTTTCACAGTGTTATCCCTGTTTAGCTGCAGGCGGCAGTTTCTGGATACACAGCATGGACGCTGTGGTAGTAACGTGACAGGGAATAATCGGTTATAGTACTGAACCTCAGGACGACGACAATGTGGTTTCCTTTGCCTTCAGTTTTGAATGGGGATAGCGTCATGTTCTGCAGTGCTGAGTTCAGCATACTTTCTAAAGTTGTCGGGAGACTCCCAACAGGCATACGAACAGACTTGTGTAGGAAACAACTGAATATTTGAACTAGTTGCTGATTAGGGAGGAACAAAAGTGAACTTCATAAGGCATAAATTTCTCAATGTAGAGTAGGTGTCTGTTAGCAGTGGGGTAAGACATCCATCTGAAAGGGCACGCCTTCAGACGCCCACCCAACCAAAAGCTGTGCGGCCGAACAAAGAAATGAATGCGAAGAAAAAAAAAAGTGAACAGTTAGTTAGTTACTTAAGTAGTAAGTAAGGTAGTTAGTTAGTTATTTAATTAGTTAGTTAATGAGAATAAGCTTTATCTCTTATTTTTTTTTTGGCTTCTACCAGACTACAAGTAGTAAAGAGCCTCTTTCTGTCTGCCTCTAACTTTGTAATTGCCTTTCAAAAAATGACAAAAAATGTGTATATGCATACATATATAATACAATAAAATAAATAAATGAAAAGAGTACAAAAAAACAAAACAAAGAAGAAATGGAAATAGGAAGATAAAGAAAGAAATAAGAACGAAATGTAAGGCATGGAGGATTGATGTGCCATGAAGATGTTATGAGAAGATGATTATAAATTCAGAATAATAGAACTAACTAACTAATAACTAACTAAGTAATTAATCAATTCTTTTTTCACTTATTCACCGTGCAGGCTTCGGGGTTTTGTTTTCCATTTTGCTTATTTCTCTTGCTTTTTTTTGTTCTTTTCCTTCCCTCCCTCCCTCCTTCCTTCCTTCTTCTTCCTTTCCTTCCTTCCTTCCTTCCTGTCCTTCTTTCTTCCTCCGTTTTTTCATTATTTGCTCTAGTGGTATAATTGTGAAAACGTCTATGTTATCCTGAATGAAGTTTTAATAATTCATCAAAATCTTCATGGTGTATGAAATATTCCTTGTTTTTTTCTAACTTATTTACTTATATATATATTTACTTATTTATCTTTTTCTTGATATATTTATTTATTATTTCTTTATTTATTAAGGCATTTATTTAGGTATGTAGGTATTAATTTGCATATGTATTCAAATTGTGACTTTTCAGAGAGAGAGAGAGAGAGAGAGAGAGAGAGAGAGAAGAGAATATGAGTGCCAATACTTTAATGTGGTTTAGGCTATTAAGGCCCATTCACAAAAAACGCACTATGGAGAAATGGGATGGGTGAACGGGGTAGGGGTGACGGCTGGGGGAAATGGAGTGAGGAGGGAGGCAAATATACGAAACCTATGTGGAAAGAACGTTGTACAATTGGCCTTTTCAAATGTTCATCGTGACATGGATCCCACATCGGGGTATTCAGCATATTTGTAACTAATCTTGGACTGTCAATCACACATAGTAATAGTCCACTTTACAACACAACAGTCACGATGGGTCCTAGTGAGGATTTCCTTTCACAACATCTTTGCTCCAGGTAGAAATGATGTGTTAAACTTGGCCACAAACATGGAGGAGATTGACCAAGGTTTTCCATCTTTCCACAATAGTTGCCATTATTTGTGTGTGAATGTTTTGTTGACAAGATTCTGTGTGCTGCTGCACATCAGCTTCTGTAGCAAGCTAGGCGCTGTCTGTGCCACATGTGCTTGATGTTCTAACATTAGTTTTGTGCTATGTGTTGGGTAAATGCATCGATTTTGAATCACGTTTGGTTGTATTATTTTCCTGTTCATAGCCTTCAGTATTTTTTACACTAACGGTCATATGCAAATCTGTTTCTGTTAATTAGTTAGTGGGTTAATAAGGTAGTTAGTCAGTTAGTTAGTTAGGTAGTTAATTAGCTATCTAATTAGTTAGTTAATGAGCATAAGCACTATCTCTTTTTTGGCTTCTACCAGACTACAAGTAGTAAAGAGCCTCTTTCTGTCTGTCTCTAACTTTGTAATTGTCTTTTAAAAAAATGAGAAAAAAAAGTGTGTATAGATACATATATAACAAAAAATAAAATAAATAAATGAATAGAGTACAAAAAACAAAAAACAAAGAAGAGATGGAAATAGGAAGATAAAGAAAGAAATAAGAACGGAATGTAAGACATGGAGGATTGATGTGCCATGAAGACGTTATGAGAAGATGATTATAAATTCAGAATAATAGAACTAACTAACTAACTAATAATTAAGTAAGTAATCAATTCTTTTTTCAGTTATTCACCGTGCAGACTTCGGGGCTTTGTTTTCCAATTTGTATAATTCTCTTCCTGTTTTGGTTCTTTTCCTTCTCTCCTTCCTTCCTTCCTTCCTTCCTTCTTCCGTTTTTTCATTATTTGCTCTAGTGGTATAATTGTGAAAACGTCTATGTTATCCTGAATGAAGTTTGAATAATTCACCAAAATCTTCATGGTGTATGAAATATTCCTTGTTTTTTCTCATTTATTTATTTACTTATGTAATTATTTACTTATTTATGTTTTCTTTACATATTTATTTATTATTTCTTTAGTTATTAAGGCATTTATATAGGTATGTAGGTATTAATTTGCATACGTATTCAATTTATGACTTTTCAGAGAGAGAGAGAGAGAGAGAGAGAGAGGGGCAGACAGACAGATAGACAGACAGACAGACAGACAGACAGAGACAGAGAGAGAGAGAGAGACAGAGAGAGAGACAGACAGAGAGAGAGAGAGATACAGAGAGAGAGAGCGAGAGAGAGAGAGAGAGAGAGATGAGAGAGAGAGAGAGAGAGAGAGAGAGAGAGAGAGAGAGAGAGAATACAAGTGCCAATACTTTAATGTGGTTTAGACTATTAAGGCCCATTCACAAAAAACGCACTATGGAGGAATGGGATGGGGGTACAGCGTAGGGGTGAGGGCTGGGGGAAATGGAGTGAGGAGGGAGGCAGACATACGAAACTTACGTGGAAACAACGTTATACAATGGGCCTTTAGAAACGTTCATCGTGACATGGATCCCACATCGTGGTACTAAACATATTTGTAACTAATCCTTGGACTGTCAATCACACATAGTAATAGTCCACTTCACAACTTTACAACACAACAGTCACGATGGGTCCTAGTGAGCATTTCCTTTCACAACATCTTTGCTCCAGGTAGAAGTGATGTGTTGAACTTGGCCACAAACACGGAGGAGACTGACCAAGGTCTTCCCTCTTTCCTCAGTTGTTGCCATTATTTGTGTGTGAATGTTTTGTTGACAAGATTCTGTGTGCTGCTGCACATCAGCTTCTGTAGCAAGCTAGGCGCTGTCTGTGCCACATGTGCTTGATGTTCTAACATTAGTTTTCTCTGTGTTGAATAAAGGAATCGATTTTGAATCACGTTTGGTTGTATTATTTTCCTGTTCATTGCCTTCAGTATTTTTTACACTAACAATCATATGCAACTCTGTTTCTGCTAAGCATTTTTTTTTTCTCAGAGTCATGGCACACTATCAGTAACTGTGTATTGGCGCCACACAGTTTCATGTTGATTTACCATTCATTGGTTTGAGTGTCATACAAAGACTGGGAAACAGAAGCAGGCAAACGATGATCATTGTCAGCTACATGTTTATCAATATAAACAATTTTTTCACCGTCAACATCAGCACCATAGAACAAACTGGGCAGAGTTGGCAAAAGTAAACCAGATGGAGATGAAAAGGCTGCCTTGCCTACCCTTGGCTTCTTCTGTGTTTCACAGTGTTATCACTGTTTAGCTGGAGGCGGCACTTTGTGCGATACACAGCATGGACGCTGTGGCAGTAACGTGACAGGGAATAATCGGTTATAGTACTGAACCTCAGGACGACGACAATGTGGTTTCCTTTGCCTTCAGTTTTGAACGGGGATAGCGTCATGTTCTGCAGTGCTGAGTTCAGCATATTTTCTAAAGTTGCCGGGAGACTCGTAACAGGCATACGAACAGACTTGTGTAGGAAACAACTGAATATTTGAACTAGCTGCTGGTTAGGGAGGAACAAAAGTGAACTTCATAAGGCATAAATTTCTCAATGTAGAGTAGGTGTCTGTTAGCAGTGGGGTAAGACATCCGTCTGAAAGGGCACGCCTTCAGACGCCCACCCATCCAAAAGCTGTGGGTTCGAATCCCGGCAGAGCAAAGAAAAAAAATGTGAAGAAAAAAAAATGTGAAGAAGAGTTAATTAGTTAGTTAGTTAAGTAGTAAGTAAGGTAGTTACTTAGTTAGGTAGTTAATTAGCTATTTAATTAGTTAGTTAATGAGGACAAGCTTTATCTCTTTTTTTTTTTGGCTTCTACCAGACTACAAGTAGTAAAGAGCCTCTTTCTGTCTGTCTCTAACTTTGTAATTGTCTTTTTAAAAAAGTAGAAAAAAATGTGTATATGCATACATATATAAGAAAAAAAAACGAATAGAGTACAAAAAACAAAGAAGAGATGGAAATAGGAAGATAAAGAAAGAAATAAAAACGGAATGTAAGACATGGAGGATTGATGTGCCATGAATACGTTATGAGAAGATGATTATAAATTCAGAATAATAGAACTAACTAACTAACTAACTAACAAATTAAGTAATTAATCAATTCTTTTTCACTTATTCAACCGTGCAGACTTCGGGTTTTTGTTTTTATTTTATTTATTTCTCTTCCTGTTTTGGTTCTTTTCCTTTCCCTCCCTCCTTCCTTCCTTCCTTCCTTCCCTCCTTCCTTCCTTCCTTCCTGTCTTTCTTTCTTCCTCCGTTTTTTCATTATTTGCTCTAGTGGTATAATTGTGAAAACGTCTATGTTATCCTGAATGAAGTTTTAATAATTCACCAAAATCTTCATGGTGTATGAAATATTCCTTGTTTTTTGTCACTTATTTATTTACTTATTTACTTATTTATGTTTTTCTTTGCATATTTATTTATTATTTCCTTATTTATTGAGGCATTTATATAGGTATGTAGGTATTAATTTGCATACGTATTCAATTTATGACTTTTCAGAAAGACAGAGAGAGAGAGAGAGAGAGAGAGGAGAGAGAGAGAGAGAGAGAGAGAGAGAGAGAGAGAGAGAGAGACGGAGAAGAGAGAGAGAGAGAGAGAGAGAGAGAGAGAGAGAGAGAGGAGAATACAAGTGCCAATACTTTAATGTGGTTTAGACCATTAAGGCCCATTCACAAAAAACGCACTATGGAGGAATGGGATGGGGGTACAGGGTAGGGGTGAGGGCTGGGGGAAATGGAGTGAGGAGGGAGGCAGATATACGAAACTTACGTGGAAACAACGTTATACAATGGGCCTTTAGAAACGTTCATCGTGACATGGATCCCACATCGTGGTATTAAACATATTTGTAACTAATCCTTGGACTGTCAATCACACATAGTAATAGTCCACTTCACAACTTTACAACACAACAGTCACGATGGGTCCTAGTGAGCATTTCCTTTCACAACATCTTTGCTCCAGGTAGAAGTGATGTGTTGAACTTGGCCACAAACACGGAGGAGACTGACCAAGGTCTTCCCTCTTTCCTCAGTTGTTGCCATTATTTGTGTGTGAATGTAGAGAACGAGTAAATCTTCGTTCTAGCTCAACCGCCCTCAACCAGTTTTCGGGCGGTTGCCCTAGAACGAAGATTTACTCGTTCTCTGCTAAGTAAGACTTTAAAAAAATGTTACAAGCATATATACTGTGTAGGATTGTCTGTTTTTAATACTAATTTACAAAACTTTTCAGATTTCAGTTTTTGCTTAATCCTTTGTTTTTCCTGATCGTTTTCAATAACATCATTTTCACGCATACATTCATCAAATGCTCTCTGTCTTTCATGTGAAATAAAACTACAGTCTTTAACTGTTCTCTAAAGTCTTTTAAAACTGAGTTATATTTTTGACATAAAATCCACACACTTATCCCAGCATGTCTTCCACTGAAAGCCAGTTTCGGCCGAACAGTCATCTATAATAAATAGTGTCTGGTTCCCCAACAGTCTGTACTACCAGTCGGTTGACTGTCAGCTTTTTTGCAAGACCAAGACAACACAATTATAACGACGCAGTAAGTCAGCAGGCCGAGCGTCCTGTTTACAAACTGTGTGTCTCCCTATGTTCTGACCAAAAAATCAATAAAACACGCCTCGCGCGCCTACTGCGTTTCTTCTCTCACCGGGCTCGCGGCGCGCTTTGGCCAGGTCAACTTGCAACATTATTGCATCAGCAAATGTTCTTGAACATTCTCGAATGGGAAGCCACCACTTCGCCGTTTTCAGTGTGCGTGTCGGTTTGTTGGTGTGTGGGGTTTACGACTTAACACAGACAAGAGGCCTTTGTTTACACAGAACACAGCACACAGTCAGTTAGTTGACAATGCTAACAACCAAACAATGTACATACCTTCTTCACATCCAGTCAGCTTCCACACCGGCGTGGGTTTTTAGAGCAGCATGTATTTTTGGCGTCAACGCGATGGCTTGTGTAATAGAAATTGTCAGATTTGAGAGTTCCGGATATTTTTCAAAGAGTTCTGTCGTCTTTCTTAGTTTATTAATCCAATAGGTCTGTCCGCACAGCGGGCGTGCACTAACACGTTCTTTGCTATAGCGTGAGCTGCCTCTTTCTCTGTTCTTCATCGCGCTTAACTAGTAGTTGCAGGCCAGCCCGACATCGAATCACTGCTCAGCGCCCAGGCACATCCTGTTCAGTCACAAAGCAAGTGGCTGACATATCAAATGACAAGTGGTCCTACCAGTTCCACTTTTCACCCCAAGTCCTTAATTAAGTCACCCCAAGTCCTTAATTAAGTCACCCCAAGTCCTTAATTAAGTTCTTAATTAAGTCACCCCAAGTCCTTAATTAAGTTACCCCAAGTCCTTAATTAAGTCACCCCAAGTTCTTAATCAAGTTACCCCAAGTTCTTAATCTAGTTCTTAATCAAGTTACCTTAAGTTTTTAATCAAGTTACCTCAAGTTCTTAACTTAAGTTACTTTAAGTTTTTACTTAAGTCATCCTCTAAGTACAACCAAGTTCTTATTCAAGTCAATTTATAATTATTTATTAAGTTCTTGAAATATTATTGCATCTGAAATGGATCAAAATGATCTTTTGTTGTTGGCGGTTCTGGCATGCTTTTTTGTTCGGCTTCTGTATTTAGTGGCTGAGATTTTTTGGACTGCTTTGGTTTTTGCTGGCGTTGTTTATATATTTTATAAACGTAATAACCACCCCCAGCAGCAATGACGCCAAAAATGAAAACTGTTTTAAATTCAATATTCCATGACGACTTTGGTGTTGTAGGCAACCCTGTTGTTGTAGGTCTTGAATCAACTTGTTCTTGTGTATTTACAGCTGGCATTGAAACAACTGGCTGTGGCAACACTGTTGGCGTTGGCAGTGTTATGTTTTCATTATGAGTTACATTCTGTGCTCGGAACATTAATTTTCTTTGTTTGTTCCACTCTGCTAATTTTTTTCCTGCCGCAACACGCCCAGGATGAGGAAGCTTTTTACTGGTCACTTGCTCCATCAGTATTTTCTGATTCTGATTCTGCTGTTTTTCTGGCTCGGTCATTTTTAAGGGAAATAAAATCTATATGATTAAAAGTAATTAATCCCATGATTACTGGTGATAACAATGTTCCAAATCTGTAATATAGATCACATCCTAGAGACTCTAATGACTTTGTTAAAACTGGATCCTGCGTTAAATCATACATAAAATCTTGTTCAGAATCAATGGGAGCAAATCTACTAACTAGTTTAGTGTACAAACTAAGAACTGTTTGCCCAACGCTTTTTACCATTCTTGACCCTAATTGCGCTTCATACCTGTTGTGATACTTTACAATGTCTTGTGGCGACATCTGTTGTATCTGTTCTATGCTGAATTCATTTCCAAGGTACTGTTTTGTTTTTCCACATGCTGCCAAAGAATACAGCCTTTCCTTTTTAGGCATAATAGTTTGGTCATCAACTTGATCATTTGTAATCATAAGTTCAGGAAGGTTTAGTAGATCGTCGCTGTTCATGTTTTTTATTAATTATAATTATTTTATTTTTTTAAAATGAGCACCGAAAAAACTGTTACCAACCTTGTATACCATTCTGCTGTTATTGGAGGCCTAAGTGTAGGATACACGATGCTTGGTAAAAACTTGTTAAAAATAAAACCAGCAGATCTTGGCAAACTAGACTTTGAAGACTCAGCAAAACTGGTTGCTATTATTACAGCTTCATTTGCTAGAAAGATTTTCTAGTTAAGCAAGGAATAATTCCAGACAGTATCAATATGTAAAATTGAAAAAATACATTTATAAAAATGGCTTCACTCGTGATGATGATAGGTGGCGCAGTGGTTAATGCGCTTGCTTTTAGCGGAAGTAATTACGCATTTAGTAAACTACGGGATGGCGACGACAGAAAAAGACATAACAAAGCTATGGAGCAACTAGCTGCAGCACAAGATTACTATGAAAAGCAGAGAATTAAGCAGTTAGATTTTATTAATGACAAACTTAAAGAACAGGGACATGCAGCTTACACATTTAAAGATGTTGATCAGGCAATAAAAGAATATTATCTAGTAACAGGCAAACCAATCGAGACATTGCCCCCACCAAAATTCAGTGACTTTTATCAGCCATCAGAAAAACAAAAGATGCAAGAAATATTGTTTATTGCCTTTGGTATGACCGTTGTGTATTTTGTTGCACATAATATTGGCTGAATAAAAAATGAACAAGATCTATTATTCGCCAAAAGGATATTGGAAGGGAATCACTGCAATTAAAAAGCTAAGCCAAGCAGCAGGAGTTAGTGAACAAACAGCAAAGGAATGGTTATCTAAACAAGCGATTTGGCAAATTTATCTACCAGCGCCTAAAAAACTACAGAGACCGCACTTTGTGAATACAACGCCAAACGACACCCATCAAATGGACCTTCTATATTTACCCCATGATATTACTAGACGAAAAAGATTTAAGTACGCACTTACAGTCATTGACATAGCTTCAAGATACAAAGATGCGGAACCATTAACACAAAAGAGTGCTTCTGCTGTTGCTGTCGCTATACAACTGATATATCAACGAGGCCCTTTAACTTATCCTCGCATGATTCAAGTTGATGATGGAAAAGAATTTAAGGGCCAAGTGAATCAATTATTGTTAAAACATAGAGTTACCATTAAAAGAGGCATTCCAGGAGTTCACAGATCACAGGCTTTGGTTGAAAACTTTAACAAACAGTTATCTGAAAGACTTTTCTCCTACCAGTATGACAGAGAGCTGATTGACAATTCTCGCAACACAGAATGGGTTAGAAGACTGCCCTCAGTTTTGCGCGCAATGAATAATGAAGAATTTAAATTAACAGGTCTAAAACCAGTACAAGCAATCAGAAAACAAACAATAAATTTTGTTGAAGGAGACTCCAGTTCATCCAGCAAACTATTGCCATTTGGTTTGAAAGTAAGGTACCTTTATTTACCGCGAGAAGCAGAAGGGGACACTCGCATCAGGGCAACAGATCCAGTTTGGAGTGTTGATCCATATGAAATAAAAAGAATTGTAAAAATGAATCCGCCTGTGTATTATTTACGAGAAACTGGCACAACAAAACGACCAGCCCCTCAAAGATCTTTTGTGAAGGAAGAACTGCAGATAATCCCCCCAGACACAGTTCCGCTTTAACTGATTTACGTAAATATATTTGAGTTAAAATGGAAGCTCAGAACGAAGAATCCTTACGTATTGAAGCACAGAAGGAAGTAAGAATGGCAAAAAAAGAGGCCACAAAATTAATGCAAGATTTATTTAATTATATTACCATTATTAATCAAATATTTGAGAAGAATTATAATCTTATGCTAAAACAGCAAGACAAAACCCCATATTATAGTTTTTTGACATGTCTTGAAATGATAAAAAAAATCCGGGAACATTTAGCAATAACGAGTAATACTTTGGTTAAATTGGATGGGGATATATTTGAGCTAATGTTGTTCTCCAGTGCCCAACAGCATATGAAAACTCTGGATTAACAAATACTCGTTTAGTGTTTGTTCTATCTAATGACTTCTTTGTTACAACAGTTGTGTTGATCTCATGTAGATTAGATCGTAGTTTTACGTTGTCATGATGAAAAGTCTTTTTATTGAACAATGCTTCCTTGTAGTTGTCATGTGATATGCTTGATTGCACAATACTGCGAGATATTCCCTTTGCTTTTTTGACAACTTTTTTTTGGCTTGAAAGACTGTACATTTTTTACCTTAAACCAATAAACTCCTTGATCACCCCTCCAGATAATTCATCCTTCATCTTTCCTAAAACCTTCTTATTAGTAATTGAATGCAAAGGTGAATCTTTAGGATAATCAGATGTATCGTACCATCCTTCTTTCTCTTTTGCTACTTCTATTTCCATGTCTTTATAGACGTCTTCAGTAGGGATATCTATAACAAAACTGTCTGTATCTGTGTAAAGTACTCTGGACTCTGGATACAAGGGTTTAAAGTAGTCATAAAGAAATTCTAACATCAAAAGCTTTGATAATTCTAAAACAGTAAAGCCAATAAATACAGGTTTGTCCAATTTGACTTTCTTTTTCTTCATCATTATGCCAAAAAGCTGATCATGAAATCTTCTAAAGTCCTGATAATTTGGTTTTGAAGTCAGCTTAATTGCGTCATTCTCTCTGGTAACCAATCTGACATCTTTGCGCTTGTGTGGATTCTCCATAGTCTTTCCAAAACAGCTGTTGTTCATCAACTTGAAAAAGTCTTTTTCTGATGCATCTGTGGATTTAGTTCTGAGATCAGTGTTCTTCATGATGTATGGTTTCATGAACTGTTCTTGGTCAAAACAATTATACGATGTACTGCTGTCAACTTCAAACCATGTCTTAGATAAAATTGTAGAAGCCTGTAATGACATACATATTTTTTTTTGCCTCGAAGATTAGGCACAAGTTTAGGCGGTTCTGTCTTTGCCATCTTTAGGCTTTCTGCTGCTAATGGATAGTCATTATGAAGGTCATGGAGTTCATGAGGATATTCTAAATCAACTTCTAGAATGAGACCTCTTTTACGATCAGCTGTAAGAGTATGGAGTTGTTCTACAAATTCTTGAATGTTTTTCACACCGCCTGTGTACATTTTAAAGTTACGTAATGGAAGTGATTGCGCCATAGCCCAACCATACAGATTGTTTGCATCTAAATACATGAGATAGTTAGACCTTTTACTTGGGTCATAGTTGTCTAAATACTTGTTGTTTGCTTTACAGTAATGGTGCGACGCCATACTAATTCCTCCACGCAATCCGTTTTCAATCATCTGAAGCATTGGCAGGTCAGACAACAGGTCAATCTGTACACCTGTATATTTTAAGAAAGCATCCCAGCTCATCCCGGGCGCAGAAATATAATGCGCAGGGTCAAGGCTGTAATGTTTCATGCAGGTCTTTCTATAATTTTCAAAGACGTCCGCCAACAAACATACATCTGCCATCAAATATGAATCATGATAGTCTCCCATTGTTTTGCATTCTAACTTCTGCCATGCTTCTTGTGCGTGCTGGTAATCAGAATCACTGATGTCCTTTCGTTTAAGACTAGAAAAGAAAGCACCTTTAGGAGGAAGTGAGTCTTCATCAAACCTTTCCCAACTGTTCATGTACTCGTAAGGGTAAACGCCCTTTCTAACAAGTGTTGGGTCAAAATAGTGATCTGTTATTGGGCAGGACTTTAAGGACATAGCCAGTGACTCTAATGATCCCATCAGGTGTTGCACAGAGTCATAAAAAGACAGGTTGTTTAAAGTGAAACACATGTACTTTTCTGATGACTGTGCAATACATTTTACCCTAAAGTCGCTGGTTACTGCTTGCAATATAAGATGAGAGTCGTAACCTCGCAAGTTATGAAAGAATATAGGCAGCTTCCATGTCTTTGGTTCAAACTTTAGTTGAAGATTACATTTACTGTGTGCGGCTCCTCTGAACTTTCCGCTAATGTGATCATGGTCTCTTACTGTTGGGTTTTCTGGTGTTAGCTCTAAACCACAAATCCAACAGTGAGTGGCTGATTCATACTGTTCTTGGTCTTCGGGCGTCATCATGATTTCAGATAAATTCAGATTATTAGAACAGGCATTACGCACTTGCTGCATGCGCTGTAAAAATCTACTAGCCGCATTAGGTCCTCTATATAATTCTGGCTCTGAATGGGCGCCATCCGACCTGACAATGATGAAAGCAAACGAACAAATCTGATGATTACTCACTAAGACTGTTTTGGGAAGTTTTTGTGGGGTTGGTCCTTCATAAGGAACAATGAGTGACTCGAAATCTGCGTAAACAACATATGGAGTATTTTGCAGTTTTTTCCAGTTCTTAAAACAAACTTTACTGCCTTCTCTGGGCATAATTAGTTCTGTATTACAGTCAACTGGGCTAATACAATGTTTCTTATGTTCACTCGCGGCTTGAACAGATGGAATTCTTGTTAAACATTTTCTGCAGAATTCTTGTTTGCCATGATCTGTTGTAGTATACGCCAATAATCTACTCATTGTTCGTATCAATGTGTAATGCGGTAGCCCTGCCAGTGAAGACATCAGGAGTAAGTCTACATGATTTTTGTCTGGTTCACCAATCGACGGACTATTCTTAGACACTCTGATAGGCACCAAATTTGTTTCCTCAGACCATGTGTATACGTTAACAGTTATTGGCTTGTTCTGTTCTTCAAACTGATCAATTTTGTCTACGCTAACAGGAAATAGTATGTTATCGAAGTTAAGCTCTTTGATGTAAGGACAATAGGTAGACACTCTCTCTGCGTTTTTGCGGACGTGATGCAGCCTTGCAAGAACACACCACATAAAACATTTGTTGTCTGAATTCTTTATGTTTAGAACTGCTCTTTTTGAAACCAGTGCTGGGGGCAGCGGAATGTAAGCCTTGCCAACAATCGGCTCATACTTAGCCTGTTTTAATTTGATCTCTAAGACTTTACCCTCTGGACCAACCAGAGCCTCTCATTTTAGCTTCCTCAGAGGCTTCATCAAACTGTGTAAGCAGCTGGTCTGCCCAACCAGGTGTTAAGTCATTATAGGAAAGAATAGTCTGCTGTTTAGTTGAGACCCAGACTTCTAGATTGTGTTCATGTATTGTTGTGTAATCGATTAAAACAGTTAACCTTACTTTAACTGGCGGTTGTATTGTTAGTTTACCTGGAACTTGAGAAATAGCATGTGCAACACTTGCCTGTACGTTTTTGGGATTACTAACTTCTAAATCAATTTCATTTAAAGCTTTTGATAAATGTTCTTTCTCGAGCATTGCTTCAAACAATTCGTCCGGGCCTTCATATATCTTAGCCATGTTGAGTTTCTTTTCTAACTCAACATGTTTATTTAAATTTAAAAAAATACATTGACTCCAAAGTCGTCTTAATCAGAATCAATATCAACGGTCTTTTTGTGCTTGGACTCATAAACTAAAGTATAAACGCCCTTTGGTGTTGTTAATGTGATCTGTTTAGAACAGAGTTTAATGTCTCGTTTACTTTTTTTAAACATTCCTTTTTTATCTGATCTGTGTCTGGTTGTTGAGAAAAAGTTACCCTTGCCTTTCTTTGAAGATCAAACTTTTGTCTTTTGTAGTCCTCAAAATCAGCCTGTAAACGCTCAAATTCTTCATCCGTGATGTTTGAGTCAACTAGTGCTTTATTTATTATCAGTTTGAAGGAACTAAGTTTAGCTGTTATTAGTTGAACCATAGCTGTGTGCTTTTGGAGTTTAGCTTTTATTATTTTGCTGACAGCACCTGCAGCTAATGAAAACACGCCAACAGTTAAAGACAAAACGCCTAGAGGTAAAGCTGCCGGCGCACCTACGCCTGTTGCTAAGAGACCTACACTTGTTCCTGATGATATAGCACTAGCGGTCGATGTTCCAGTATTAACATATGTAACAGCATTAAAGGCAGCAGAATACCTTCGTTTGGTTTTGCTGTATTTTGAAAGGTCCTGCTCTAGTTTTTGTTGCATTTGTGTAATGTTGGTTAATCTGAAAGTTTTTATGTCAGGGCTTTCTACAGCAACAGAGTTGCCTACTATCTCTTCTTTGGGCACTTTTGGATAAACCTGAACAGACATGCTTTTTAAAAATAAAAAAATAATTTAGTATTGGATATCTTTTAATCTGTTATCTTGAATATTCAGCTGCGCATCATATATTAAAAACAAATGTACATTAAGTGGTTTATCACTATCTTTTTCTTTATCAATTTGAATGTTTATTACGTCTTTAACTGTTCTCCCACTCCCATGCAACTGATTATCCTCTGTCGACCTTAGGTCAATCCATAAACCGTATTTCGTTGTTAAATAATCATCAAGTCTAACACTGTGAAGGTGTAGATCTTTAGACACAAGGTCTACTGCTGGATTTCTACACCTCCCGCCTCCAAACAATTTCTTATTTCATCAAAATGCTGATAAGGTTTAAGCCCGCTACCGTAGACTTGGTTAGGACTACCCTCAATTGAACATTGTACTTTCGTTATTTTAGGATTGATAAACTTTTCACTTTGTCTTTTGAATGGTTCTTCATCTTCACACAGCAATAAAATACCTTTAAGGGATCTTGCTGTGGCACTAAAACTAAAGTTCCATATAGTGTCTGCCCTGCTTTTAGGATATTTAGTATGATGAATCACTCTTTCGTAATATATTGCTAATTTTGACTGATATTGTTGCTCAATCAGCCTTGCTAAGTTAGGGTTGCTAACAATGTCAAACTCTAACGAGATGTCGAAAATGCTGTACTTTGCTTCAGTGTCTGTAGATTTAATAACACGTTTGTATTCATTAAAAGTTAGTTCATATGACAATCTGTCTTTTAATGCTCCTTGAAAGTATGGCGCGTGCGCTTTTAACAACTCAAAATCTAAGGGTATGGAAAAGCGATTTCCATAAGCAAAACTTACAGCTTCATACTTGTTACCGGCTTTAGCATCTTCGGCGTCTATTCTGTGTTTTAGTGCTTCGTTATTTTCGATTCCTTGAAACGCAAGATCGGCCCTTTCATTCTCGGTTAGCCATAGATCAGAATAGATTAGAAATATGTCTGCATTGTGTAAAGAAAATATTTCTTGCCCCTCAAGTTTTATAGAAATTTTCTTAACGATTGCCCGTCCCAGATTCTGTACAACTGTCCTGCTTGTGTCTGTTGCTGATTCGAGTTCTATTTTAAAAGTAAGACGTGCAGATCCCGGCACAATCACTTCATCTGCTCCTAGGTCTGGAAATTTAACAGTAAGAATTTGATCTGAATCAATAGTAGATGGATTATTTGGAACAATAATATTCTGTTTATTTCCCTTCATGCCAAAGGGCTCTTTCAGTCTTCTATGCGGGTCAAGAATTGAGCCATATGCTTGTGACATTTTTTTTATAAAACAAAATAAAAAGTTGATTATTTAAAAACATGGCAGGTATTGAAGATGAAGAAGATTATGATGTTTTTGATCCTGGAGACGACATGAGTGAAATGACTCCTTTGACACATCCATTGCCCTCATTGCGGCGTGAATTAACAGAAAGTAGGGTCGGAGCATTTTACAAAAGTTTAGGCCAAGAACCTCCCGAATTTATAGACCCTAATGATTTTGAAGTAAAAGATAACCATTTGTTTGTGAGAAACGACCAAGGACAACTTGTTCGGCTTACAGATAAACGAAACTCATTTACGTTTTTAAAAAAGAGTACAATTAGACAAAGGCTCAGTGTGAGCGATCAAAATCGCCTTGGCATTACTAAACCAATATTAGGCGGGAGGCAGTTGCTAAACTTCAAAACACACTACAAGAACTCCCAACAGATAACCAAATGCAAAACGTAGAACTTAAAGATTTAAGTCAAACAGCAGACGAAATAATACAAGCAATAGAATCAGAAACCAGTTTTTCAGAAGAAACAGCATTAAAAACTATGCACGATCCGCCGCTACCTATGAGAGAAATAACGGCCCTTGATCATGCTTTGAGAAGCATCAGAGGCGAATTAACAAACAATTTAGCAAAACTGGGTGAACTAGATGAGCATATAAAAAGAGAAAAAGAAAAACTAGTTGAGGCTGACGACTCCAACTTAGGACATGATGTTAAAGAAAGAATAACCCGAAGACTACATGATCTTGAACAAGAGAGATCAGCAAGACTAGAAGTGTTGTCTACTAACCGAGAACAATTACGAACTCAAGTGAGCAGAATAAGAGAAACTATCCAAAGAATTTTATATGAAGACACAACGTTAGCAGAACGAATAAGAACACTGTTTAGAGAGCAAGGCGTCACATTAGCAAGTGTTATAACTGCCTTAGGATTTGCAATAAGTACACTGGTGTTGGCTATTACAGGCGGTGGTGGTCAAAGTTCAGTGCCTCCGCCACCATCACCTCCATCGCCGCCTGATAAATCATGGATAAAAAAACAACTTGATCATCTTGCGGGTTTATTAAAAAAATTAGCCACTAAGGCCATAGACTCTTTACCTGGCATATTAGGGAGTGTCGTTAGCTGGCTTTTGTCTAATGCAAGCAAAGTAGTTGGCTTTATGGCCGAGCACTTATGGACATTAGTTGTCTTAATAGTTGGGTTAATTTTTAGTAAGATAAAGAAGGAGTAATCCTAGGCCAGTTAATCCAAAAACAAGTGCTGTCTTTTCATATTCATGGTCATTATTTTTTTTGTCATCGTGAACAGAGTCTTCAACAACCTTGGGGCTTTGGGCCTTGAGAATTGGTTGACTTATTCTTGGGGGGTCGACTACACGGGCAGGGCCCGCTTGTTTGTTTATTGTTTGTAATATTACTGGCTCAGAATTTATGTTGTTTTTTCCAACTTTCTGTTCTTTGCCCGCCACAAGGATTTCATTATTGTAGTTTATTATTGTTCCTATCTGGAGTCTGAGGTCAGAAGGCAGCATGTATAAACCAGTGCCAACAGCAAAGTCTACTTTCGATCTTGCGAATTGTAAAACATTTTGGTACCTTTTAATACTTGATGGCAAATCAACTGCAGAATTAATGGCGTCCTCTAAATTTGCCAAGTACTGTTTTTGTGCATCAAAGCCAGTAGAAGGATCAGTTATGTTCGATCTTGCTTGTGCTTGCGACCCAGCAAACACCAAACATAAGTACGAATGGAGTCGTTTATTCGTTCTATTCCCGCTCTAGTTAGACCATTAGAAGTGTCTAAAATAAATGTTGTCCACGCTGTTTTATGCTCTTGCTCTATGGACCCGAGGTGAACAGCTGTGCCTGAAGAGAAAGATGTGTAAGGAGGATTGTAATCATAGTTATACTTTCTGTGCACGCCCAAAAAATAAGGGGTGCCTAAACCATGATTGCGGTCCAACTTTTGTCTAAAGTCTGTCTTAACATTAATATTGAATTCGTTACAGATCCTTTCAAAAGCCTTGTTATCTATTCTGTTGCTGAATGGATTAAACGGTTTGTCATTTGGTAATGGCGCTTGCAGTTCAGACAAAATACGCCTGAAGGTGTAATAGAAATGAAATCTATACACTGACCTCACCAAAGGATCAGGATGATTTAAATGATCGGCATACGACACTCCACACCCAGTTGATGCGCAAAACACAGCAAAGTTTAACTGGTTCTGATAAAACTGCATCGGATGACTGAACCACACTTTCGCGATGTGGTCTTTTTTAATAGGAGGGTTAAGATATCTGTCCAATGGATTACTAACCTTTACTTGAAAGGCGTCAGACTGAGTCACAGAAATGTCAAGGGTGTCAGTTGTTATATTTTTAAGATTGTAGTGCGGCCCGACAGACTATTTTGCATTAGTATATTTGAATGCGCTCATTTTTAAATTTGTTTTAAAAATGTTTGTAACAATAACAACTCAAGACAGTCCTTCGTTTTTAGAATATGCTATTGATAATAACTGTGGAACCCAAAGGGTCGCACTCCATGAAATTTTGTACAAAGTCGTATGGTTTAATATAACTGAATCCAAGGAGAATAATAAGATTCTAAAAGTTGACAAAAGAGGAGACAAAGTTAGCCAGTTAACCATACCTGATGGTTATTACGAGTTTTGCTCGCTGAAAGAAGCAATGAGTAACTTCGACATTACTCTCAAACTTAACAATGCAAATTTGAAAATAATGTTGGCATTCAAACCTGAAGAAGAAGAAGTAGGTTACTATTTTGATGGAGAGCTAGCTAAAATGTTAGGCTTTACAACTGACAATCGAGACATTCATAGTTTTAGAGTTACATCAGACAAAACTACTTATGAGGGAGAAAACCCGCTCGATCTTGCATTACATTCATTACTCTATGTTCATTTGGACGAGCTGAGCACTGATGAAAACTTATATGATGGAAGGCCCTCAACTGTTTTAAGAGCTCTTCCATCAGGGAAAGCTGCATATTGCGATTATGAAATTATACAATTCTCTAATTTACAGTTTAAAAAATTAGCTTGTGGGAGGGTCAGATCATTTAATATAAAGATCACAGATAAAACAGGGAAAGTCGTGAAATGTGATAACCTGCACATTGTTTTAGAAATAAAATAATAAGTTGTACTAAAAATAATGTCGCGTGGGCCAGAAGAATCGGGAGTTACATTAGCGCCTGAGAGGTGTGTAACTTTAGAATTAAAAGACCTTGCAGACGTTGAGGACTTTGAACAGAACGGTGAGATAGGCACTTTGTATGGTTTTGAGTACACTAAAGATGCTTATTATAAGCGCAAAGAGGTTGGCGACAACAAAAAGTTTCCTAAACTAGAACAACTACGCAATCTAGAAGCAAATAATGCGGGTCAGTATGAATATAAAATAGTTCGAAAAACTGAAACAAATGGCACTTAGAACCATATTTAGAATGGGACATAAAATTTGAATTCTTAAGCCCATTTACATTTTTTGACCGTCAAAAAAGTTTCAGAAAAGCATTGAACTCTGGCCCTTTACATGTAAGTCTTATGCCAGAGGACAACAGTCGGAAAGAGATCGAAATAAAGCCGTTTGGGGACAAACAGTACATCCTCCACAGAAGAGAATCGGTTTTAAAGAAAGCTTCTACAAAATTACAGTTCATTCCACGCACAAAATTAGGAGACACGTTCACAATGATATTTAAAATTTCTGTCTTAAAAGATGAGGCGAGGAATGGAGCTCTGGGCGTCAGTGACAATCTTATGAAAGGAATTCTTATTAGCTGGCAAAACTTAGACGTTGACAAACTTAAAGTTACTGTCGTTGTTCTTTACAATGGCGAGGATATTAAGGTCATAACAACAAGCAACAAAATTGATATTAGTCTAAATAGAAACGATCTTACAGAACTGAACTGGATTAATCTTACACATTTGGGCCTTATAGGGTTTTATTATACTGAACAAGTTTTGACAGAGAGTATGATAAAAACAATAACTGGATTAGATTAAATTCTGTTTTAAAACTATGGAGCAGTTAAACTTTATGACAAAAACCCCTCATTGTTCATTGATTTGTGGACAGACTGGTTGTGGAAAAACAATATTTGTCCTCGACCTATTACAAACAGTTTATCGTTATAATTTTGATCATATTGTAATTTTCTGTCCAACACTCAAATGGAACAAAGCATATCACGATAGAAAGTTTATATGGGCGGATGATGACATATATTTAGATGATCCCACCAATAAACTGAGTGAGTGTTTAGAACACTTTTATAGATTGTTTGAGGGAACGCAGACACTATTTATTATAGATGACTGTTCGGCAGAAAGAGACATAGTTAAAAAGAGAAAAACTTTATCAAAACTGGCTTTCAGTGGAAGACATGCTGGGATAAGTGTGTGGATTTTATGTCAAAAATATAACTCAGTTTTAAAAGACTTTAGAGAACAGTTAAAGACTGTAGTTTTATTTCACATGAAAGACAGAGACGCATTTGATGAATGTATGCGTGAAAATGATGTTATTGAAAACGATCAGGAAAAACAAAGGATTAAGCAAAAACTGAAATCTGAAAAGTTTTGTAAATTAGTATTAAAAACAGACAATCCTACACAGTATATATGCTTGTAATATTTTTTTAAAGTCTTACTTAGCAGAGAACGAGTAAATCTTCGTTCTAGGGCAACCGCGCGAAACTGGTTGAGGGCGGTTGAGCTAGAACGAAGATTTACTCGTTCTCTAATGTTTTGTTGACAAGATTCTGTGTTCTGCTGCACATCAGCTTCTGTAGCAAGCTAGGCGCTGTCTGTGCCACATGTGCTTGATGTTCTACATTAGTTTTCTCTGTGTTGGGTAAACGAATCGATTTTGAATCACGTTTGGTTATATTATGTTCCTGTTCATAGCCTTCAGTATTTTTTACACTAACAGTCATATGCAACTCTGTTTCTGCTACGCATTTTTTCTCAGCGTCATGGCACACTATCAGTAACTGTGTATTGGCGCCACACAGTTTCATGTTGATTTACCATTCATTGTTTTGAGTGTCATACAAAAACTGGGAAACAGAAGCAGGCAAACGATGATCATTGTCAGCTACATGTTTATCAATATAAACAATTTTTTCACCGTCAACATCAGCACTATAGAACAAACTGGGCAGAGTTGGCAAAAGTAAACCAGATGGAGATGAAAAGGCTGCCTTGCCTACCCTTGGCTTCTTCTGTGTTTCACAGTGTTATCCCTGTTTAGCTGAAGGCGGCACTTTGTGCGATACACAGCTTGGACGCTGTGGTAGTAACGTGACAGGGAATAATCGGTTATAGTACTGTACCTCAGGTCGACGACAATGTGGTTTCCTTTGCCTTCAGTTTTGAACGGGGATAGCGTCATGTTCTGCAGTGCTGAGTTCAGCATACTTTCTAAAGTTGCCGAGAGACTCGTAACAGGCATATGAACAGACTTGTGAAGGAAACAACTGAATAATTGAACTAGCTGCTGGTTAGGGAGGAACAAAAGTGAACTTCATAAGGCATAAATTTCTCAATGTAGAGTAGGTGTCTGTTAGCAGTGGGGTAAGACATCCGTCTGAAAGGGCACGCTTTCAGACGCCCACCCATCCAAACGCTGTGGGTTCGAATCCCGGCCGAGCAAAGAAAAAAAATGTAAGAAAAAAAATGTGAAGAACAGTTAATTAGTTAGTTAGTTAAGTAGTAAGTAAGGTAGTCAGTTAGTTAGTTAGTTAAGTAGTAAGTAAGTTAGGTAGGTAGGTAGTTAATTAGCTGGTTAGTTAGTTAATGAGAATAAGCTTTATTTATTTTTTTTTTTTGCTTCTACCAGACTACAAGTAGTAAAGAGCCTCTTTCTGTTTGTCTCTAACTTTGTAATTGTCTTTTTTATAAAAAAAAGTGGAAAAAAATGTGTATATGCTTACATATATAACAACAAATAAAATAAATAAATGAACAGAGTACAAAAAACAAAGAAGAGATAGAAATAGGAAGATAAACAAAGAAATAAGAACGGAATGTAAGACATGGAGGATTGATGTGCCACGAAGACGTTATGAGAAGATGATTATAAATTCAGAATAATAGAACTAACTAACTAACTAACCAACTAACTAACTAACTAACTAAGTAATCAATTCTTTTTTACTTATTCACCGTGCAGACTTCGGGGTTTTGTTTTCCATTTTATTTATTTCTCTTGCTGTTTTGGTTCTTTTCCTTCCTGCCTTCCTTCCTTCCTTCCTTCCTTCCTTCCTCCTTCCTGTCTTTCTTTCTTCCTCCGTTTTTTCATTATTTGCTCTAGTGGTCTAATTGTGAAAATGTCTATGTTATCCTGAATGAAGTTTGAATAATTCACCAAAATCTTCATGGTGTATGAAATATTCCTTGTTTTTTTCCAATTTATCTATTTACTTATGTACGTATTTACTTATTTATGTTTTTCTTTGCATATTTATTTATTATTTACTTATTTATTAAATCATTTATATAGGTATGTAGGTATTAATTTGCATACGTATTCAATTTATGACTTTTCAGAAAGACAGAGAGAGAGAGAGAGAGACAGACAGAGAGAGAGAGAGAAGAGAGAGAGAGAGAGAGCGAGAGACAGAGAGAGAGAGAGAGAGAGAAAGACAGAGAGAGAGCAGAGGAGAGAGAGAGAGCGAGAGAGAGAGAGAAAGAGAGAGAGAGAGTGAAAGACAGACAGAGAGAGAGAGAGAGAGAGAGAGAGAGAATACAAGTGCCAGTACTTTAATGTGGTTTAGGCTAATAAGGCCCATTCACAAAAAACGCACTATGGAGGAATTGCATGGGTGAACGGGGTAGGGGTGAGGGCTGGGGGAAATGGAGTGAAGAGGGAGGCAGATATACGAAACTTACGTGGAAACAACGTTATACAATGGGCCTTTAGAAACGTTCATCGTGACATGGATCCCACATCGTGGTATTAAACATATTTGTAACTAATCCTTGGACTGTCAATCACACATAGTAATAGTCCACTTCACAACTTTACAACACAACAGTCACGATGGGTCCTAGCGAGCATTTCCTTTCACAACATCTTCGCTCCAGGTAGAAGTGATGTGTTGAACTTGGCCACAAACACGGAGGAGACTGACCAAGGTCTTCCCTCTTTCCTCAGTTGTTGCCATTATTTGTGTGTGAATGTTTTGTTGACAAGATTCTGTGTGCTGCTGCACATCAGCTTCTGTAGCAAGCTAGGCGCTGTCTGTGCCACATGTGCTTGATGTTCTAACATTAGTTTTCTCTGTGTTGAGTAAACGCATCGATTTTGAATCACGTTTGGTTGTATTATTTTCCTGTTCATTGCCTTCAGTATTTTTTACACTAACAATCATATGCAAGTCTGTTTCTGCTAAGCATTTTTTTCTTCTCAGAGTCATGGCACACTATCAGTAACTGTGTATTGGCGCCACACAGTTTCATGTTGATTTACCATTCATTGTTTTGAGTGTCATACAAAAACTGGGAAACAGAAGCAGGCAAACGATGATCATTGTCAGCTACATGTTTATCAGTATAAACAATTTTTTCACCGTCAACATCAGCACCATAGAACAAACTGGGCAGAGTTGGCAAAAGTAAACCAGATGGAGATGAAAAGGCTGCCTTGCCTACCCTTGGCTTCTTCTGTGTTTCACAGTGTTATCCCTGTTTAGCTGAAGGCGGCACTTTGTGCGATACACAGCATGGACGCTGTGGTAGTAACGTGACAGGGAATAATCGGTTATAGTACTGAACCTCAGGACGACGACAATGTGGTTTCCTTTGCCTTCAGTTTTGAACGGGGATAGCGTCATGTTCTGCAGTGCTGAGTTCAGCATACTTTCTAAAGTTGCCGGGAGACTCGTAACAGGCATACGAACAGACTTGTGTAGGAAACAACTGAATATTTGAACTAGCTGTTGGTTAGGGAGGAACAAAAGTGAACTTCATAAGGCATAAATTTCTCAATGTAGAGTAGGTGTCTGTTAGCAGTGGGGTAAGACATCCGTCTGAAAGGGCACGCCTTCAGACGCCCACCCATCCAAAAGCTGTGGGTTCGAATCCCGGCCGAGCAAAGAAAAAAAAATGTGAAGAAAAAAAATGTGAAGAAGAGTTAATTAGTTAGTTAGTTAAGTAGTAAGTAAGGTAGTTGCTTAGTTAAGTAGTTAATTAGCTATTTAATTAGTTAGTTAGTTAATGAGAACAAGCTTTATCTCTCTTTTTTTGTGGCTTCTACCAGACTACAAGTAGTAAAGAGCCTCTTTCTGTCTGTGTCTAACTTTGTAATTGTCTTTTTAAAAAAGTAGAAAAAAATGTGTATATGCATACATATATAACAAAAAAAATAGAATAAATAAATGAATAGAGTACAAAAAACAAAGAAGAGATGAAAATAGGAAGATAAAGAAAGAAATAAGAACGGAATGTAAGACATGGAGGATTGATGTGCCATGAATACGTTATGAGAAGATGATTATAAATTCAGAATAATAGAACTAACTAACTAACTAACTAACAAATTAAGTAATTAATCAATTCTTTTTCACTTATTCACCGTGCAGATATAGGGGTTTTGTTTCTATTTTATTTATTTCTCTTGCTGTTTTGGTTCTTTTCCTTCCCTCCCTCCCTCCTTCCTTCCTTCCTTCCTTCCTTCCTGTCTTTCTTTCTTCCTCCGTTTTTTCATTATTTGCTCTAGTGGTATAATTGTGAAAACGTCTATGTTATCCTGAATGAAGTTTGAATAATTCACCAAAATCTTCATGGTGTATGAAATATTCCTTGTTTTTTGTCACTTATTTATTTACTTATTTACTTATTTATGTTTTTCTTTGGATATTTATTTATTATTTCCTTATTTATTAAGGCATTTATATAGGTATGTAGGTATTAATTTGCATACGTATTCAATTTATAACTTTTCAGAAAGACAGAGAGAGAGAGAGAGAGAGAGAGAGAGAGAGAGAGAGAGAGAGAGAGAGACAAAGACTGAGAGAGAGAGAGAGAGACAGACAGAGAGAGAGACAGAAGAGAGAGAGAGAGAGAGAGAAGAGAGAGAGAGAGAGAGAGAGAGAGAGAGAGAGAGAATACAAGTGCCAATACTTTAATGTGGTTTAGACTATTAAGGCCCATTCACAAAAAACGCACTATGGAGGAATGGGATGGGGTACAGGGTAGGGGTGAGGCCTGGGGAAATGGAGTGAGGAGGGAGGCAGATATACGAAACTTACGTGGAAACAACGTTATACAATGGGCCTTTAGAAACGTTCATCGTGACATGGATCCCACATCGTGGTATTAAACATATTTGTAACTAATCCTTGGACTGTCAATCACACATAGTAATAGTCCACTTCACAACTTTACAACACAACAGTCACGATGGGTCCTAGTGAGCATTTCCTTTCACAACATCTTTGCTCCAGGTAGAAGTGATGTGTTGAACTTGGCCACAAACATGAAGGAGACTGACCAAGGTCTTCCCTCTTTCCTCAGTTGTTGCCATTATTTGTGTGTGAATGTTTTGTTGACAAGATTCTGTGTGCTGCTGCACATCAGCTTCTGTAGCAAGCTAGGCGCTGTCTGTGCCACATGTGCTTGATGTTCTAACATTAGTTTTCTCTGTGTTGGGTAAACGCATCGATTTTGAATCACGTTTGGTTATATTATGTTCCTGTTCATAGCCTCCAGTATTTTTTACACTAGGTCATATGCAACTCTGTTTCTGCTACGCATTTTTACTCAGAGTCATGGCACACTATCAGTAACTGTGTATTGGCGCCACACAGTTTCATGTTGATTTACCATTCATTGTTTTGAGTGTCATACAAAGACTGGGAAACAGAAGCAGGCAAACGATGATCATTGTCAGCTACATGTTTATCAATATAAACAATTTTTTCACCGTCAACATCAGCACCATAGAACAAACTGGGCAGAGTTGGCAAAAGTAAACCAGATGGAGATGAAAAGGCTGCCTAGCCTACCCTTGGCTTCTTCTGTGTTTCACAGTGTTATCCCTGTTTTGCTGGAGGCGGCACTTTGTGCGATACACAGCATGGACGCTGTGGTAGTAACGTGACAGGGAATAATCGGTTATAGTACTGTATATCAGGTCGACGACAATGTGGTTTCCTTTGCCTTCAGTTTTGAACGGGATAGCGTCATGTTCTGCAGTGCTGAGTTCAGCATACTTTCTAAAGTTGCCGGGAGACTCGTAACAGGCATACGAACAGACTTGTGAAGGAAACAACTGAATATTTGAACTAGCTGCTGGTTAGGGAGGAACAAAAGTGAACTTCATAAGGCATAAATTTCTCAATGTAGAGTAGGTGTCTGTTAGCAGTGGGGTAAGACATCCGTCTGAAAGGGCACGCCTTCAGACGCCCACCCATCCAAAAGCTGTGGGTTCGAATCCCGGCAGAGCAAAGAAAAAAAAATGTGAAGAAAAAAAATGTGAAGAAGAGTTAATTAGTTAGTTAGTTAAGTAAGGTAATCAGTTAGTTAGGTAGTTAATTAGCTAGTTAGTTAGTTAGTTAGTTAAGTAGTAAGTAAGTTAGGTAGGTAGGTAGTTAATTAGCTATTTAATTAGTTAGTTGGTTAGTTAATGAGAATAAGCTTTATCTGTTTTTTTTGGCTTCTACCAGACTACAAGTAGTAAAGAGCCTCTTTCTGTTTGTCTCTAACTTTGTAATTGTCTTTTTAAAAAAAAGTGGAAAAAAATGTGTATATGCATACATATATAACAACAAATAAAATAAATAAATGAACAGAGTACAAAAAACAAAGAAGAGATAGAAATAGGAAGATAAACAAAGAAATAAGAACGGAATGTAAGACATGGAGGATTGATGTGCCACGAAGACGTTATGAGAAGATGATTATAAATTCAGAATAATAGAACTAATTAACTAACTAACTAACTAACTAACTAACTAACTAAGTAATCAATTCTTTTTCACATATTCACCGTGCAGTACTTCGGGTTT
>CM065722.1:72195375-72212875 GCA_033310375.1 Conus canariensis | reverse complement strand
GAGAGAGAGAGAGAGAGAAGTTTCGTTCATCAGAAGATGAGTAGGCAACTAACTTGTAAGGAAAAGAAACTGCTGTCTTCATTTCTATTAGCAAAATACAAGAGTATTCTCCCTTATTAAAAAAAAAAAGGCACAGGGAGAGAGTCGGCGACTTAAATATGTAAGAGAAAGAAAAGGGGTTATTTACCGCCACAGATACAGATACAGACAAACAGATTACACGACAAAACACAATGCATTTCGACCTCTTGGGTCTTCTTCAGGCGAAAACAAACAACGATTAACAACCATGGTTTAGTGCGGCAACAGCTGTTTTGATTTCAGCCATTGAAAATAACAAGAGTATTCTCCCCTATAATGCCGGTACAGCGTATTCAAACCCGAACAGGCCATTAAAGCTCAACATTACCATTTGCTGTATTTTAAACACCACCCTATCAATCAATCAATCAATTGGTAAAAAATAAACTAAATTATCTATCTATCTATCTATCTTTCTATCCATCCGTCTGCATGTCTGTCTGTCTATCTATATACCTGGGTGTCTGCCCATCTATCTGTCCATCTTAAAGATTTATTCAACAACATGATAAATGAACAGAACAGCTGTCACGCTTTCATGATTTACGTACCCGTATTCATAAAGTATCAGTTTTAATTAGAAAATATTAATATTATCAAAGTTATGATACGCATAATCTTGTTGCCACTGTCCCAGCTGCAATGTAGGCTATAGTGTTGTCTTGTGTTTGTTTACTGACGTTTGTGCCGTTAGGAATGAGTGCCACAGGCAATTCTTTGTGTCAAAAGACGGTCTCAGAGCCAAGGTTCTGTCTTCTTTTCCTTTGTCCTATTTCTGAGTTAAAAAAAAATCACACAAAAAAACAAACAAACAAACAACAACACCCCCCCCCCCTAAAAAAAACAAACAAAAAACAACAACAACAAAAAAACAACAACAAACAAACAAACAAAAAAAAAAAAACAACAACCGAAACTACGGGAAGCCATTATCCACATTGGACTCACACTGCACGATATTGATTTAACTGATTATTGGTGGAGTAGATTTACTCCAGTTCAACAAAGGAAAAACCGACAATTTTTTCATCTTTTTTCGCTGGCGCATGTATACACGCATGAACGCACGCCACACACCACACACACACACACACACACACACACACACACACTCATACAGACGCACGCTTGCACGTATACACGTATATATGCATGAACGCACGCGCGCGCGCGCGCGCACACACACACACACATACACACACCACACATACTCACACTGGCACGCATGCATGTATGCACGCCACACACACACACACACACACACACACATACTCTCTCTCTCTCTCTCTCTCACACACAACACACACACACACACACGCAAGCACGCACGCACGCACGCACGGAAACAAATGATAGAAGTAAAGATGCAAAAGATGGAATGTGAAAAATTACGCCTGAGAAAGGGAAATAACTCATGTTCTCCTTTACGAAAGGCGCAACTTCAAATTACCTCCCATCAATATTACCGCCCATTCACAGTCTCTTTTTTGAAGCTGCAGGGTACAGTTTGGATTTACCGTCGGGGTCATGCCCATCACTGAAACAAACAAACAAACTAAAAAACAAAAACAACAACAACAACAACAACAAAACCCCAAGGTGTAACAGAGTCAGGCATAACGTGCAGAAAAAAAAAAAAGAAAAAAAAAGTTACACCCGAAGGTGCGACGGGGACCCAGAGAAGTATTGCCTTCAACTGCCGAAGCAACCAGCTGGCTGGGAACAATCCTGCACCACCTTGGAAGCCTGCGCTGGGTGGCGTGTATGACAGAATCGATAGCGATTGGGACCACACGGTATCTTTGGACTGGAACTGGAATGTGAAAAATTACGCCTGAGAAAGAGAAATAACTCATGTTCTCCTTTATGAAAGGCGCAAACCCCGTCTGGTTTCATCATCGGCATGACGTCACTTTTGACTCGCACCAACGTCGATAGATCTAAAATGTTCACACTGACTGTATGATGATGGCTAGTTCTTCGCTTGCGAAGATTAGTGGGAAGTTCCCGCCAGGGATGGGCGGCACGCCCTTTGATGACTGAATAGTCCAATTCGTGATCTAGAGGATCTGTGGCATTGTGGGCAGGTGTAGATCTGGCCAGCGTTGTTGGGCTGCGGACCTGGGTCTTTCCTTCTCCTTCTCTTCTCCTGGATGTTCTGTCGTCTGGTTTCCTCGAAGTGTTGGGTTCCCCTGAGCGTTGAAGCTCTCCAGCTACCTCTATCTGACACTGACTGCTCCCAAGTCTTGGGGTTGATGTCCGCTTGTCACTTTTGACTCCCACCAATGTCGATATGTAAAATGTTCACACTGACTGTGTAAACAGCATGTAAAATACACCCGTTCAATACTTTCGGCTACTAAAGGCGACAAAGAGGGAGCAGTTCTCTCTTCTTCTCTAGCCCTGTGGCGGAACATGTTTTGCAGAAACTGTCGTTTCGAGCAAGGAAAGATAACTCCCGTTGTTCTGTATGTATTTCAAAACCTTTCTTGTTTCATTTTCTTTCTTTTTTTTTTTTTTTTTTAAACACCACAGCACAATGACCATGTTTGTAAATCGTTGCCTACAGAGTTTGATAAAGATTGAAAAGCGAGCACAATGTCAAGAAAAATGACAGACTAAACGTGGTGAACTTAGATCACACTACGGTATGACACAAGGCCTCCCCCCCCCCCCCCCCCCCCCCCCCCCCCCCCCCGCACCCCTCCTCATCCCACTTTCCTCTCCTTCCACCGCCTTAAACCTTCCCTGAACAGAATCAGGTACCTATTTACTATTGAGTCGACAAGAGTTATTCTAAGCCGAAGAAATCTGACGCCAGCAGTGTGTGGAACTCCCGACCATCAGCTCCACTGGAAAACGCTGGAATCATTTGACAAACAAAAAAAAAACCCTAAAAAAAAACACTGGCAGGAAGGTCAAAGAAATGGCATACAAAGCACTAGTGAGACCAGTGCTGGAATACGCCTCCGCTGTCTGGGACCCACACACTGCCCAACATATCCAGGACATAGAGGCCATCCAACGTAGAGCGGCCCGCTTTGTCATGAATAACTACAAGCAACCTCCAGCGTCACCACCATGCTGGAGGAACTAAAATGGCCTCCCCTTGAGACGAGGCTGAAAGCGGCTCCAAACAAGATGAAGGAGGGGCCACAACCAACAATTCAGCAGGATAACATGCTGGACGGAACAAAGAAATATGTCATTCCTCCCAAGAACAGTAAGGGACTGGAATCTGCTCCCTCAGGAAATAGTGAGGTCCCAATGGCAGGTACCTTCAGTAGGAAGGTATCTGCAATTCCGTAAATCCAACTCTCTCCTTCCCTCCCCCCCCCCCCCCCCCCCCGCCCCCCCCCCCCCCCCACTCCACTCTTCTTTGTACTCTATACCCACCTTCATTCTCTCAATAAAAGTTTTTATTTTCTCTCTCTTCAGTTGTCTTCACCTCAAACGTAACAGTAATAGTCAAACACTTGACTGTGGTTACTAACGGAAGAAGAAGACTACGGGCCGCACTTCAAATGGGAGAACAAGGGAGGCAATCGTAAATAGCAGGCCCCTTCAAGTGGCGACATTTGTGTAGTTGTTTCCCTTACATCGCAGATTTTTTTGTTCGCAGGGCAACATCTGTGTGGGTTGTCCACTGCTCGAACTTTCATACTTAAAATTCCTTTGGATTTATTGGCATATGCCAACATGCTACGAAGCTTCGGACACTTCACTTCATGGTCCATCTGTATCAGCTTGAATTTCTGTTCTCCCTTGTGTGCCACTCAGACACATTCACTTTTATTTGTCACCAGTATCCTTAACGGTCCATAGTCACAACATGCAAATAATTCTGTGAGAAATCATAGTCAACGAATAGGCTATATTTTATCTGATCCTATTTATGGAGCTGTTATCCATATTCACGCAATAATGAACACATGGTGTGTGTGCGTGCGTGCGTGCGTGCGTGCGTGCGTGCGTGTGTGTGTGTGTGTGTGTGTGTGTGTGTGTGTGTGTGTGTGTGTGTGTGTGTGTGTGTGTGTGCGCGCGTGCGCGCGTGCATGTGTGTGTGGTGTGGTGTGTGTGTTTGTGCGTGTGCGTGTGCGTCGTGTGTGTGTTTGTGTGTGTGTGCGTGTGTGTGTGTGTGTGTGTGTGTGTGTGTGTGTGTTGTGTGTGTGTGTGTGTGTATGTGAAATGGATAGAAATATTTTGTGTGACACTGGCTTGAACTGCAGATGAATGAAGCTTGAGAACGACGTTAATTAAGAAACAAGATGCAAAGCATATAAACGTATTCCCAGTTTATCTTGAATAGTGATAACCTTTCTGTATACCAAATTTAATTAAAACCCACCAATATATAAGAAATAACGGCAAAATAACGGTTTTAACGGTTAAAAGGTACACTTTTGAAACTGATATTTTAGTCCTCACTGGGTTAAAGTCTATGTACTTACCAAATTTCATCCAGATCGTACAATATGTCAAGAATAACGGTTTTTAACGGTCAAATTTTGAAACACTATATAGAAGTGCCATTTGTGTGTGATAACCTTTCTATATACCAAATTTAATAAAAATCCACCCATATATAAGAAATAACGGCAAAATGACGGTTTTTTAATGGTTGCTTAATCGATTTTCAGAATTACATCACTTACATATGGAAAGAGGCTCCGATTTGTCACAAGATCATCCAAACCGCTTATAAATCGGCCAAGTACTTTCTGGGATATTCCATAAAGAAGAAAAACCGTTTTGGGCCGTTATAGCTATTTACGGCTATTCTGATAAAATAAAACATCGGGCATCATCCGTGACCCATATTGAACATACCTAAAATTTTCAGAAATATCGGCCCAGAAGTTTTGTCTGGAGTGAGTGGAACACATTTTGACCACGGACAGACACACAGACAGACAGACACATAGACAGACAGACAGACAGACACACAGACAGCATTTCTTCGTTCCCATTGTAAAGTACTCCCTGTTCTATAAGAACTGGGAGTACAAAAACAAGAAACAAGGGGGGGGGGGGGGGGGAGGAGGGGGGGAGGGGGGGGAGGGGGGAGGGGGTAAATATAAAAGGAAAAAGCGCCAGTCTAGGGTGTGCTACGATTAACAAAATTATACGAATATAGGGATAACCGGGGTTTAGTGCAAACACAAATCAACCGTTCATTTTGTCCTTAAAACGAAACAGTGCAATGTGTATTGCAAGAATACTTTTTCTTAACAGTGTGAGCAGAGAATGTATTACAGTGACTGAAAGAAAAATGACTGCAATCAGAAAACCAATGAAATGTCCTAGATGAAATTCAGGATGCGTATTCCAAAGCTTTCTCACCGAGCATCAGTCATAGCATTTGTATTACAGCACCTCTGTCCTCTTGCCCTTCAATGAGAGGAGAGAAGAGAGAGAGAGAGAGAGAGAGAGGAGAGAGAGAGAGAGGAGAGAGAGAGAGAGAGAGGAGAGAGGAGAGAGAGTTGGGGATATTCATCACAGTCTAAGCAGCCCTACAGTCTACTGCCGTGGGGTTATGATTATAAGCTTAAATCAAAACCAACTCGTGTTTGAAGGCTTTCCATACATCACTTGCATTTTTGTTTCCACCAGGGTTAGACTTTTACCCCTGACTGTTTCCGAGTTCTTGATGCCTCGAAACTGTGTTGAGACAAACAGACTGTGGCAAAAACTCAAGCTATGTTTTTTTCCTTGACAATGCTTTCCCACTACATCCGCATGTCTCTTTGACACACAAAAAAATAATTAGAATAATCTGGGACTACAAAGACTTAGGTAATTTATAACCTGACATAACGTAAGAAAGAAGATAGAAGCACAAGAAATACATTTTTGAAGGATAAAGCATTTTTTGATTCCTTTACAATGGGGTTAAACTGGATGGGTCATTCAGTTTACATGGTCTTAAAGGAACGGGTACTTGTGCAAAGTGCAGCAGCACAAGCTTGTGAACATTTTGATATAAAACAAAAATATCTTCTTGAACTGTTGGCGCTTTTACCTTTGGTTGTCTGTTTATAAGGCAAAATCCATGAAGGGAAAAAAAAGGTGACGTGGACGAAAACAACAAAAAAATTGTGAAAAGTTATATTCGTGGAAGTAGAAGAAGAAGAAGAAGAAGAAGAAGAAGAAGAAGAAGAAGAAGAAGAAGGACGACGACGAGGAGGAGGAAGAATAAAGAGGAAGAAAAACAAACAGAAAGAAAAAGATACACACAACGATGCCTGTGGGAGGCAGAGCAGCGCTGTCCTCAACCGCCCCAACCAGCCGGCCGGGAGCAATCCTGCAGCCTGCGCTGTGTTGACAGGATGGAGACACACGCACAGGGCACTTCACTGGGACATCAAGGGACATAACTGCACCCTGGCACGTGTCATCGCGTAATGACTTCTGGACGCGACATAACAGAACCTCTACGAAAGCGTCCTCAGGGGTGAACCAGCCTGTATTTCATTGACTGCAGACCCCACCGGCCATAGAAGTGGAACCAAAAGAAAGAAAGAAGAAGAAGAGCAGAAGAAGAAGAAGAAGAAGAAGAAGAAGAAGAAGAAGAAGAGAGAAGGGGAGGAGGAGAGAAGAAGAAGAAGAAGAGAAGAAGAAGAAGAAGAAAGAGGAGGAGAAAGTGGAGAAGGAGGAGGAAAAGAAAGACAGAAGAAGAAGAAGAAGAAGAAGAAGAAGAAAACAAAAGAAAAGAGAAGAGAAGAAAAAGGAAAAAAAAAAAGAGGAAAATCGACAGCACTGGATGCTCGTCTCTTGAGTTCACAACAGAGACAAAGACGACAGGAAGACTGATGGCCAGAGGGCGAGTGCCGAGACTGCTACACTGATGTCGGAAGGCAAACACCTGACGACGCCAAGACATCGTCTCTTGCACAATGTCTGGCAGGAAGGTCAACGCTTCTTCCTCCCTGTGCACGCCCTTGTTGACACTTCTGCCAATTTCCTGACGCGTCTTGGCAGAACCTGTACCTCCACGAAGCAGCTTTGACTGCGGAACGATGGACCCCTCTCAACTTCCTCTTCTGTTCCGCCTCTCGTATTGAATCAGCTCACAATCCAGTTCAGATCCATTTGAACCATTCTCCGCTCCCGTCAAAATCATGAAAAGGTTGTGTTGTGTTGTGTGTGTGTGTGTGTGTGTTGTGTGTGTGTGTGTGTGTGTGTGTGTGTGTGTGTGTGTGTGTGTGTGTGTGTGTGTACGTGCGTGCGTGCGTGCGAGCGTGTGTGTGTGTATGAGTGTGTGTGTGTGTGTGTGTGTGTGTGTGTGTGTGTGTGTGTGTGTGTGTGTGTGTGTGTGTGAGAGAGAGAGAGAGAGAGAGAGAGAGAGAGAGAGAGAGAGGAGAGAGAGAGAGATCCATATTTAACGAGTACACAGCCTTATTTGGGAGAGTTCCTTGCGCCATTGTCCTCGAGCAAATCCTCTAATGGAGACAGGAATCTGGGCTGCGACTAATCGAAAAGGAAGTAAGGCCAAACACTCTTGACTGAGCCAGCCTATGAAGCGGACTTTTAAGTTCCAGACGGGACTGCCTGTCTCATTAGGATCTGTGTTTTGGTTGTTTCCTGTGCCTGTGGGATGCTTGGCTGTACCCCGCTTTCAGACTCATAGGCTGTTTTCCAGTTTACTTTCCTGTCGAGGATTCCAATAGATGTGCGCTGGAATTAAAGATGTAAGTGAGAAAGAAGGAAATGACTATAACACCAGTCATCAGCTGGAGAACAGCTTTGAAAGAGACGCAAAGCAAGGACAAAAAACAAACAAACAAACAAAAAACAACAACAAAAAAGCAAACAAACAAAAAAAAAATTGTGGAGTTGACATGAATCTTGACGTAATAGAATATGCGATGTACAGATTAAAAAAATTTTTATTAAATTTTTTTTTTAAAAATTGAGCAATAGATGTAAATGCAGGTGAACAACAAAACGTACAAGGGAGAAGATGAAAAAGAAGATGAAACAGAAGAGGAAATACTGACAGTAGCAGGAGCTGTAGGTGCCAGACAATGACCACAGGAAAACTGATGGTCTGATGACCAGTGGAAAGACTGCCACAGACGTACAGGGAGGAAAAAAAAAAAAACGTCTGCCAGCCTGAACAGCCTAGTCTCTTACACAGTGTCTAGAACGGCAGCCCCCTCCTTTCCCAGCCTCTGTCGATTTCCTGACGCATCTTGACACGGCTGTCTTCACCGAAATCTGTCAGCCATGAACCCCATTGACCCTCTCCGCTTTCATGATTACTCTCTCCATTTCATTGACTAAAGGACCCATCCCACCCTTCTCCATGTGGCCATGTAATGATTAGTGCACAGATCACTTCACGCTTTCTTTGCCGTCTTTGGGCCAAGCCAGAAAACTTGAGCTCCATTGCTCCGCATTCACCCAGCCGGTGGCTTCACTGAAAAGAACGTGACCGTGCTTTTGTGCTTGGGCAAGGTCTTTAATGATGTGAGGAATCTGGACTGTGAGGGGTCGAAGGCGATGGAAAGTCAAGCAGACTGGTTTGGTTCAGACTGTGGAAGAGGCTTCCAGTGATCCACATGAGTTGGACCCGTCCTCTAACTGTTTAGCTGTGTGTGCTCTTTGTTTACTTTTAATCTTGTCGCATTAGGACCGTCTCTTTTCCAGCCAATAGCTATTCCTCCAATTTCCTCCATAAGTATGAATGTTTAAACAGAATCTGGAAACTAATGGAATTATTGCATATTGACTGTGACCATTAACCAATCATCACCTGGAGGATAGAATTGAACACCATAGGAAAAAATGGCCAGAAACCGCGAAACTGGCCTTGCAGTTAGCTTACAGCACTTTCAAATAAACCTTTAAAGTATTAGAAGAAGAGAAGAAGAAGAAGAAGAAGAAGAAGAAGAAGAAGAAGAAGAAAGAAGAAGAAGAGGAAGGGGAGGAGAAGGAAAGTAAACTGTTAATCTTGTCACATGTGGAAAAAAAACACACACACACACACACACACACACACACACACACACACACACCACACACACACACACACACACACACACACACACTATTTAGGCCTCAAAGACCTCTTCCAGCTTCAGTTCTTTTTGCACGTTAATGGTGGTACATACCTTTAGTGACACTCTGATCATTTCCTGATCAGATTGGACACAGTCGTCACATCTTAATTGGAGTAACGATCTCCAATACACGGGAACAACATGTTGTCGCTTCCACCATCTTTGACTTGATTCAAAAACCTCTGTCTCTAACATTCTATCTGAGAGAGAGAGAGAGAGAGAGAGAGAGAGAGAGAGAGAGAGAGAGAGAGAGAGAGAGAGAGAGTTGCTCCATTGCTTCACACTGAGAACAGCAATGAACGGATCTGGAGCAAATGGAAAAGAGAATTGAATAGATTGGAATTTTGTCATGTTGGAAAATGTCTCTTCTAGACTGGTCATTTGCTAAATATTAGAATATAAAAGGAATATCATAGAAGAAGAAGAAGAAGAAGAAGAAACAGCAGCTACGATGAGAACGGGATAAAATGAGACACACCACTGGATGCTGGTTTCCTGTGCCCGCAATAGAGACAATGAGGACAGGAAGACTGATGGCCGGAAGGCGAGTGGAAAGACTGCTTCAACCTTCTTGGAATACAAACAGCTGACGACGCCAAGACCTCCTTTGCTGCATAATGTCTGGAAGGAAGGTCAACACTTTTTCTGTCCCCGCACCCCTCGTTGATGCTCTTGCCAATTTCCTGACCCCTCTCAACACAGCCCCCATCTCCATAAAGCAACATCGATCTTCGAAACAATTATCATCCTCCACTTGATCACCAGGTCTGTCTTGTTTTGAATTAGTTCTGAAACCACTTCAGGTGCTCTTAATCTGCGAGAGGACTGGCAGAGTGAAGGTCTCTCCGCTCCATTGCTCCACATTCACCCAGTCCACAACACCATTCAAAAGATTTTTGGTGCGCAATGGTCGGCACTCGAAATCCTCTAATGGAGATGGGAATTAAGGCTGTGACAGATGGAAGAGGAAGTAAGGCCAAGAAGACTAAACTGATCCAGACTGTGAAATGTCTGTGGCAGATTGAGGAGTAAGTAAGACTAATAAAACTGAACTGATTTGAACATGGGGGAGTCTTTCCGGATTCCAGACGTACCTGCTGTGGCGTTTTGGGGATTTTCATCCATAATTATGACGTTGATGGCGATAGAATAGCGGAGATTTTGATCATAAGACTCCGGCTTCTACAATGTAGAGATTTGGGGAACATAGACTCTGAACAATCTTCGTGTGCAGGTATGCTCAGATTCAAATTCCTATGTAATGTATAATTTTTTTCCCCCACAAATAGATGCATAAATACTCACGTTTTATCCAAGGATCAGGCACAACATCCCATTCACCACATCCTTCCCATACTTGTTCACAAATATCTCAGACATGCAGATACACAGACACACACACACACAGATAGACAGACAGACAGACAGACACACACGCACGCACGCACGCACGCACACGCACGCACACACACACACACAAAGTTTCAGATGAGTAGGCATCCATGGGCATGCTTCCATAGGTACAGTCTCGCATTAGTCTTCAGAGAGAGAGAGAGAGAGAGAGAGAGAGAGAGAGAGAGAGAGAGAGAGAGAGAGGAGAGAGAGAGAGAGAGCTGGTTGGGTCGAAAGGGTGTACAGTAAGCTGGAAGACACTGTCTATTGCACAATGTCTGGAAGGAAAATACACCCTTCCTTTGCTACGCACGTTCTTGTTGACGCTCTCTTCAACTTCCTGTTGCCACAGCCTCCTTCTTTGAAAGACGACCTTGACCTCCTGGATGAAGCACCCAGCTCAACTTTCTCCTCCCTTTCGCCATATATTTGTAAATCAGTGCACAAGACAGTTCAGTAACTCTTTTATCTTTTGAGAGGGAGAGAGAGAGAGAGAGAGAGAGAGAGAGAGAGAGAGAGAGAGAGAGAGAGAGCTCTGCTATATTGCCTCACATTCAAAGACCCTGCAGCATCACTGAAAAGAGACTGTGCGCCATTGTCCCTGTGCAAATCCTCTAATGGAGACAGGAACCTGGGCTGGGACAGATGGAAGAGGAAGCAAAGCCAAGCAGACTGGATTGATCCAGACTGTGGAAGAGGCTTTCAGGGTTCCAGACCTGTGTTCCTGTTTCTGTAGAACCCGTCTCTTGTTTCTTGGGTCTATGAGCTGCGTGATCACTCTTAATCTTTTCACATGTGAGAAAATTAGATCCCCTTCTAATGTTAAAACATTTCCTCAATTCCCTGTCCTTATTTTGTTGGTATACACTGAAGCTGCGAAATGTCTTGTTATGACGAACTCGTCAATCGTCTGCTTGAGAACGGCAATGAAAAATGGCCTGGACTAAGTGGAAGAGGGACGTTAGATGAATTGGAATTATGACGTAAGAGATGATGTCTATCACAGGTTGTAACATCAGATGTAAAGAAAGAAGAAGCCTTCAAGGAGCTAAGGGGAGGTTAAAAATCAAGAAGAAGAAGAAGATGAAGAGGAAAGAAAGAAAGAGAATAAGAATACAGAATGCAGGGAAAAAAGGAACAGAAGAGAAGAAAGAGATGGAAAGGAGAATGAGAAAAAGAAGACGAAACAAAAAGGAGGAGATTGAGGAAGACAGAGAAGAAGAAGAGAGAAGAAGAAGAAGAAGAAGAAGAAGAAGAAGAAGAAGAAGAAGAAGAGAAGTATTTACCACGAGGAGAACAAACTAAATCCAGACACACCACTGGATGCTTGTCTCCTGAGTCCACAATGCAGGCAATGAATGTGGGAAGACTGATGGCCAAAGGTTGAATGGAAAGACGGCTTCAGTCTTCTTGGAATACAAACACCTAACCATGCCTTTAGAAAGGTCAACACTTTTTGTGTTCCCCACACCCCCTCGTTGATGCTTTCGCCAATGTCCTTGACCAAACTTGACACAGCTCTCATCTTCACAAAGTAACCTTGATCTCTGAGACAAAAGATCAACCTCCACTTGATCGTCCGTCCTGCCCTGTTTTCAATTAGTTCTCAAACCACTTCAGGCCAGGCGCTCTTAGTTTGTGAGGGAGATTTGTACTCTCTATTCCATTGCTCCACATTCATCCAGTCCACACCGTCATTCAAAAGAGATTTGATGCGTTATTGTCGGCGGCGGATATCCTCTAATGGGGACGGGAATGAAGAATGTAACAGATCGAAGAGGAAGTGAGGCCAAGAAGACGGAACTGATCTGAAATGTGGAACAGTCTCCCAGGTTTCCAGACGAACCTGCATGTATCTTTAGGAAATGTGGTCTGGCTGTTTCCTGTATTGTGATGGCTGCCTGTTTCTACGGTCGTCTGGGTGTTTCCCATATTGTGATGGCTGCCTGTTTATACAGTGGTCTGGCTGTTTCCTGTATTGTGATGGCCGCCTGTTTATACAGTGGTCTGGCTGTTTCCTGTATTGTGATGGCTGCCTGTTTTATACGGTCGTCTGGCATTCTGTTAGAATTTATCCTGCTCAGCATTAGCTACCCCTCCTTCTCTTCCCTGGCCTCCAGCTGGCTGCTGATACATCGATCTGGTCTGCTTGATCAGTAGGCCTGCTCTCTTCCAACCTTCACCTTTTTCTCTCCTTAACATTTTGTCTCCCTTCCTCTTCTGCACTTTTCAATGATCATGATGCAAGCTTGAATGGGGACTGAAGCTAACGGCTGTGACGTTTTGTGGATTTTCAACCATAATTCTGACGTTGACGGCCATTGAAAGCGTCGAAAGGGCATGGTGCAAATGGAGATTGATCAAGAGACTGTGGCTTCTACAAGGTAGAGATCTGGAGAACAGAGAGTCTGAATGATCTTCATATGCAGGTGTGTTGAAATTCAAATGCCAATGTAGTGTATGATTTTCTTTCCTGCAAATAAGTGCAGACACACAGATATAAACACACAGACACACACAGATGGAGAGACACATGCACACACACACACACACACACACACACACACACACACACACACACACACACACACACACACACACACGCAAACCACACACACACACACACACACACACACACACACACAACACACAACACACACACACACACACACACACACACACAACACACACACACACACACACACACACACACACACACACACACACACACACACACACACGTCAGTGGGCATCCACGGGCGTATTTACACAAGTACACAGCCACATAAGTCTCCCGAGGAGAGAGAGAGAGAGAGAGAGAGAGAGAGAGAGAGAGAGAAGAGAGAGAGAGAGAGAGAGAGAGAGAGAGAGAGAGAGAGAGAGAGAGAGGAGAAGGAGAGAGAGAGAGAGAGAGCTCTGCTATATTGCCTCACATTCAAAGACCCTGCAGCATCACTGAAAAGAGACTGTGCGCCATTGTCCCTGTGCACATAAACTAATGGAGACAGGAACCAGGGCTGGGACAGATGGAAGAGGAAGCAAAGCCAAGCAGATTGGATTGATCCAGACTGTGGAAGAGGCTTTCAGTGTTCCAGACCTGTGTTCCTGTTTCTGTAGAACCTGTCTCTTGTTTCTTGGGTCTTTGTGCTGTGTGATCACTCTTAATCTTTTCACATGTGAGAAAATTAGATCCCCTTCTAATGTTAAAACATGTCCCCAGGTCTCTGTCCTTATATTGTTGCTATACACTGGAAGCGCGAATTTCTTGATATGACGAATACGTCAATCGTCCGGAAATGGCAATGAAAAAATGGCCTGGACTAAATGGAAGAGGGACGTTAGATGAATTGGAATAATGACGTAATTGGTTGTAACATCAGATGTATAGAAAGAAGAAGTCTTCAAGCACGTAAAGTGAGGTGAAAAAATCAAGAAGAAGAAGAAGAAGAAGAAGAAGAAGAAGAAGAGGAAAGAAAGATTGAGAACAAGAATTAGAATTCAGAATGCAGGGGAAAAGGGAACAGAAGAGAAAAAATCGATGTAAAGGAGAAAAAAAAAGAAAAATAAATAGAAGAAAAAGGAGGAGGAGAAGGAAGACAGATAAAGAGTAGGGAGAAGAAGAAGAAGAAGAAGAAGAAGAAGAAGAAGAAGAAGAAGAAGAAGAAGAAGAAGAAGAGAAGAAGAAGAAGAAACAGCAGCTACGAGAAGAAAATACATCCAGACACACCATTGGATGCTCGTCTGCTGAGTCCACAATAGACACAACAATGACAGGAAGACTGATGGCAGGAAGGCGAGTGGAAAGACTGCTTCAACCTTCTTGGAATACGAGCACCTGACGACACCAAGGCCTCCTTTGTGGCATAATGTCTGGAAGGAAGGTCAACACTTGTTCTGTCCCCGCACCCCCTCGTTGATGCTCTTGCCAATTTCCTGACCCCTCTCAACACAGCCCCCATCTCCATAAAGCAACATCGATCTTCGAAACAATTATCACCCTCCACTTGATCAACTTTCGCCATGTTTTGTGAATTAGTCCACAAGACAGTTCAGTAATTCTTTTATCTTTTGAGAGAGAGAGAGAGAGAGAGAGAGGAGAGAGAGCTCTGCTCTACTGCCGCACATTTAGACCCGCAGCGTCACTGAAAAGAGACTCGGTGCGCCATTGTCCCTGTGCAAATCCTCTAATGGAGACAGGAACCTGGGCTGGGACAGATGGAAGCAAAGCCAAGTAGACTGGATTGATCCAGACAGTGGAAGAGGCTTTCATGGTTCCAGACCTGTGTTCCTGTTTCTGTAGGGTCTGTCTCTTTGTTTCATGGTAATGTGTCTTACATTTTTTTCATGTGAGAAAGTTATTGCTCACTTTTAACGTGAAAACCATTCCTCAGTTCCCCATCCTTATGTTTGATGCTATTAAACTGAAGCTTTGAAATTTGTTAATATCACTGTTACGCCAGTCATGACTCTGGGAACGGCAATGAAAAAGACCTGGAAGAAATAGAAAAGGGATTTTGAATAACGTGGACTCATTACTTGACAGAAGGTGTCCTCATAGATCGGTCATTTTGTTTTGAACATCCGATGAAAAGACAGAAGAAGTATAGAAGTATGAAGATGAAGAATCAACAAAAAATGGAGAAGAAAAAGAAGATGAAGAAGGAGGAGGAGGAGGAGGAGGAGAAGAAGAAGAAGAAGAAGAAGAAGAAGAAGAAGAAGAAGAAGAAGAAGAAGAAGAAGAAGAGAGACGACGACGACGACGACGACGACGACGACGACGACAACGACGACGACGACGAGGAGGAGGAGGAGGAGGAGGAGGAGGAGGAGGAGGAGGAGGAGGAGGAGGAACAAGAAGAACAAGAACAAGAAGAAGATGATGATGAGAAAAAGAAAGGAAGAAGAAGAAGAAGAAGAAGAAGAAGAAGAAGAAGAAGAAGAAGAAGAAGAAGAAGAAGAAGCATTAACTATGATGAAGCATTAACCACTGGAAACTCTTCTCCTGAGTCCACAATAGAGACAATGATGACAGGCAGACTGATGACCAGAGGGCGAGCGGAGAGAGTATTTCAACCTTCTTGGAATACAAACAGCTGACGACGCCAAGACCTCCTTTTTGCTGCACAAGGTCTGGAAGAAAAGTCAACACTTTTTGTCCCTGCACCCCCTCAATAACGCTCTTGGCAATTTCCTGACCCATCTTGACACAGCCCCCATCTCTATGAAGCAACATCGATCTTCGAAACAAAAGATCAGCCTCCACTTGCTCGTCCGTTCTGCCCTGTTGTGAATTAGTTCTCAAACCACTTCAGGCGCTCTAGGAGAGGGTTGTCAGAGTGTAGTGCTCTCCGCTCCATTGCTCCACATTCACCCAATCCACAACGCCATTCAAGAGAGATTTGGTGCGCGAATGTCGGCAGTCGAAATCCTCTAATGGAGGTGGGAATTAAGGCTGTGACGGATCGAAAAGGAAGTAAGGCCAAGAAGACTGAACTGATCCGGAATGTGGAAAGGTTTGTGACAGATGGAAGAGTAAGATTCATGAGACTGAACCGATTTGAATATGGAGGTGTCTTTCAGCATTCCAGAGATTTGGAGCGTGAATGTGGCAGCGGAAATCCTCTTATGGAGACAGGTATGAAGGCTGTGACAGATGGAAGAGGAAGTGAGGCCAAGAAGACTTAACTGATCTGGAATGTGGAAGAGTCTTTCAGGATTCCAGACGTACCTGCCTGTATCTTCCGGAAATGTGGTCTGGCTGTTTCTTGTATGTTTCTGGCCGCCTGTTTATACAGTCATCTGGCTGTTTCCTGTATTGTGATGGCTGCCTGTTTATACAGTCGTCTGGCTGTTTCTTGTATTGTATTGGCTGTCTGTTTATAGTCATCTGGCTCTTTCCTGTATTGCGATAGTTGCCTGTTTATAGAGTCGTCTGGATGTTTCTTGTGTTAATGATGGCTGCCTGTTTATATAGTCGCCTGGCTGTTTCCTGTATTGTGATTGCTGCCTGTTTATACAGTCGTCTGGCTGTTTCCTATATGTTGACAGCTACCTGTTTATACGGTCGTCTGGCTGTTTCCTGTACTGTGACGGCTGCTTGTTTATGCAGTGATCTGGCTGTTTCCTGTATTGTGATGGCTGTCTGTTTATAAAGTCTCCTGGCTGTTTCTCGTATGTTGATGGCTGCCTGTTTAAACAGTTGTCTTGCTGTTTCCTGTATGTTGATGACTGCCTGTTTATACAGCCACCTGGCTTTCTGTTAGAACTGAACCTGCTCAGCATCAGCTCCCTCCTCCTCCTCTCTGGCCTTCAGCTGGCTGCTGATACATCGATCTGGTCTGCTACATTAGTAGGCCTGCTTTCTTCTATCCTTCACTTTTTATCCTCCACATTTGCTCTCCTTCCCTTCATGGGGACTGAAGCTAAGAGCTTCAACATTTCTGTCGATTTTCATCCATAATTCTGAGGTTGATGGCCATTGCCACAAAACCAGGAAAAGGGGATGGGGTTTTTGATCAAGATGATTTTAGCTCCTAAAAAAGTAGAGGTCTGGAGAACATAGGTCTGAACGAACTTGCATTCAGTGCAATGCATGATTGCCTTTCACGTGAATAGATGCACAGATACTCTCCTTTTATGCAATAATCATACACCACCACCAAATCACCTCACTCATCCCATACTCATTCACAAACGTCACAGACATGCAGACACAGACACAGACACAGACACACACAGACACACACAGACACACACAGACACACAGACACACAGACACACAGACACACACACACACACACACACACACACACACACACACACACACACACACACACGCGTGCGCATGCTCGCACATACACATCCTTACGAGAGAGAGAGAGAGAGAGAGAGAGAAGAGAGAGAGAGGAGAGAGAGAGAGAGAGGGTCAGTCGAAAGAGTGGTACGGTCAAGCTGAAAGACAC
>CM065722.1:72182875-72190375 GCA_033310375.1 Conus canariensis | reverse complement strand
AGTCAAGCTGGAAGACACTGTCTCTCACACAATGTCTGGAAGGAAAGTACACTCTTCCTTTGCTACGCACATTCTTGTTGACGCTCTCTACAACTTCCTGCTCCAATGTGACACAGCCTCCTTCTTTGAAAGACGACCTTGACCTTTCTGGATGAAGGACCCAGCTCAACGTTCTCCTCCCTTCCGCCAGGTTTGGTGAATCAGTCCACAAGACAGTTCAGGAGCTACTTTATCTTTTGGAGAGAGAGAGAGAGAGAGAGAGAGAGAGAGAGAGAGAGAGGAGAGAGAGAGAGAGAGAGAGAGAGAGAGCTCTGCTCCATTGCCTCACATTCAAAGACCCCGCAGCATCACTGAGCAGAGACTCGGTGTGCCATTGTCCCTGTGCAAATCCTCTAATGGAGACAGGAACCCAGGCCGACACAGACCGAAGAGGAAGCAAAACGAGCAGACTGGATTGATCCAGACTGTGGAAGAAGCTTTCAGGGTTCCAGACATGTATGCCTGCCTGTCTCACTAGGGCCTGGCTTCTGGCTGCTTCCTGCTCCTGTCGGCTGCTGGCTCATGCCACTGAGCTCGTTGTCTTTCGAGAATGTTTACTACTTCTGCTTACCTCATAGCTTTCTTCGACATTTCTTTTCATCCTTTCATGTTAACCTTAAAGGTGAACTTTAAAAGTGTACACGGAAAAGCCATTCCTGTCCCTCTTTTTCTTTCGTTGTCGAGTTTGCATGCTTTCTGTTTATAAAACCAAGGTATCGAATCGCAATGATTTATTCTGTTCAGTCCCCCAGCCCCCTCCCTTTGTGTGTGTGTGTGTATGTGTGTGTGTGGTGTGGTGTGTGTGTGTGTGAGTGTGTGTGTGTATATGTGTGTATGTGTGTGTGTGCGTGCGTGCGTGTGTGTGTGTGTGTGTGTGATGCTTAATCTACCTTGATTACATTTAAGGTTTGCAGTAACGCGTTTGAAATGTTCAGTGTCTAGCCATTGAGCTAGAACAGATCAGCACATTGATATCAGCGCAGTGGATTGTTGCCTTTCTATTTTACGAATGCAGGCACACAGACAGACAGACAAGCAGTCAGAAAGACAGACAGGCAGACAGACAGTATAGCGTATATTTTACTCTCCTCTCTCTATCTCTGTGTCTCTGTAGCATGCACGCACGCATGCACGAACGCAATCATGCATTTATGCATGTAGGCACGCATGCAAAGACACACGCACGCACACAGACAGATTGACAGACAGACAGACAGACAGACAGACACACACACACACACACACACACACACACACACACACACACACACTCACACACACACGCACACCATGTCCACCCAGCATGGGGAGGAAAACCGTAATTTGTGAAGAGAGCCTTATGGAAACACGGGACGCAATCGGAAGTCACCAAGCCTCTAAGTGGCGGTATCTGTGTAATTGTTTCCCTTGTACCGTAGATTGGCTTTGCTGAGCAACATGTGTGGGTCGACAAGTGAACCAGCTTTCATATCAAATCTTTCCCGGATTTATCAGCGTACGCTTCGGGCGTTTGTCGTCATAGTCCATCTGCATCTACATTATGTACCCGAACGTTTAATGTCCCCTCATCATTGGGACTCTTTCAAAACAAATCGTAGGAGTTTCTTCGTTTTTAACATTTTCCTTCTTTCTTGATTCTGTTCTTTGTACAATATCTTCCGTGCTCGTGTTCTGCTTTAGCGATTCATTCACATTTACGTTGCTCAGGAATCCATACACAATGTGTTGTGTTTCTCCATCTCTGGAATTTATAATTTGGCCCTAGCGTTGGATTTATCAGTTTGTAATTAAGTTTAAAAAGGGAGTGAACAAAATGGTAGATCAATAACAGAGGATTTATTTATAATAAAGGATAGGTGTAGCCATACCGTTAAAAAGCACACACACCACACACACACACACACACACACACACACACACACACACACACACACACACACACACACACATCCTCCACACCACGAAATTTCAGTTGAGTTGATATCCACCTACTGGGTTACCTTCAGACCAGACTTAGTGCCAGAATAATGTCTAAACGGAATTATACGTGGATGTGATCTGTTAAAGTCCAAAAGGTTGGAACCAGTCGAAAAGATGTCAAATTATTTGTATTGTGGTCAAAATGTAGAACGAATGGTCTGAAGTGGGTGAAGGAGTGATTAAAACATCGGAAATAAAACTCACTGAGAAGATAAGAATCAGAAAAGGCCAAGGCGTTGGACATCTTTCGATCCTAAGGTCCTTTCAAGCAATTAACCCTATCCGTACATTGAGTTTAACCATGTACACATTATAGACTAAGAAGAAGAAGGAGAAACAAGAGGATGAAGAAAAAAGAGGAAGACGAAAAAAAGAGGAGGAAGAAAAAATAGAAGAAAAAGAGAACTGTACACAGCACTGGATGCTTGTCTTTTGAGGCAAAGACGACAGGAAGACTGATGGCCAGAGGGCGAGTGGACAGACTGTGACAGTGATGTCTGAAAACAAACAGCTGACGACTCCCAGACCTCGTCTTTTACATAATGTCTAGAAGGAAGGTCAACGCTTCTTCTGCCCTGCGCGCTATTGTTTATGCTCTTGCCAATTTCCAGACGCTTCTTGAAACAGCGTGCACCCTCACAACGCAGCCATGACTGCAAAAAAGAAGGAACCATTTCAACCTCCTCCTCCATTCAATGTCAGTTTCCTCAGAGAGAGAGAGAGAGAGAGAGAGAGAGAGAGAGAGAGAGAGATCCGGTCCATTGCTCCGTATTTAACGAGCCCACAGCTTTATTGAAAAGAGCTTCGATGGTGCAATTGTGCTCGTGCTAATCGTCTAATGGAGACAGGAATCTTGGCTGTGACGGATTGAAGAGGAAGTAAGGCCATACACTCCTGACTGAGCCAGACTATGAAGGAGTCTTTCAAGGTTCCACCTGTCTCGCAAGGATCTGTCTTTTGGTTATTTCCAGTGCCCGAGGGTTGTTTGAATAGGCTTCATTTTGTCCCCAGTGAGAAAGTTATACCCCCTTTAAGACTCGTAGGTTGTCTTCTAGCGTACTTTCCTTTTATGGATTCTTAAAGATAGATGTTGAAATTTAAAAAAAAAATGTATCTGACAGATATGACTATAACTTTAGCTATTAGTTTTAGAATGGCTCTCAAAGAGATAAAAGGCAAAAACAAAACAAAGAAAGAAAAAAACAGGAAAAAAAAATTGAAAGCATAACAGGAAAAGAACGTGGAGTTGACAGGAAGCTTGACATGATATAACAAGCGATGTAGAGAATGGTTGATTTCTGAGCAATAGATGTAAGTGTAAGTTAGAAACAAAAGGTAGAGAAGAAGAAGAAGAAGAAGCAGAAGCAGAAGAAGCAGAAGAAGAAGAAGAAGAAAGAAGAAGAAGAAGAAGAAGAATAGAAGAAGTAATAAGAGTTGTATGGTAGTAAGAACGGGAAAATGGCAGCGGGAAAATTAATGGCCAGATGGCCAGTAACAAGACCGCAACAGACATGCCAGAATACCTATGACTGACAATCTGAACAGGACTGTCCCAGAGTCTGGCATTATTGTCATCTTCCTTCCCAGATCTGTCAATGTCCAGGCGCATCTTGACACAGCTGTCTTCACCAACATGTCAGCCATGAACCCTATTGCCCTTCCCACTTCCATTCCCCTCTCCATTTCCTTGACTAAGGACCCATCCCACCCTTCTCCACGTGGCCATGTCATGATTAGTGCACAGATCACTTCACGCTTTCTTTGCCGTCTTTGGGCCAAGCCAGAAAACTTGAGCTCCGTTGCTCCGCATTCACCCAGCCTGTGTCTTCACTGAAAAGAACGTGACCATGCTATTGTGCTTGGGCAAGGTGTCTGATGATGTGACGAATCTGGGCTGTGACGGGTCAAACGGGATGAACAGTCAAGCAGACTGGTTTGAATGAGACTGTGGAAGAAGTATTCAGTGCTCCAGTTGAGTTGGGGCAATGTACGTTTGCTGGTTACTAGTCTAATTTGAGTCTTGTCTCCTGTAAGAAAGTCTCTTTTCCATTCAAAGCCCATTCCCCCGATTTTCACCTCCAGTATGATTTTGTGAATAGAAGTTGGAAATAAAGGATTCGCCCATCGATCCTAACCATTACACCAATCATCACTTGTATCATGGTGTTGAATACGTTTAGAACAGTTCCTGTCTATAAAACAAGTGTAAAGAGAGTGGACAGGCTCATAGTCAATTGAATAGATCGTTTGCCTGCGAAGCTGCGGTCGTGAGTTCCAAACACTCGTGGGGTTGGATTTTTATGGCTTGAAAAACTGTTTATGTCCACCCAGCAGTCAATGGGTACATGACTCAGGTGAAACAGAGGGATGGGCTACGCCTTCCATCATGCTGTGCCCCAGACACGGTGAACCTGTGACAGTTCACTGCTCATGCAGACATTAAGCTATGACACTTTCACCTTTATCTTAAAAGAATGAAATAGAGAAAGAGAAGAAGACAAATAAAGGGATATAGTAAAACCTGCTAATCCTGTCACATATGAGAAGAAAGATACATCTCATGTCATCACCACATTTAAGTCTGAAGGCGTTCCTTCAGCTTCATTCCTTTTGTACAGTAGCGTGTGGTGGAAATCCTTAATGATACTCTAGCCATGTCCAAAAGAGATTTGGGCAACAGCCTCCACTCCCTACAAGCAATAACGATCTCTATAACCAAGGACCAGTCTCTTCTACCCTCCATCAGGTTTTGGCTAAGGCCAATTATATGTGCAGGCACACTTATATCTTTGACAGAGAGAGAGAGAGAGAGAGAGAGAGAGAGAGAGAGAGAGAGAGAGAGACAGAGACAGAGAGACAGAGAGAGACAGAGGGAGAGAGAGAGAGAGAGAGAGAGAGAGAGAGAGAGAGAGAGAGAGTGCTTTGCTCCACTGCCTCACATTCAGAGCCCACAGCGTCACTGAAAAAGACTCAGTGCGCCATTTTCCTTGTGCAAATCCTCTAATGGAGACAGGAACCTGGGCCGACACAGACCGAAGAGGAAGCAAAGCCAAGCAGACTGGATTGATCCAGACTGTGGAAGAGGCTTCCAGGGTTCCAGACCTGTGTTCTTGTCTCCATGGGACCTGTCCCCTGCTTCATGGGTCTGCAAGGGGCGTGGTCAGTCTTATTCTTTTCACTTGTGAGAAAGTTAGCCATGCTTTGAACGTCAAAACGTTGGACCGATTCCCCATCCATGATGTATGATACTATACACTGAAAATGCGAAATTTCCTCACGTGATGAATAGGAATCATTAGTTTGAGAACGCGAAAAACAGCTTGGACTAAATGGAAAAAGGGACGTTGAATGAATTAGAATATGACTTGATAGATGATGTTCGTCAGAGACTTGTCATTTTTGGAACATCGTTCATGAGGACGATGAGGAAAAGTGAGGAAAAAACAAGAAGAAGAAGAAGAAGAAGAAAAAGAAGAAGCATTAGCCACGATGAGAACAGATTTAAACAAGACACGCCACTGGATGCTCGACTCCTGAGTCCACAATAGAGACAATGAAGACAGGAAGACTGATGCCCAGAGGGCAAGTGGAAAGACTGCTTCAACCTTCTCGGAATACAAACACCTGACGACACCAAGACCTCCTTTGCCGCATAATGTCTGAAAGGAAGGTCAACATTTTTTTCTGTCCCCGCACCCCCTGATTCACGCTCTTGGCAATTTCCTGACCCGTCTTGACACAGCCCCCATCTCTGTGAAGCAACATCGATCTTCAAAACAAAAGATCAACCTCCACTTGATCGTCCGTTCTGCCCTGTTTTGAATTAGTTCTCAAACCACTTCAGGTGCTCTTAATCTGGGAGAGGGTTGGCAGAGTGTAGTGCTCTCCGCTCCATTGCTCCACATTCACCCAGTCCACAACGCCATTCAAAAGAGATTTGGTGCGCAATTATTGGCAGCAGAAATCGTCTAATGGAGACACGAATTAAGGCTGTGATGGATGGAAGAGGAAGTAAGGCCAAGAAGACTGAACTTATCTGGAACGTGGAAGGGTCTTTCAAGATTCCAGAAGTAACTGCCTGTATTTTCCAGAAATGTGGTCTGGCTGTTTCCTGTATTGTGATGATTGCCTGTTTCTATGGTCGTCTGGTTGTTCCCCATATTGTGATGGCTGCCTGTTTATACAGTGGTCTGGCTGTTTCCTGTATTGTGATGATTGCCTATTTATACAGCGGTCTGGCTGTTACCTGTATTGTGATGGCTGCCTGTTTATACAGTCATCTGGCTTTTGTTAGAACTGACTCTGTTCAGCAACAGCTCCCTCCCTCCTCCTCCATCTCCCTGGCCTCCAGCTGGCTGCTGATACATCGATCTGGTCTGCTACAACAGTAGACCTGCTCTCTTCCACCCTTCACTTCTCTCCTCCACATTTTCTCCCCGTCTCTTCATGGGGACTGAAACTAAGAGCTTTAACATATTTGTCGATTTTCATCCATAATTCTGACGTTGATGGTCATAGCCACAAAACCAGGAAAAGGGAATGGGGTTTTTGATCAAGATGTTTTAGCTCCAATAAAGTAGAGGTTTGGAGAACAAAGGTCTGAACGAACTTGCATGCCGTGCAATGTAAGAGTCCCTTTCACGTGAACAGATGCACAGGTACTCTCCATTTACACAATAATCATACATAACCACCTAACCACCTCACTCATCCCATACTCATTCACAAACAGCACAGACACGCAGACACAGACACAGACGCACACATAGATATAGACACACACACACCGACAGATAGGCAGACAGACAGATAGACAGACAGACAGACAGACAGACAGACAGACAGACACACGCAAATATGCATGTTTACACACACACACACACACACACACACACACACATGCACGCACACACACACACACACACACACACACCCCACAGAGAGAGAGAGAGAGAGAGAGAGAGAAGAGAGAGAGAGAGAGAGAGATGCTCCACTACCTCACATCCATAGAGCCCACAGAGTTTATGAAGAGAGATTTGGTGCACCATTGTCCTTAGGCAAATCCTCTAATAGAGACAGGAACCTTGGCTGGGACAGATCGAAGTGGAAGCCAAGCCAAGCAGACTGCATCGATCCATCTGGGAGAGGCTGTCAGGGTTCCAGACCAGTGTTGCTGTTGCTGTAGGTCCTGTCTCCTACAGCACTGAAGCTGCAAAATTTCTCGATAAGATGGTTACGCCAATGATCGTTTTGAGAATAGCATTGAAAAGGGAGCTGGACCAAATGGAAGAAGGACGTTGACTGAGATGGAATAATGAAGTGAGAAGATGATGTCCCTCATAGATCGATTTTTTAAACATTAGATGTAAAGAAATAAGTCTCAAAGTAGGATGAGGAAGAGTAAACAAAGAAGAAGAAGAAGAAGAAGAAGAAGAAGAAGAGAAGAAGAAGAAGATGAGAAGAAGATGAAGAAGAAAAAGA
>CM065722.1:72157875-72177875 GCA_033310375.1 Conus canariensis | reverse complement strand
GCCCACAGCTTTATTGAAAAGAGCTTCGATGGTGCAATTGTGCTCGTGCTAATCGTCTAATGGAGACAGGAATCTTGGCTGTGACGGATTGAAGAGGAAGTAAGGCCATACACTCCTGACTGAGCCAGACTATGAAGGAGTCTTTCAAGGTTCCACCTGTCTCGCAAGGATCTGTCTTTTGGTTATTTCCAGTGCCCGAGGGTTGTTTGAATAGGCTTCATTTTGTCCCCAGTGAGAAAGTTATACCCCCTTTAAGACTCGTAGGTTGTCTTCTAGCGTACTTTCCTTTTATGGATTCTTAAAGATAGATGTTGAAATTAAAAAAAAAATGTATCTGACAGATATGACTATAACTTTAGCTATTAGTTTTAGAATGGCTCTCAAAGAGATAAAAGGCAAAAACAAAACAAAGAAAGAAAAAAACAGGAAAAAAAAATTGAAAGCATAACAGGAAAAGAACGTGGAGTTGACAGGAAGCTTGACATGATATAACAAGCGATGTAGAGAATGGTTGATTTCTGAGCAATAGATGTAAGTGTAAGTTAGAAACAAAAGGTAGAGAAGAAGAAGAAGAAGAAGCAGAAGCAGAAGAAGAAGAAGAAGAAGAAGAAGAAGAAGAAGAAGAAGAAGAAGAATAGAAGAAGTAATAAGAGTTGTATTGGTAGTAAGAACGGGAAAATGGCAGCGGGAAAATTAATGGCCAGATGGCCAGTAACAAGACCGCAACAGACATGCCAGAATACCTATGACTGACAATCTGAACAGGACTGTCTCAGAGTCTGGCATTATTGTCATCTTCCTTCCCAGATCTGTCAATGTCCAGGCGCATCTTGACACAGCTGTCTTCACCAACATGTCAGCCATGAACCCTATTGCCCTTCCCACTTCCATTCCCCTCTCCATTTCCTTGACTAAGGACCCATCCCACCCTTCTCCACGTGGTCATGTCATGATTAGTGCACAGATCACTTCACGCTTTCTTTGCCGTCTTTGGGCCATGCCAGAAAACTTGAGCTCCATTGCTCCGCATTCACCCAGCCTGTGGCTTCACTGAAAAGAACGTGACCGAGCTATTGTGCTTGGGCAATGATGTGACGAATCTGGGCTGCGACGGGTCAAAGGGGATGAACAGTCAAGCGGACTGGTTTGAATGAGACTGTGGAAGAAGTATTCAGTGCTCCAGTTGAGTTGGGGCTATGTACGTTTGCTGGTTACTAGTCTAGTTTGAGTCTTGTCTCCTGTAAGAAAGTCTCTTTTCCATTCAAAGCCCATTCCCCCGATTTTCACCTCCAGTATGATTTTGTGAATAGAAGTTGGAAATAAAGGATTCGCCCATCGATCCTAACCATTACACCAATCATCACTTGTATCATGGTGTTGAATACGTTTAGAACAGTTCCTGTCTATAAAACAAGTGTAAAGAGAGTGGACAGGCTCATAGTCAATTGAATAGATCGTTTGCCTGCGAAGCTGCGGTCGTGAGTTCAAACCACTCGTGGGGTTGGATTTTATGGCTTGAAAAACTGTTTATGTCCACCCAGCAGTCAATGGGTACATGACTCAGGTGAAACAGAGGGATGGGCTATGCCTTCCATCATGCTGTGCCCCAGACACGGTGAACCTGTGACAGTTCACTGCTCATGCAGACATTAAGCTATGACACTTTCACCTTTATCTTAAAAGAATGAAATAGAGAAAGAGAAGAAGACAAATAAAGGGATATAGTAAAACAAGAGCAACCTGCTAATCCTGTCACATATGAGAAGAAAGATACAACTCATGTCATCACCACATTTAAGCCTGAAGGCGTTCCTTCAGCTTCATTCCTTTTGTACAGTAGCGTGTGGTGGAAATCCTTAATGACACTCTAGCCATGTCCAAAAGAGATTTGGGCAACAGCCTCCACTCCCTACAAGCAATAACGATCTCTACAACCAAGGACCAGTCTCTTCTACCCTCCATCAGGTTTTGGCTAAGGCCAATTATATGTGCAGGCACACTTTATCTTTGAGAGAGAGAGAGAGAGAGAGAGAGAGAGAGAGAGAGAGAGAGAGAGAGAGAGAGAGAGAGAGAGAGAGCTTTAGCTTTGCTCCACTGCCTCACATTCAAAGCCCACAGCATCACTGAAAAAGACTCAGTGCGCCATTGTCCTTGTGCAAATCCTCTAATGGAGACAGGAACCTGGGCCGACACAGACCGAAGAGGAAGCAAAGCCAAGCAGACTGGATTGATCCAGACTGTGGAGGAGGCTTCCAGGGTTCCAGACCTGTGTTCTTGTCTCCATGGGACCTGTCCCCTGCTTCATGGGTCTGCAAGGGGCGTGGTCAGTCTTATTCTTTTCACTTGTGAGAAAGTTAGCCATGCTTTGAACGTCAAAACGTTGGACCGATTCCCCATCCATGATGTATGATACTATACACTGAAAATGCGAAATTTCCTCACGTGATGAATAGGAATCATTAGTTTGAGAACGCGAAAAACAGCTTGGACTAAATGGAAAAAGGGACGTTGAATGAATTAGAATATGACTTGATAGATGATGTTCGTCAGAGACTTGTCATTTTTGGAACATCGTTCATGAGGACGATGAGGAAAAGTGAGGAAAAAACAAGAAGAAGAAGAAGAAGAAGAAGAAGAGAAGAAGAAGAAGAAGAAGAAGAAGAAAAAGAAGAAGCATTAGCCACGATGAGGACAGATTTAAACAAGACACGCCACTGGATGCTCGACTCCTGAGTCCAAATAGAGACAATGAAGACAGGAAGACTGATGGCCAGAGGGCAAGTGGAAAGACTGCTTCAACCCTCTCGGAATACAAACACCTGACGACACCAAGACCTCCTTTGCCGCATAATGTCTGGAAAGGAAGGTCAACATTTTTTTTCTGTCCCCGCACCCCCTGATTCACGCTCTTGGCAATTTCCTGACCCATCTTGACACAGCCTCCATCTCTATGAAGCAACATCGATCTTCGAAACAAAAGATCAACCTCCACTTGATCGTCCGTTCTGCCCTGTTTTGAATTAGTTCTCAAACCACTTCAGGTGCTCTTAATCTGGGAGAGGGTTGGCAGAGTGTAGTGCTCTCCGCTCCATTGCTCCACATTCACCCAGTCCACAACGCCATTCAAAAGAGATTTGGTGCGCAATTATTGGCAGCAGAAATCGTCTAATGGAGACAGGAATTAAGGCTGTGACGGATGGAAGAGGAAGTAAGGCCAAGAAGACTGAACTTATCTGGCTGCTGATGCATCGATCTGGTCTGCTACATCAGTAGATCTGCTCTCTTCCACCCTTCACTTCTCTCCTCCACATTTTCTCCCCGTCTCTTCATGGGGACTGAAGCTAAGAACTTTAACATATTTGTCGATTTTCATCCGTAATTCTGACGTTGATGGTCATAGCCACAAAACCAGGAAAAGGGGAATGGGGTTTTTGATCAAGATGATTTAGCTCCAATAAAGTAGAGGTTTGGAGAACAAAGGTCTGAACGAACTTGCATGCCGTGCAATGTAAGAGTCCCTTTCACGTGAACAAATGCACAGGTACTTTCCTTTTATACCATAATCATACACATAATCACCTCACTCATCACCTCACTCATCCCATACTCATTCACAAACAGCACAGACACGGAGACACAGACGCAGACACACACATAGACACAGACAGACAGACACACACACACACACACACAACACAGACAGACAGATAGACAGACAGACACACAGACAGGCAGACAGACACACACCCACGCACATTGACATGTTTACACACACACACACACACACACAAACACACACACACACACACACGTGCGCGCATGCGCACACACACACATACAGAGACAGAGAGAGAGAGAGAGAGAGAGAGAGAGAGAGAGAGAGAGAGATGCTCCACTACCTCACATCCATAGAGCCCACAGAGTTTATGAAGAGAGATTTGGTGCACCATTGTCCTTAGGCAAATCCTCTAATAGAGACAGGAACCTTGGCTGGGACAGATCGAAGTGGAAGCCAAGCCAAGCAGACTGCTCGATCCATCTGGGAGAGGCTGTCAGGGTTCCAGACCAGTGTTGCTGTTGCTGTAGGTCCTGTCTCCTACAGCACTGAAGCTGCACAATTTCTCGATAAGATGGTTACGCCAATGATCATTTTGAGAATAGCAATGTAAAGGGAGCTGGACCAAATGGAAGAAGGACGTTACTGAGATGGAATAATGACGTGATAGATGATGTCCCTCATAGATCGATTTTTTTAACATTAGATGTAAAGAAATAAGTCTCAAAGTAGGATGAGGAAGAGTAAACAAAGAAGAAGAAGAAGAAGAAGAAGAAGAAGAAGAGAAGAAGAAGAAGAAGAAGAAGAAGATGAGAAGAAGAAGAAGAAGCATTTACTTCGAGGAGAGCAAAATAGATCCAGACACACTACTGGATGCTCGTCTCCTGTGTCCACAAGAGACACAATGAGGACAGGAAGACTGATAGCCAGAGGGCGAGTGGAAAGACTGCTTCAGCCTTCTTGGAATACAAACACCTGACGACGCCAAGACCTCCTCTGCTGCATAATGTCTGGAAGGAAGGTCAACACTTTTTCTGTCCCCGCACCCCCTGATTCACGCTCCTGGCAATTTCCTGACCCATCTTGACACAGCCCCCATCTCTGTGAAGCAACATCGATCTTCGAAACAAAAGATCAACCTCCACTTGATCGTCCGTTCTGTCCTGTTTTGAATTAGTTCTCAAACCACTTCAGGTGCTCTTAATCTGGAGAGGGTTGGCAGAGTGTAGTGCTCTCCTCTCCATTGCTCCACATTCACCTAGTCCACAACGCCATTCAAAAGAGATTTGGTGCGCAGTTATTGGCAGCAGAAATCGTCTAATGGAGACAGGAATTAAGGCTGTGATGGATGGAAGAGGAAATAAGGTCTAGAAGACTGAACTTATCCGGAATGTGGAAGAGTCTTTCAGGATTCCAGACGTACCTGCCTATATTTTCCGAAAATGTGGTCTGGCTGTTTCCTGTATTTTGATGGCTGTCTGTTTATACAGTGATCTGGCTGTTTCGTGTATTGTGATGGCTTCCTGTTTATACAGTGGTCTGGCAGTTACCTGTATTGTTATGGCTGCCTGTTTATACAGTGGTCTGGCTGTTTTCTGTATCGTGATGACTGCCTGTTTATACAATCGTCTAGCTGTTTCGTGTATGGTGATAGCTGCCTGGTCATACAGTGGTCTGGCTGTTTCCTGTGCGTTGATGGATGCCTGTTTATACAGTCGTCTGGCTTTGTGTTAGAACTGACCCTGCTCAGCATCAGCTCCCTCCTCCTCCTCTTCCCTGGTCTCCAGCTGGCTGCTGGTATATCGATCTGGTCTGCTACATCAATAGACCTGCTCTGTTCCAACCTTCACCTTTCTCCTTTACGTTTTCCATCCTTTCCCCTCTATCATTTTTAATGATTACGATTTATACTTGAATGACCCCTAAATCTAAGAGCTATGGCACATTCAGGATTTTTGACCATACTTCTGATGGTGATAGCCATTAACACAAAAGAGTCGAAAGGACATCAGGCTAATTGAGATTTTAATCAAGACGTTGAGGCTTCGTTAGGATAGATGTCTGGAGAACATAGGGTCTGAACGATCTTCAGCTTGTGGTGAGCTTAGACTAAAACATGTGTGTAATGAATAATTCCCTTTCCTGCGAATACATAGATACACTCCTCATATCCACTCACCATTCACCCCACCCCTGTCACACTCATTCGCAAAAATCATAGACATAAGGACACACAGACATACAGACACGGACAGATACACAGACACATAGTCGCAGACACAGAGACAGACACACACTCATATATACACATGCATAGGTATTTGAACACACACACAGACAGACAGACAGACAGACAGACAGACAGACAACGAATAATACTCTCTCTCACACACACACATGCACACAAACACGCACGCGCACACACACACACACACACAACACACACACACACACACGCACGCACCACACACATACACACACACACACACACATACACACATAAGAATACATGTTCAGACTCACACACACACACACACACACACACACACACACACACACACACACACACACACACAACACACACACCAACAGCGACGACACGAGTTCATAGTAACATTTGCACAAGCACACACCCACATTAAGAGAGAGAGAGAGAGAGAGAGAGAGAGAGAGAGAGAGAGAGAGAGAGAGAGAGAAGAGAGTCGAAAGAGTGTCACAGTAGAGTGTCACAGACGACACTGTCTTAAGCACACTGTCTGGAGGAAAAGAACGGTCTTCCTTTGCTACACACGTTCTTGTTGACGCTCTCCCCAACTTCCTGCTCCATGTTGCCACAGCCTCCTTCCTTGAATGACGACCTCGACCTCCTGGATGAAGGTCCCAGCTCAACTTTCTCCTCCCTTCCGCCAGCTTTTGTGTATCAGTCCACAAGACAGTTCAGAAGCTCCTTCATCTCTGAGAGAGAGAGAGAGAGAGAGAGAGAGAGAGAGAGAGAGAGAGAGAGAGAGAGAGAGAGAGAGAGATTCTCCATGCCCCAACCATTTCATATTTTTGAGGAGAGAGAGAGAGAGAGAGAGAGAGAGAGAGAGAGAGAGAGAGAGAGAGAGAGAGAGAGAGATCTCCACACTTGCTCCATCGCCTCATATTTAAGAAGTCCGAATTAGTCTTGAAGAGAGATCTGGTGCACCATTGTCCCTGTGCAAATCCTCTAATGGAGACAGGAACCCAGGCCGACACAGACCGAACAGGAAGCAAAACCAAGCAGACTGGATTGATCCAGACTGTGGAAGAGGCTTTCAGGGTTCCAGACATGTATGCCTGCCTGTCTCCCTAGGACCTGGCTTCTGGCTGCTTCCTGCTTCTGTCGGCCGCTTGCTCATGGGCCTGAACTTGTCTTTCAGGAACATTCACCGTCTCCAGCGCATATATTTCTTCGAGATATGTTTACCATTCTGTTTGGTCCCCGAGATTGAACTCAAAGGATAAATATTTAAAAAGTAAACTTAAACACGAAGCTGATTGAATATGTTGTTTGTCTCTGTAGCTATGGCTTAGAGACAAACCATATTCATCAGCTTTGGAAATGCACTTCTCTATTGTTATCATATTCATTGTGTTTACATTTGTTTGGCTGTCAAGAGTTAGAAAGTTGTATTTTGAATGCTACCATTCTCAAGGATCATGACTCTTTCTCTCTCTTTCTCTCTCTCTGCATGCGTATGAGAGTGCGAGCGTATGCGCATGCGTGTGCGCGCGCGTGAGTATGTGTGCATATGTGTCTGATTCTGTTTCTCCTCCCTCCAGTTCTCTCTCTCTCTCTATGTATATCTCTGTCTGTCTGTCCATCCGTCTGTCAGTTCGTCTGTCTGTCTGTCTTTCTCCCCGATCCTCCATCTTCTCTTTTACTGCCAGCCCCCCCTCCCTCTCCCACCTTCTCCCCTCCTATCACCTTCTCTAACATTGTGCCCTAACTCTGAAGATCTATCTTTCTCTACTTCCTACCCTCCTACCCACACCACCCCCACAACACTGCTCTACACTCCTCCCGTCCCCTCTCCTCTCGCACTCTTCCCCTCCCCTCCCCTCCCCTCCCTTGTTTCTGTCTTATCGATTGTGGCTGGCCAAGCGGCGATTTCAGACTGGTGGTCCTGCTGGGTCTGAAGAGGACTGGAGGGACCCACTGTGGAGGGGAGATCAAAGCTAATTGGAATGTGATGACATCATTTCCTGGGAGGACTCTTTCAGAGATTCGGGACCGTTTGGAAGGCAGGTGTGGGGGTGGAGGCACAGGACGAAATCCTCAGAGGCTTCAGCACTGGCCGGTAGAAATGGAGGGAAGGGTGTATGTGGTTGTGTGTGTGTGGTTATATGTGTGTGTGTGTGTGGTGTGTTATGTGTGTGTGTGTGTGTGTGGTTGTGTGTGCGGTGTGTGTGTGTGTGTGTGTGTGTGTGTGTGTGTGTGTGGTGTGTGTGTGTGTGTGTGTGTGTGTGGTGAGAGAGAGAGAGAGAGAGAGTCGTTTTGCGGTGGGGAGAGTCCAATGAGAAAGGAATCAGGAAAAAAAAGGTTCGGTGGGGGTAGGTATGTGGGTGGGTGGGTGGATGGGAGATGCGCGCGCGCGCGCATGTGTGTGTGTATGCGTGTGTGTGTATGTGTGTGTGTGTGTGTGTGTGTGTGTGTAGTGTGTGTGTGTGTGTATAAGAGAGAGAGAGAGAGAGAGAGAGAGAGAGAGAGAGAGAGAGAGAGAGAGAGAGAGGGGAGACACTCTATCACTTCATATATGAGTTCATAAAGAAGGAAGAGAGATTTGGTGCTTTATTGTCCTAGTGCACATCCTCTAATGGAGACAGGAACCTGGGCTGGGACAGATGGAAGAGGAAGCAAAGCCAACAGACTGGATTGATCCAGACTGTGGAAGAGGCTTTCAGGGTTCCAGACATGTATGCCTGCCTGTCTCCCTAGGACCTGGCTTCTGGCTGCTTCCTGCTCCTGTCGGCTGCTTGCTCATGCCCCTGAGCTCGTTGTATTTCTGCAAACGTTCACTGTCTATGTCTAGCGCATGTATTTCTTCGAGATACGTTCACCCCCTTGTTTATTCGAAAAATGAAAAACACGAAGCCATTTGAATATGTTTATTTTGTCTCAATAAGCCATAAAGATATAATTGCACTGCTCTAATGTTATTCATTGTTATTTCGATTCGTTTGGTAGTCTAGTTACATTACTTCTATTTTTCCTTAAAAAGCTGACGACCATCACATTATTGAAAGAAAATCACAGACAAAAGTTGAATAGAAGACTAAAACTAATTCAAGAAAAACATTTCTGATTGTCAGAGTTAGAAAGCAGCATTTTTCAAGACTATCATTTTCAAGTACAATGTCAGTATAATCTCTCTCTCTCTCTCTCTCTCTCTCTCTCTCTCTCTCTCTCTGTATGTGCATGCGTGTGTGCATGTGTGCATGCGTGCGTGCACGTGTGCATTTCTGTGTGATTCTGTTTCTCCTCCCTCTCACTCCCCATCGATCTCTGTCTGTCCTTCTATTCGTCTGTAGGTCTCTCTGTCTGTCTGTCTTGCAGATCCTCCAGCTCCTCTTTCGCCGCCTGCCCCTCTCTCTCCCATCTTCCCTTTCCCCATCCTATCATCTTCTCTAGCATCCCTAATCTGAAGATGTATCTTCCTCTTCCCCCTCCCTGCCCTCCTAACCAACGCATCCCCACTCCCCCCGTCCACCTCCTCTCCCCTCTCCTCTCACACCCCTCCCCTCCCCTCCCCTCCCCCTTGTTTCTGTCTTATCGATTGTGGCTGGCCAAGCGGCGATTCCAGACGGGTGGTCCTGCTGGGTCTGAAGAGGACTGGAGGGACCCACTGTGGAGGGGAGATCAAAGCTAACTGGAATCTGATGACATCATTTCCTGGGAGGACTCTTTCAGAGATTCGGGACCGTTTGGAAGGCAGGTGTGGGGGTGGAGGTACAGGACTAAATCCTCAGCGGCTTCAGCACTGGTTGGGGTATGAACGGAGGGAGGGGTGTCGGTGTGGTTGTGGGTGGAGGGTGGGTTTGGGAGGTGTGTGTGTGTGTGTGAGGGTCGTTTTGTTGTGGGAAGAGTCGGATGAGAAAGGGATCAGGAAAAAGAAATACGGTTGGGGGTGGGGGGTGGGGGATGGGGGTGGGGGATAGGTACAGGACTAAATCCTCAGAGGGTACAGTTCTGGCCAGGTATGAATGAAGGGAGGGGTGCGGGTGTGGTCAGGGGTGGAGGATGGGGTGCGGTGTGGTGTGGTTGTGTATGTGTGTGTGTGTGTGTGTGTGTGGTGTGGGAGGGTGAGAGTAGAGAGAGAGAGAGAGAGAGAGAGAGAGAGAGAGAGAGAGAGAGAAATACGAATAGCATACGAATAGAGTAGTTTAATATGTTTTAGGCGTTCCAGACCCATTCACATAAGGATTGGTAAGGAAGGGGTGGGGGAAAGTGGAGGGCGCAGGAAAATGGTTGACGGGGCAGACGGACGGGGGGAGGGGGGGGGGGAGAACGCGAAGAGGAGGGAGGCGCGTATAACAGACGTATGTCGGAAACAAAGCAGGACAACTGGCCTCTACAACAGTTCATCGAGACATGGGTTCCACATCGCGGTATTAATCTACAAAACAACACCGGGACTGCCCATCTCATGCAGTCATAGGTGGAGATAAGGGGAAGAAATAGGGGGAGATAAGCATTCATATCTGCAGTGGTAGATAATTCCGCCTAACTAACAGTATGTGCTTGAGTGGGTGAATGGGGAAAAATAAAATAAATGCTTCTCAAAATGAGCCTTCAGCAAGCTTATAGTCTCCAAGGGGGAGACAATCTCCAATAGGGAGGAAACTCCCTATTTATTTTTCCCCATTCACCCACTCAAGCACATACTGTTAGTTAGGCGGAATTATCTACCACTGCGGATATGAATGCTTATCTCCCCCATTTCTTCAATCTAAGACATAAGAGCAAGCTTTGTTTATAACTGAATATATATATATATATATATATATTATATATATATAGATCAGTGTGGTTAAAAAGCCTAGAGTAATTCTACAAGTGCTCAACCCCTTCGGGAGCAACATTAGATAAGACAAGTATTAAAATTAATACCTCTTTTAATACTTGTCTTATCTCTCTCTCTTATTTTTTTTATATTTTTTTTTCTTAAGTCTTTGACTAATTTCTTGCGTACAAGTTTTTTTTTTTTCATTTACGTAATTTGTCTTTCGCATCTGCCTTTTTCTTCTTCTTCCTTTTGGTACGTTTTTATATTACACATTTCTTTTCATCCTTTTCGCTTTATTATATTACTGCTTGCATTTTTCTTTTTCTCTTTCTTCCTTTATTACGTTGTGTCTGATACCTTACTTTAATCCTTTCTTCTTTTATTTGTTTTTTTCTTAGACCTTAGTTTTTCTCTTTTTCTCTCTCGTCTGTTACGGTCTTATTTGTGTTGTTAATTTTGTCTTTCTTCCATTATGTCTTTGTTTTTGTTTTCACCTTCCCTGTAATTTTTTCTTCCTTCATCGATTTCTTTCTTAATTCTTTCTTTTTAACATCTTTTGTTTTTCTGTGTCTTCCGTTGTAATAGCCTTAAGCATTTTTTTTTTCTCTTCCTTCATCAATGTTTGTCCGCTACATTTTCCTCATGCTTCTTCCCTTAGTATTTTCTTCGCTACGTCTTTGTTAATATTATCGCTCTCTTTCTTATACTGCTCCTTCTTCATTGACTGATTTCTTTCTCACGTATTTCCCTTCCTCTGTTTTCTTTTATTACTTCCTTTCTTCGCACAGTTCAGTTTTTCTTTCTTCGTTTATTGATCTTCCATTTTATTTTTCATTCATCCTTTTCGTTATTATTTCGTTATTCTCATATTTTTTCTTTTTCCCTTTCTTCCTGTATTACTTTCTCTTTCAGCTTATTCGTTTTGTCTTCTTTCTTTATCAAATTCTTTTCTTTTTTCGTTTCATCTTCCTTTTCCTTCTTGCTTTCCTTTATCGCTTTCTTCCTTTCTTTCCGTTTCTCTTTCCTTTATTACCTTCTCTTTTACACCTCTCCTTTTGCCTCTCTTTCATAATCACACTCTTCCCTACATTGGCTTAAAAAAAAAAAATTTCTGCTTCTTCTTTTCCTTGTATTCTATGAGGACAAATAAAAATATCGTGTATTGTGTATCGTGTATCTTCTGCCTTCTTTCTCACGCCCTTCCCCTCTTTCTTCTTTTTATCAATTTGTTTGTATTAGCTGAACACAGCCGTATTTTATTGTTGTCATCCTCATCATCGTTGCCATCATCAACAATCACTTCACATCGTCTTCTCCCTCTATCACCCACATAGTGGTTGTCGCCCCTGTTCCCCGTCGTCTTCCTTGTTGATTATCATCACTGTCATCCAGTCTGGAGCGTGCGTTATCACACATTGTTTCTGCAGGCTTGCGAGGCCTTGTTAACATGCTAGTTAAAGCTCTAGGTGTGGGTTGGTAGGTGAGAGAGACTTCGAAGGTGCGCGCGCGCGCGCGCGTGTGTGTGTCTGTCTGCGTGCGTGCGTGCATGCGTGAGTGCATACGTGCGTGCGTCCGTACCTCTGCTTGTGTGTGTGTGTGTGTGTGTGTGTGTGTGTGTGTGTGTGTGTGTGTGTGTGTGTGTGTGTGTGTGTGTGTGTATCACAGCTCCTGGCTGTCTCATCCACCTGTTCTTTTACCTTGGAGGCTATTTTTTTTTTCTGTCCCAACCTCTGCGCCACCTCAGAGGCAGTGAACACACACGCCGCTCATTCCGACACCCCGTCCACAGCCACAGCCCGGTCAGCCCCGCCGCAGCCCCGGCACCGACAATCCACAGGGAGCAGTCAATGTCAAGTCGTCAAGAGGCAACCCACCGGAGAAGACACTGCACTGCTGCCGAGTCACTTCGGTGGTGTTCAGTGGCGCCTGTTCTGATCTAACATACGCAGGACACCACCTACTAAGCCCCCTACTGACGACAATAATTGCTTAGTCGCGGAGCCGGCGTGAGTGAGCTCTCCCTCCGGAGGGCGCCACCACGTCCGTCCAACGACAGCCCCTATGGACTCGCCGATACCGGTGACCCCGACGGAACCAAACCAAGGCCACAGACGTGGAGAGGACATCGAAACTGAGGTCACCATGAGAACAGGGCATGAAGGGCCACAGAATTTGAGACTTTTTTTTTTTTAATGCTGATCGATGAGAATGAGGATGATTAAGATGATGCTACGGATTTCCATTTCGGTCTGAGACTACATGACTGGGCTGTACTCCACGCTTCCCCTACAATATATCCCAGCGTCAACCAGGCCCGAGAGATACAGGCACCTGCAGTGTCGGCCAGGAAATTTGAGCAACACTCTCAGAAACGCATCCATTAAGTGGATGAAACTCGACTGTGTGGTCCCAGTCTTCCCAACTGAGTCCGCAGCAAACTCAACTCTGGGTAGGAGCCGGTCGGGCAGAAAAACCCACATGACTCTGATGGGATTCGAACCCACGACCTCCCAGCCGGGAGTCCGCGACGTTAACCACTTCGCTACGGCGGCTGGTTGGAGGCTATTCTTGCTTGCCTCACTATGATGTATAGTCTGCTGTCCATCTTCTTCTCTGCAGCTCAGTTTCAGCCTGATCTTAAATGCCATTGAAGCTCAGAAGCTTACAGATCTTGTAGATATGCAGTGTAATTCATATTAGCAATGTTTATCCACACAAACAGTTTTACAATATTGTCACCAGTATACATTTTTATTTCCTTTCCCCAAAGTGATGGTTGCCATTTACAAGTAATGCTGTTTTAAGATAATTTGCTACTATACTGTTAATGATTGGACACGGTATGCCAGTGAATGCAAATATCAGTATGTGGAACATTTGTAGTATGCTCATGCCGTGTATGTGTGTGACCTACTGTCCTACTCATATAGTTATATGAAATATTAAGGTTTTACCTTTTTGTCTTGTTTTTCATGTTGGCTTTCTACTTTTTATTTCCTCTTCATTGCCCCGACATTGCAATTACACCAATGCATGTTTAAATCTCTCTCTCTCTCCCTCCCTCCCTCCTCTCTCTCTCTCTCTCTCTCTCTCTCTCTCTCTCCTCTCTCTCTCTCTCCTCTCTCTCTCTCCCTCTCTCTCTCCCTCCCCCCCCTCTCTCTCTCTCTCCCCTCTCTCTCTCTATCTCTCGCCAACAACAATATCATATCCTGTTCCTCACGGACTTGAAACCAACCGTGCATTATGAGCAACAGTGATGAATATGAATGTACGCTTGAGTACTTGGAACATGACAGCCTCAAGAATTAGGCCAAGGCGTTAAAACTATTCTAGGTGACTAATGCTTCTTATATCTGAACATTACATACTGTGTTGTGTGTGTGTGTGTGTGTGTGTGTGTGTGTGTGTGTGTGTGTGTGTGTGTGTGTTGTGTGTGTCTGTGTGTGTCTGTGTGTGTCTGTGTGTGTGTGTGTTCTTTTATGCAATATGAATCATCACTGTTTCATTTAAGCACTTCTATTTGTGTAATAGTGTTAGTGCCCATAATCCATGAAGATCACAGTGCTAATGGATAATAACACTTCTCATTGTCTGAATAATATTATCTTATCCCCTGGGAATAAATATAATACCACCTCTCTCCTTCTCGTCCTGGGCATATCTTATCCCCTGATACTCTCTCTCTCTCTCTCTCTCTCTCTCTCCTCCTCCTCCTCTCCTCTCTCTCCTCTCTCTCTCTCTCTCTCTCTCTCTCCTCTTTTGGTCGTTGATGTCGCCGCTGTTTTCAGTAATTTTCGTTTCCCTTTCACCATTTTCTTTAAAACGTTGATAGTTGTGAAAGTACATCTCAATCTGAAGGGTACTTTCTTTTTCTCTTTCAAACACTCACTCGCTCACTCACCTACTTATTCACACACATTCTCATTCACACGCGTACTCACACACTCACACAGATGTCACTACAGGGTATCCACCATCACACATCCAGCTCTCCCACTCCCACCACCTCTCACCCCTCTCTGTAACCACAACAGCAAAAAAAAAAAAAAAAAAAAAAAAACAAAACAAAAAAAAGACAAAAGAAAAAAACAAAATCAACGATCGAACGATCGAATCAACCAGTCCACCACCCAGCCTAGCCACCCCCCGAACCCTACCCAGACCCTTTCACCAACCCAACCCATCCATCCATCCATCCACTAAAACGAAGTAGTGGTCATAACCATGTCGTGATGCCAGACGCCAATAGATCAATACATCATTTAGAGGCCCCCAGACAGGACGACTTTATTCCCTCCCCTGCTGGCCCGCTCCACTAGGACCCTCTGAACCCTGTGAAGATGGCGCCAGTAAACTGAATGGACTTCTATGAAAGTCACTTTGGTAAATTTGGCCGGTTGAGAGAGAGAGAGAGAGAGAGAGAGAGAGAGAGAGAGAGAGAGAGAGAGAGAGAGAGAGAGAAGAGAGAGAGAGAGAGAGAATGGGGTATTCGTGGTGTGTGTGTATGTATGTATGTGTGTGTGTGTGTGTGTGTGTGTGTGTGTGTGTGTGTGTGTGTGTGTGTGTGTGTGTGTGTGTGTGTGTGTGTGTGTTGGGGATGGAAGGAATTGATCTGTTATTTGCATACATTTTAACGCATACTAGTTCTTCGCCTTGCGAGACGATTTTAGCGCATTGAAACAAAGACCTAACATTTGATTGGCTTCGGTTGATTTCAATGAGATAGAGGGCCTAGGGGTAGGTGGGGTGAACGTGGATGGATGGAGAGGAGGCAGGAGAGAGGTGGGTGGAGAAGGTTCTACTTACATTCCTTCTAACACATACGAACATGTAACCTGAACCCCCTCCCCCCTACCCATCCTTTCCCCTTCCCTCACCTCCTTCATTCACTTCCCAGCAGCAGCAGCAACAACAACAACGTTCAGTGGATTGGTGCTGGACCTTAAGGGGACATACGGTTCCAGTTTCAATTTGCTGAAGAGGGCAAGTGTTACATCGCTCGGGATTTAAAGATGGCTGATGTGTCCGGAGGCGGATAAAGAAAGCTGAGTGTTCGAGGGACATGGAGAGAGAGAGAGAGAGAGAGAGAGAGAGAGAGAGAGAGAGAGAGAGAGAGAGAGAGAGAGAGAGAGAGAGAGAGAGAGAACTATTTGTACCTACAGAGAGAGAGAGAGAGAGGAGAGAGAGAGAGAGAGAGAGAGAGAGAGTTACTTTTCGCACACACAGAGACAGTTTTCTTTTAAAAATAAAAAACACAATCCAAACCAAACCAACCAAACCAAGGCAAAGAAGTAAGCAAAAACAAACAAACAAACACACAAACAAAGAAACAAGCAAGCAAAAATCTTTAACAAACCACCACCACCGCAAACGATCAAATCTAAACTGCCATTGTCAGTTAGTTCAATGAATGTTACAACACAAAAAAGAAACAAAAACAACAACAACAACAAACAACAACAGCAAAAAAAAACAAAAAACAAACAAAAAAAAACAACCAAAAACAAAAACAAAAACCGAACAAATCTAAACATGCCGTGGTCAGTTAGTTCAACGAATGTTATAGCATCAACAAAAAACAAAACAAAACAAAAAACCCACCAAAGACGAACAAATCTAGACATGCCATGGTCAGCTAGTTCAACGAATGTTTGTGCATCGTCAGCCCACATTTATCTCCTTTCAGCGTCGGCGCACTTTTACACCAGAGGACGTCTTTTCCAGTCTCATCATTTTCTGAAACCGCCACCTCATCCACACCACGTCCTCCCCTTCCTCCTCCTCCTCCTCGTCCTCTACTTCCTCCTCATGAATACGCAACAACCTCCTCCAACCATCCCCCCCCCCCCTCCCAACCCATCCCCTCCCTGGTAACAGATTGGGGAGCAGAAGCCGAAATGAAATTACAGGGTGTTGAACATGGAAAACCTTTTCCGCCATCCGCAAATGCTGCCATCTAGCGGGAGAAGCCATGGCAAAGGGCGACCACTGGTCCTGGCGCATTAGCTCGTCCTCAGGGGAAGGCGTCCAGAGTCTTGTGGTTCCGACTCACTGAGTTTTGGCGCCTCCACATCCAAGGGAGGGAAGGCCGCTAAAAGCTTCTGCCCGCGGAAGTGTGAACCCGCTGAGAGAGAGAGAGAGAGAGAGAGAGAGAGAGAGAGATCGGGGGGCCATTTTATGCAGCGACAATTTTGTCGGTTTTCTGAAACCAGGGGGAAGCTTTGGAGGTGTTGTTTTGGGGTGGGGGTAGAGGTGGGATATGGGAGGGGCTGGAGTTGGGAGGTTGGCAGATTGTGCCCAGTGAGTGGGTGGGTGGGTCGGTGGGTGGGTGGGTGGGTTAGTGGGTGGTCTGATAGAATGAAAAGCAGCGAGAGGAAGAGGAGGGAAGAATGAGATTTTTTTTCTTGTGCGTTGTCTCCCTTTCTGAGTGCTGTTTGCTCAACCCTATGATCTGTCTTTCTTTATCAATTTGTGTGTGTGTGTGTGTGTGTGTGTGTGTGTGTGTGTGTGTGTGTGTGTGTGTGTAAGTGCGTGCGTGCGTGCGTGGTGTGTGTGTGTGGTGTGTTGTGTGTGTGTGTGTGTGTGTGTGTGTGTGTGTGTATTTTCTGGAAGTCTTTTGTTAATGTTGATAAGTTTCTTTGTTTTTTTTTTTTTTTTTTTTTTTGCTGGGGTCATCAGGTATGAAAAAGCTAGTCGTTTGATATGTTTGTGGCGGTAATATGTTCCGTCATTCAAGATTTTTTTTTTTTTTTTTAGGGTTAAAGGATGTGGGGGTGGAGAGGTATTGGTTGAGGTGCCATGAATGCGGATGTCTCTCATTTCCTTCGAACCCCCCGTCGGGATTGCTCTTTCTCTCTTGATTTAACCTGACAGATTGTAATGGATATGTTTTTCTTTCTCTGTCTCCCTTCGTCCCTGTCTGTTTGTCTGTCTGTCCCTTTCTGTTTTGCCTGGCTCTCTGTCTGTTTGTCTGTCTCTCTGTGTCTCTGTCTCCGATGGATTAGAGTCTTTTCTAATACATGTATGAAAAAAAAAGAGAGCGTTTATGTATGGTGACGTGGTTACAATACGTGTGGTGAAATCGTTTTGATTTTTACATTATTTCTACTTTTTTGTATGTGACCCCTATCAGATGGACTGATCTCTCTCTCCTCTCTCCTCTCTCTCTCTCTCTCTCTCTCTCTCTCTCTCTCTCTCTCTCTCTACTCTCTTTCATCCCTAGCATCGTCATCGTCGTCATGGTTTCTATAATTACATTTACACCACTACTACTACCACTACTACCACTATCTCTACTACTACGACTACTACTACTAACTACTTACTGCTACGGCCACCACTACTTACTTCGTACTACTACATTACTGCTGCTGCACTACGCTGACATATGCCCCTTCTACACTTCATTACTACTGCTAATACAATCACTATTATTATTGCTACCACCACCACCACTACTATACTACATTCCATAATGCAGAACACAGACACATTCACACCCATTCATACACTTGCAACCACCTTCGTTCCCCCCCCTGCCCCTTCGCCTTCCCCGCCCTCCCCAGTCCCCTCCTCCCCCCCCCCCACGCCGCTTTCGCGTACGTACTCATTCATTCAATCACTCGTGTGAATACACACTATTCACATATTCGGTATATGCTCACGCCTGTGAGTGTGTGTTCCGATTCTGTAGATTGTTTTCCATGCTGATCACTGTCCTATTTCTTCTTTCTTGTTTAACTGAGTGATTGTCGGAATAATTTGTGATACCTGTGTGAACATGACAATCAAAGTCCCCTGAGGAGGCGAGGTGTGCTCGCCGAAAATTTGGGATAACGAAGAGCCAACTTGTTGTTCTTTTGTGCATTGTTCTCAATGTGTATATATTACCCCCCCCCCCCCTTTTTTTTTTTCAAATTTCAAATCTTTGCCAAGTCATTATTACTATAATGACGGAAGAATTGTTAGCCTGCACTTGTTTTCCCCGACTACTTAATTGTTCAGCATTATATATATATATATATATATATATATATATATATATATATATATAATATGAATATAAAGAACAAATATACAAATATAATAAAATACAAAATTGATGTATAATACAAACCGGCATATATATGCATGTACAGTCTCTCTCTCTCTCTCTCTCTCCCTCCCCCCTCCCTCTCTCTCTCTCTCTCTCTCTCTTCTCTCTATATATATATCATACATGTATGTCATGAGTTGGCCGAATGTTCTCGAGCATTTAGGCAAATTAAGGGTAGTTTGCTGTTGTTGAGAGCAAGTTCCTTGGGTTCTTCAAGTGTGCGAACTCAGGCATCACCAGAGGGGAATACCCCGAGTCGTATACTGAAGGAGGGACAGTTACTGGGAAGTGTTTCGCATGTCCGAGGCATAGTGACAAGTAGTTGCCGACCTGCCGGTCCTGGGCAGACGAGAGTGTCCACTTTGAGCACTGGCTATTCACTGGGTTCTCCAGTGGGCCTGAAGGGAAGGCGATCGTGTCACCCTGACCGTCAGCCTGCAGGCAGAGTACAGCGACCAATCAGTCGTCCTTGTTCTGAGGAATGAATGGAAGGCTTCGGCCTATTGAGTGATTTGCACCTTGTTGTCTATAGAGGTAGTAAATACTTGAAGCATCAGTCCTGGCTGGTAGAGAAGTCCAGGCTGTTAGTACAATGGGTAGCTCGGGGAATCGAACATGAGTTGAATAGGAGGTCAGGCATTAAGCACTTGGTACCCAAGTCTTTGTTGGCGCTAGCAGCTGTGGTGTGTGTGTGTGTATGTGTAGGTGACTAGTGATTCCATTGGCGGAATAAAAATAACTTGGGGATTTATTGGTACAAATCGTGTGATGTGTGTGTGCCAGTGATTCCATTGGTTGAACCAGTTAAACTCGGGTTCTCTCTTTCTTTGAGAACGAATATAAGAAGCTTGGAAAGCCAGGAAGTGTGTGATTCACTTAAGGAAAAGTGAACTCATCCCGTCTTGCTGAGGGCTCAAGAAAATACAGTGAGAAGCGGAGGTTTGCTGTCGCCTCGTTGTCTCCTGGGTGAGGACGCAAGACAGTGGAGGTTGCTGTAGCCTCGGAGCCGACGACGAGAAGAATTGTCTCCCGTGTGGAGACGGTCGACAGCAAGACGTGTTAGCCTGTTGGGGCCTAGACAGGGAGCTGCCAGACAACGGTGGGGTGTTTGCAGCCAGAGAGACCTGTGGGAGAGGCCGACAGGAGCCCTTTCCGTGGAGAGGGCGAAGTGCGGTGGAGTCCGGAAGGCTCGATGTGAGGGTGCGACTCAAGCTACGTTGCCAGTGTCCCCCAACTGGGATTTGGCCAATCGGGAGGACACAACAGTGTGGCAGCTTCAGCTCGTGGTCGCACAGTGGGAGGAGAGAAACTGACGGTCAAC
>CM065722.1:72150375-72155375 GCA_033310375.1 Conus canariensis | reverse complement strand
TTGTATCCGAATAAACCTGAAGGGTGGGAACTGTATCCGAATAAACCTGAAGGGTGGGAATTGTATCCGAATAAACCTGAAGGGTGGGAACTGTATCCGAATAAACCCGAAGGGTGGGAATTGTATTCGAATAAATCTGAAGAGTGGAAAAGAACTACTTCGAGCAACTGAAAAATGGGCATGTATATACCTCTACCCAACAGCATATTCAAACTAATTCAAACTTCGTTTTCAGGTGAGGCTCGCTTAGTTTTCTTGTTATTTTACTCGTCTATAAGTTGGAAAGGTATGTACTCATGAGATTTCGGCTCGAGAATCATACGTATTTGGTATATGACACGGGTACACGCTTAAAAAAAAATTTGCAGATCATTGCATACCTCATTGATGCAAAGCAAGCTGTCACCCCATTCCTCATTTTCACCGACAATCACCCACTGCCAATAGTATGGAAGAAGTGGAACGCTCGAAACATGGACAATACAACCTCTCATTAACACTTGACCTACAAATAAAGATTGCTTACTTTTTTCTCTCTCCATTATTTGGATTCTTTTGTCGCTCACTGAATTTCAGTGTACACAGAGTTATCTATGACATTGGCAGTGCATCGTTCTGTTGAAATTTGACGTCATTGAAGCGAGCCTGTATGTATCCGCTCTCTCTTTTATATCGTATATTTGAAGACAAGTCCGATAACTCTGCATTTTGTCATTGTACGGTTATTTGCAGGTGCCTTTGTTTTATTTATATGATGACAAACCGCCATTTTGGTGGTATTGAAACGAGAGAAAGCGTGTGACTTAGAAAAAGAAAAGAAAAGAAAAAACAACAACACGTTTTGCCATCATTGTTCATGTTCGCCGTTAGGCAGAAACATCGTTGTTATTCTCTATATTCTCCCTTTCCATTTTCCGTTTCTTTCTTATTCTCGTTTCTCTTTTTTTGGGGTTTTCCTTGTTCTTGTTCTTCTTGTTCCTCTTGTTGCTGTTTTGCTTGTTGTTACTGTTGTCGTTGTTGTTGTTGTCGTTGTTGTTGTTGTTCTTCTTCTTCTTTATTCTCTTTCATTCTCTCTCAAGCCCCCTATTTCTGTTTTTTTTTTAAAAAGTTACCCACATTTTCACCCCCCCTCTCTCTCTCTCTTAAAAAAAGCCTGGTTAAATATCATTACTTTTTTGTTTCTCTCTCTCTCTCTCTCTCTCTCTCTCTCTCTCTGTGTGTGTGTGTGTGTGTGTGTGTGTGTGTGTGTGTGTGTGTGTGTGTGTGTGTGTGCTGTCTGTTTTTGTTTTTCCCCCTTTTTTCACCCTCCTACGTCGCTCTCTCTCTCTCTCTCTCTCTCTCTCTCTCTCTCTCTCTCTCTCTCTCTCTCTCTCTCTCCTTCTCTCTCTTTCAATCACTTTCATTTGCCCATCTCTTTTTACACCTTAACCTCCCCCCGCCCCTCCCTCCTGCTTGCTCCCCTGTCTCTCGTTATTCTGCTTAAATAAAATTCTCTCTCTCTCTCTCTCTCTCTCTATCTCTCTCTCTCTCTTTCGCTCTCTCTCTCTTCTTCCCCCTCCCACCCCCCCTCCTCTCTCTCTCTCTCTGCATCCGTGCGGCTCGCTCGCCCAGCTCGCTCTCATTGGCTCCTCCCCGCTCGTGCTGTCGCGGCCAAAGACGCCTTCCCTGGGGCACCCTCAGTCCGAAGGAACCATATGCCTGGCTGGAAAGAGCGGGAAGGGAAACTGCTGGCCATCTATGAGGGCATCCGTCTCCAGTAGGGCCCCCGAAGAGGCGCGAGCAATAACTCGCGCAAACGGCCCCAGCGTCGCGCTCAAACAGCCCAACATCGCACGAGGTGCTAATGCCTCCCTCAGCTCCCTTGCCCCCACCGCCACCCCCTCCCCCTCCCTCCTCCCCCCTTTCCACCTCCATTCCCCCCTCTCCCCCCCTCCCTCCCCCCCCCCTGGTCTAATGAAGGAACTGGGAGTTTAGGGCGCGGGGTTCTTGTCTGTCGCTTCCATGAATCATTCTAGTCGGGGGGACCTGACGGCCGCGGAATCAATCACAGAAATGGAAGCAGGTTCTCTGTCTCTCTCTGTCTCTGTCTGTCTGTCTATCTGTCTGTCTGTCTGTATGTCTTCCCTCTCTCTCTCCCTCTCTCTCTGTGTCTTTCCTTCTCTCTCTCTGCCTCTGTCTCTCTCCCTGTCTCTTTCTGTCTGTCTGTCTGTCTCTCTCTCTGTCTTTCTCTGTGTTTTTTTTTCCTCATTTTCTCTCTCTGTTCTTCTGTCTCTCTCTCTCTCTTTCTCTTTTTATCTCTGTCTCTCTGTCTCTGTCTGTCTGTCTGTCTCTGTCGCTCTCTCTCTTCCGATTCTGTGCCCTGACATGGGCGTCGGCTGACTTGGTGAGAGAGAGAGAGAGAGAGAGAGAGAGAGAGAGAGAGAGAGAGAGAGAAGAGAGAGAGAGAGAGAGAGAGGGGGTATATGTTAAGAAAATCAAATCAAACAAACAATTATGTCAATCACTAAAGTGCAAGGTTGGCCTACGCCTCCAAACGGTTCATCTGCATCCTACGCTGCAAAATGGGAAGATTAAACTGCTTAGACAGAGGGGCAGAGAGAGAGGGAGGGAAGAAGAGGAGAGAAAGAGAGAGAGAGAGAGAGAGAGAGAGAGAGAGAGAGAGAGAGAGAGACAGAGACAGAGACAGAGAGACAGACAGGCAGACAGACAGAGGAGGCACACACGTTTAACGATCGTACCATACGATGTGAAGCAAAATGTGGAGAGCAACGGGGGAAATGTTTGCAAAGGACAGAGTGCCGGTGAGAAGTTAGTCGGGGCCTGCTGAAATGAAGTGGATGCAACGGCCCCACCGTTGGGAATAGCCATGGGAAAAAAGTGCCCAGGAGACCCTGACACCGAAGCTGCAATAACAGTTTCGTGGGGGGGGGGGGGGGGGGGGGGGGGGGGGGGGCTTTAAAACTGACGAAAACTCCAAGATGTGCAGTGGAGGGAGAAAAAAAAAAGGTGAACATTCTGGAGTTCTGGATTTCAAAGCTTACGTGCTTATGTGATTGAGAATGTTCTTTTTCTTTTTCTTCTCCACCCCTCTTCTTCTTCTTCTTCTTCTTCTCCTCCCCTCGCTGCCGTCACTTCGTCGTCCTTCTCCTCCTCCTCAACAACATCATCACCATCAAAGGTACCATCCTAATATCAGGGAAAGTAAACCACTAGTTTCGTGACTCACAATCCAATATTATCTATAATCGGCACTTGAAACAAAATATTCGCTGTTGAGAGAATTCCTCACCTGTGGTGGGTAGGAATAAATAGATCCAATGACCAAAAGACTTGATCCAAACTCGTGGTGCATGACAAATTCTGCTGTCCGTTTCATTTTGTTGGATGTCATTGCCCCTGAGTGGTCTTCTTGCTTATTTCAGTGTTAGTTTATTGGCCAGACAGATGGCAGATGACCCATCGTCTTGGTGGGTTTGTACCCGCTTAATAGTAGGCGTACAGGCCTCGAATGCGATTTGTGAGATTGAAAAGAGGTTTTTGCGCGGCACGACTGTCGTGGGGTTACTGTTTATCGTTCTTGACAAATGTCATGGAGTGTGGGTTTCCAATTGGGTCATGTTCCCTCCTTCAGAGAGAGAGAGAGAGAGAGAGAGAGAGAGAGAGAGAGAGAAGAGAGAGAGAGAGAGAGAGAGAGTCCATTAATGAACTCTGCACAGAAGACTGACCAGAAGTGACCATTTTTCTTAGGCAAGATTGGATCCGGGAAACACTTAATAGTCTTCCCGAACGACACATACTACACTGGTCATAGTCACGTGCACACACACACACACACACACACACACACACACACACACACACACACACACACCACGCACACACACAATACACACACAAGCTGGCTACATTGATAAACGTGGATTGACAGAAACAACAACAACGACAAAAAACCTAACAACAACAACAACAGCAACAACAACAACAACAACAATAAGAACAACGACCACAGCAGCAACAACAACAACAATAAGAACAACAACCACAATCACAACAACGACAACAAGAGCGCGCGCGCGCGCGCACATACACACACACACACACACACACACACACACACACACCACACACACACACACACACACACACACACACACAACACACACACACAAGCAGATGGAGAGGTAGATAAGCAAATGCATCGAAGGATGTTGGTTTACAAGTTGATTTCTCGACAAACCTGAAAGTTAGGTACACCTTACTTTCGACACTTGCCAGTCATCAAATCTAAAGATTCGCTTTCAGTTTCAGTTTCATCAAGGAAGGGTCACTGCGTGCGGACTAGTCCATATACGCTACACCACATCCGCTAAGTTTTGAGAACACGCTGCGCATGATTTAAAGCTGATGGATAAATGAATTGATAACTAAGACAAGAGAATTTAAGAAGAGGGTCTCGTGGCTTCGACTTTGCAGATGTCTGAACTACGCATTAGCCCAACGCTCTGGTCAGACTTAAAGACTCAATATTAGTATCAGTGAGTCATTTTTCTTGTTAGACGTGATTAGGAAGTTCCTGTGCATAGAAAAACGTGACACTGAAGTACTGTTTTTATTATTGTTATAATTATCATCATTTTTTTAAAAAGCAGTAACATAAATGCTTATGCAAAGATCAAGGAAACATCACACATTGGTACCAGTATTTCAGTAAAATCGACACCAATAAATGACAGAAAGAAGCTGCTGAATTGTTCTTGTTCTTGGTCTTGTCCTTGCTGTTGTTGTTGTTGTTGTTCTTTCTTCTTCTTCTTCTTCTCTTCTTCTTCTTCTCTTCTTCTTCTTCTTCTTCTTCTTCCTAAGGAGTCTAACTCTATATAGAAGGGTTTAAATGGAGATGGGGTGGGGGTGGGGATTGGTTTAGGGATGTGGAATACAGCGTAAGAAAGGATGGGGAATGGGGGTCAGGTGGAACACACACCGACATTAAGATTCTACAGGGA
>CM065722.1:72140375-72142875 GCA_033310375.1 Conus canariensis | reverse complement strand
AGACCTATAATTATATCAAGCCTTCTAGTGGATTTGACCACACAACCTCCTAACTCCTGTGTCAATATTGTTCCGGGAGCTGAAATACCAACTTGGCCAACTATTTAAAGAAAATAAACAAAACAGGAAGGTTTTGAGAAAAGACTACGTTAAATGAAGAAATAAAAAAGACATTTGTATAATATCATTGGAAAATGATGGACATTCTGTACATTGCTGTGTATGCGCTTTGGACGGCGAACCAAAAGATGCAATTTTGAGTTTCTATACCCCCCCCCTCCACCCATCCACATAGACATATACTCCCCTCACCCCACCGGCCCCGCGCCTCTGAAAAAACAACAACAGGTTTTTATAAGTCAGTAAGTACAGCAAAACAAGTAGAGTTTACAAAGTGCACAGCTTGAGGCGCATGGTGATGAAATATATTGGAATCTTGATACACGACAGGCTAATACATAATTTGCTTCCCATCACAGCAGACAAAAGCGAACAGTGGCGTGCTTTTTGGGCCCATTATATTGACGTTAGCCTCGACATTAAATTGCTCCCAAATGCCTCTTTGTATGGATCAAGTGTCTTCAAAATGTATTTCTTTGCATGAATGATACATTCAGTTATTACGCGTTTAAAATCCGTCCACCATTATCCACCCCTTCCCTTCCCCTAAGTGTATACACTCTGAAAAAGTGCTCTAAAATGTCTTTACAAGGTTTCTATTGGCCCCCCCCCCCCCCCGATCATCTCACCCATTATTATCTTCCTAGTCTTTCATATGCTTATTTTCCTTTTTTGTCCACTTGTGTAATTCACAGGATCTAGGCCTATGCAAACATTTACTGAACAAAGAGAAATAGTTTTTAGATCGTATGAGACGGAAAAGACAAATGGAAAGTACGTAAGCTATGAGAACACATGTATACAAACAGAAAGGGGAAAGACTGCGCGAGTTGAGAAAGCAAAACAGTTACACACACACACACACACACACACACACACACACACACACACACACACACACACACACACACACACACACACACACACACACAGAAATGAAGGCTGGATGAAGTGTGAGATGACACATTTGTGTAATATAGTTGGAAAGTAATGGACGCTTAGTGTATCATTTGTGTGTGTGTGTGTGCTCGGGCAAAGAACGTCACTTTACGTTTCTGTACCCTTCTCCTTCACCCCACTCACAGACACACACTCCTCTGGCATTTCCAGCCCGGCCCCTCTGAAAACAAGACTTACCGATCTTGAATATGTCACTAAGTACGGCAACAGAAGCGCAGGGCAGGGAGTGTACAACTTGAAGTGTATGGAGATGGACGATATTGAAATCATGTTACATGATAGGCCAACATATGATCTGCTGCCTATACAGCAGAAAAAAACATACTGTGATTTGTTGTGTTTGTGCCTATCATATCGACTGAATCTCGACATTACGTTCCTCCCAAAGGCATCTTTCGAGGGAGTTAAGTGTCTTAAAAACGTATTTCTTTACATAACTTATACATTCAGCTATTACGCGTTTAATATTGGTGTACCTATATTCTCGCCATCTTCCCTAAGTGTATATAAACTGGAAAACTGTGCGATATTGTCTTCACGTGGTTTCTATTGACCAGTCATAATAATCTTGTCCAGTATCATCTCAATTTTTCCACTGTATGTTCTCCTTTTAGCACTTTTATAATTCACATTTCGAACCAACAAATGTGCGAATGTTCACTGAAAGAACAGTAACTGTTCCAGACAATATGAGACAGGAAGGAAAAATAGAAAGTTAGAAAAAGCTATAGGCGTGCAAACAAAAAGGGGAACAGTAGGATGCGAAAGCAAGACATTTTTACACACACACACACACACACACACACACACACACACACACACACACACACACACACACACACACACACATACAAACACACACACACACACACTCACACACACATACACAAACATACACACACGCATTCACACACACACACACATACACACACACACACACACACACACACACACACACACACACACACGAGAGAGAGAGAGAGAGAGAGAGAGAGAGAGAGAGAGAGAGAGAGAGAGAGAGAGAGAGAGAATGGCAGTACAGGGAAGGCTGTCATACGCTTTTGTTTTGTTGTTTTGAAGTGGAGACGTGCAGAGGTTGCAAGTTCAAATATTTGGTCGTCTTTGATGATGGCTTGACTGTGCAGTGCACAGTGCTGTTCAGGTTACGCGCTTTGCCGGGCATTACGATGCGCGCTGTCGATGTGTATCAGTGTTTGATGAGCATTTGATGCCTTACACGTGAAACTCGTTTGCTCGATCCACCGACTGACAGGCTTGGCGCTGCACAGTCCGTTTTGTCCTGTAGTGTGGAAACAGCTTCTGCTTCTGTCCTGTGACTGTTTGTCTGTCTGGGTCTGTTTGATGTGCACTAGACTTTGTCTGATCGTTTTCCATCTGTTTCTGATGGAAGTCCTCAACT
>CM065722.1:72122875-72132875 GCA_033310375.1 Conus canariensis | reverse complement strand
GTGGACCGAGCAAACGAGTTTCAGGTGTAAGGCATCAAATGCTCATCAATCATTGATACACATCGACAGCACGTATCACAATAGCTGGTCGGGCACGTAATCTGAACTGCGGTGTGTACTCCACAGTCAAGCCATCATCAAAGACGACCAATTATTTGAACTTGCAACCTTTGCAGGTCTGTATTTGAAAACAAGGGGGTATAACAGTCTTCCCTCCTCCACTGCTTTCTCTCTCTCTCTCTCTCTCTCTCTCTCTCTCTCTCTCTCTCTCTCTGTGATGTGATGTGATGTGATGTGATGTGATGTGATGTGTGTGTGTGTGTGTATGGGTGAAGGAGGATGATACCAAAACTGAAAATTACATTTTTTCCCTGAGCACACACAAATGCGAAGTTTCCATTAGTTTCCAGCATGCATCATCTACCTGTTCATTAAGCCTTGGTTTCTGAGCATACATTCCACTTCTTTTAATCACGTGTTTTTGTTTTTTTCTTTCCTTGATACAGTTGGCCAAAAGAGTATTTCAGAACCCAGTCTGTGCTGAGACATGTGATTGGGAAGCTGAGAGGCGAGATCCATTGGAAGGCTTAACATCATTGTACATCTGTTTGGTCAGTTGGTGCTGGTTCTTTCTTTCCTTGTTTTTGGCTTTGGTTTGGTTTGGTTTGGCCTTTTTTGGTGGGGGGGGGGGATGAAGGGTGGGGAGGGGGACAGACAGATCTTGACAGTTCCTAACTCAAAGCTGGGGGATACACATACAGAGTTTTTATTGTCAGACCACATAGTTAGGACATTGCCCTTTCAGTGTGGAACGTGCTTGCCGGCCAGTGCAGATGGTCCTATTTCTCTGCAGACCGGGATATATTCAGGATGAAAGCAGAAAACGTAGGTTGTAATTCAATGACGACAACAACAACAAGCGACATCTTTGGGGTACAAACTATGGATACAATGAAAATGTTCAGTCTAGATGAGGGTGAAAAAGCATATGTGTATTATAGAGCGAGAGAGAGAGAGAGAGAGAGAGAGAGAGAGAGAGAGAGAGAGAGAGAGAGAGAGAGATCTGGCTCTGTGATTCAAGGCAGTTTATGTCATCTGGCTATGTGACTGAAAGTAGTCTTGGCTTTAAATCACATTTCAACGTTTTGCTCTCAGTAAGGAACTAGGAACACACACACACACAAACACACACACGCACACACGCACACACACGCACGCACGCACTCACATATACACACGCACGCATGCACGCACGCACACACACACACACACCACACACACACACACACACACACACACACACACACACACACACACACACACACACACACACACACACCCTGCCCCAACCATACACATTCCGCACCGAACAGTAGACAGACTTATTTTAAAGTTCGACAGAATGACAAGAGTCTGGTGAACGTGGGACAGAAGCAGGGAAGCAGACAGACCACAATCTAGTGGACGTCAAACAAACAGCCAGATATACCAAGAGTCCCATGGACAACAAATAAAAGCAGGCAGACCAATGAAGTGTAGAGGACATCCATCAGAAACAGATGGAAAACGATCAGACAAAGTCTAGTGCACATCAAACAGACCCAGACAGACAAACAGTCACAGGGTGAAGGACAGAAGCAGGAGCTGTTTCCACACTACAGGACAAAACGGACTGTGCAGTGCCAAGCCTGTCAGTTGGTGGATCGAGCAAACGAGTTTCACGTGTAAGGCATCAAATGCTCATCAATCGCTGATACACATCGACAGCACAGTATCACAATGCCTCGTCGGGCTTGTAATCTGAGCTGCGCTGTGTACTCCACACAGTCAAGCCATCATCAAAGACGACCAAATATTTGAACTTGTAACCTTTGCAGGTCTGTATTTGAAAACAAGGGGCTATAACAGTCTTCCCTCCTCCACGGCTTCTCTCTCTCTCTCTCTCTCTCTCTCTCCTCTCTCTCTCTCTCTCTCTCTCTGTGACACGTGTGTGTGTGTGTGTGTGTGTGTGTGTGTGTGTGTGTGTGTGTGTGTGTGTGTGTTCGTGCGTGTGTGTATGTGGATGGGTGAAGGAGGATGATACAAAAACCCAAAATAACGTTTTTTCCTCGAGCACACACAAATGCGAAGTTTCCATTAGTTTCCAGCATGCATCATCTACCTGTTCATTCAGCCTTGGTTTCTGAGCATAAATTCCACTTCTTTTAATCACGTGTTTTTGTTTTTTTCTTTCCTTGATACAGTTGGCCAAATGAGTATTTCAGAACCCAGTCTGTGCTGAGACATGTGATTGGGAAGCTGAGAGGTGAGATCCATTGGAAGGCTTTAACATCTTTATACATCTGTTTGGTCGGTTGGTGCTGAATCTTCCTTTCCTTGTTTTTGTTTTTTGTTTGGTTTGCTTTGGCCTCTTTTTTTTTTTGGGGGGGGGGGGGGGGGTGGAAGGGTGGGGAGGGGGACAGACAGATCTTGACAGTTCCTAACTCAAAGCTGGGGGCCACACCTAAAGAGTTTATATTGTCAGACCACATAGTTAGGGCATTGCCCTTTCAGTGTGGAACGTGCTTGCCAGCCAGTGCAGATGGTCGCATTTCTCTGCAGACCAGGATATATTGAGGAAGAAAGCAGAAAACGTATGTTGTATTTCAATGACGACAACAACAACAAGCGACAACTTTGGGGTACAAACTATGGATGTTATGGAAACGTTCAGTCTAGATGAGGGTGAAAAAACATATGTTTGTTAGAGAGAGAGAGAGAGAGAGAGAGAGAGAGAGAGACACTTCGCTTCAGCTTCAGATATGTTTTTATTGACAATGGCCTACATAGCCTTTATGTCAAGGGGGTATACATGAATATTTGCAGTGCCGAAAAAGGAAAGTTTATGATGCAAAGAAGCATAAATTGCAACGGATTACATAAATGTTAATGATGAGGCTCGAAGCCATGTAGGAGAGAGAGAGAGAGAGAGAGAGAGAGAGAGAGAGAGAGAGAGAGAGAGAGAGAGAGAAGATAGATAGATAGAGAGAGAGAGAGAGAGAGAGAGAGAGAGAGAGAGAGAGAGAGAGAGAGATCTGGCTCTGTGATTCAAGGCAGTTCATGTCGTCTGGCTATGTGACTGAAAGTAGTCTTGGCTTTAAATTACATTTCAATGTTTTGCTCTCTAAACACGAGAGAACTCTCGGTAAGGAACTAGGAACACGCACACACACACACTCACATACACACACACACACACACACACACACACACACACACAGCACGCACGCACGCACGCACGCACGCACACACACACACACACACACACACACACACACACACCGCCCCAAACATTCACATTCCACACCAAACAGTACACAGACTTATACAAAGTTCGACAGAATGACAAGAGTCTGGTGAACGTCGGACGGAAGCAGGGAAGCAGACAGACCACAATCTAGTGGACATCAAACAAACAGCCAGATATACCAAGAGTCCCATAGACAACAAATAAAAGCAGGCAGACCGATGAAGTGTAGAGGACATCCATCAGAAACAGATGGAAAACGATCAGACAAAGTCTAGTGCACATCAAACAGACCCAGACAGACAAACAGTCACAGGGTGAAGGACAGAAGCAGAAGCTGTTTCCACACTACAGGACAAAACGGACTGTGCAGCGCCAAGCCTGTCAGTCGGTGGATCGAGCAAACGGGTTTTACGTGTAAGGCATCAAATGCTCATCAATCGCTGATACACATCGACAGCACAGTATCACAATGCCTCGTCGGGCTCGTAATCTGAGCTGCGCTGTGTACTCCACACAGTCAAGCCATCATCAAAGACGACCAAATATTTGAACTTGTAACCTTTGCAGGTCTGTATTTGAAAACAAGGGGCTATAACAGTCTTCCCTCCTCCACGGCTTCCTCTCTCTCTCTCTGTGACGTGTGTATATGTGTGTGTGTGTGTGTGTGTGTGTGTGTGTGTGTGTGTGTGTGTGTGTTGTGTGTGTGTATGTGTGTGTGTGTGTGTGTGTGTGTGTGTGTGTGTGTGTGTGTTGTGTGTTGTGTGTGTGTGTGTGTGTGTGTGTGTGTGTGTGTGTGTATGTGTGTGTGTGCACGTGTGTGTATGTGGATGGGTGAAGGAGGATGATACAAAACCCCAAAATAACGTTTTTTCCTCGAGCACACACAAATGCGAAGTTTCCATTAGTTTCCAGCATGCATCATCTACCTGTTCATTCAGCCTTGGTTTCTGAGCATAAATTCCACTTCTTTTAATCACGTGTTTTTGTTTTTTTCTTTCCTTGATACAGTTGGCCAAATGAGTATTTCAGAACCCAGTCTGTGCTGAGACATGTGATTGGGAAGCTGAGAGGTGAGATCCATTGGAAGGCTTTAGCATCATTATACATCTGTTTGGTCGGTTGGTGCTGGTTCTTCCTTTCCTTGTTTTTGTTTTTTGTTTGGTTTGCTTTGGCCTTTTTGTGGGGGGGGGGGGGGGGGGGTGAAGGGTGGGGAGGGGGACAGACAGATCTTGACAGTTCCTAACTCAAAGCTGGGGGTCACACCTAAAGAGTTTATATTGTCAGACCACATAGTTAGGGCATTGCCCTTTCAGTGTGGAACGTGCTTGCCAGCCAGTGCAGATGATCGCATTTCTCTGCAGACCAGGATATATTGAGGAAGAAAGCAGAAAACGTATGTTGTATTTCAATGACGACAACAACAACAAGCGACAACTTTGGGTACAAACTATGGATGTTATGGAAACGTTCAGTCTAGATGAGGGTGAAAAAAACATATGTTTGTTAGAGAGAGAGAGAGAGAGAGAGAGAGAGAGAGAGAGAGAGAGAGAGAGAGAGAGAGAGAGAGAGAGAGAGACGCTTCGCTTCGCTTCAGCTTCAGATATGTTTTTATTGACAATGGCCTACATAGCCTTTTTGTCAAGGGGGTACACATGAATATTTGCAGTGCCGAAAAAGGAAAGTTTATGATGCAAAGAAGCATAAATTGCAACGGATTACGTAAATGTTAATGATGAGGTCGAAGCCATGAGGAGAGAGAGAGAGAGAGAGAGAGGAGAGAGAGAGAGAGGAGAGAGAGAGAGAGAGAGAGAGAGAGAGAGAGAGATCTGGCTCTGTGATTCAAGGCAGTTCATGTCGTCTGGCTATGTGACTGAAAGTAGTCTTGGCTTTAAATTACATTTCAATGTTTTGCTCTCTAAACACGAGAGAACTCTCAGTAAGGAACTAGGAACACGCACACATACACACTCACACACACACACACACCACACACACACACACACGCACGCACGCACGCACGCACGCACGCACGCACGCACACACACACACACACACACACACACACACACACACACCGCCCCAACCATTCACATTCCACACCAAACAGTACACAGACTTATTCAAAGTTCGACAGAATGACAAGAGTCTGGTGAACGTCGGACGGAAGCAGGGAAGCAGACAGACCACAATCTAGTGGACGTCAAACAAACAGCCAGATATACCAAGAGTCCCATGGACAACAAATAAAAGCAGGCAGACCGATGAAGAGTGGAGGACATCCATCAGAAACAGATGGAAAACGATCAGACAAAGTCTAGCGCACATCAAACAGACCCAGACAGACAAACAGTCACAGGGTGAAGGACAGAAGCAGAAGCTGTTTCCACACTACAGGACAAAACGGACTGTGCAGCGCCAAGCCTGTCAGTCGGTGGATCGAGCAAACGGTTTCACGTGTAAGGCATCAAATGCTCATCAATCACTGATACACATCGAAGCACGTATCACAATAGCTGGTCGGGCACGTAATCTGAACTGCGGTGTGTACTCCACACAGTCAAGCCATCACAAAGACAGCCAAATATTTGAACTTGCAACCTTTGCAGGTCTGTATTTGAAAACAAGGGGGTATAACAGCTTTCCCTCCTCCACGGCTCTCTCTCTCTATCTCTCTGACTTGTGTGTGTGTGTGTGTTGTGTGTGTGTGTGTGTGTGTGTGTGTGTGTGTGTGTGTCTGTGCGCGTGCGCGTGTGTGTGTATGTGTCTTTGTGTGTGTATGTGTGTGCGTGTGCATTGTGTGTGTGTGTGTGTGTGTGTGTGTGTGTGCGTGTGTGTGTATGTGTGTGTGTGCGTTCATGTGTGCGTGCGCGCGTGTGCGCGCGCGTGTGTGTGTGTGCACATTGCACATGCAGGCATGCAAGGACACACACACACTTGCAAGTATACATGCACACACCGGTGCGCATTCTGTTGAATGTATACTAGGATGCTCACCACAGAGATGCAAGCATACAACACACACACACACACACACACACACATATACACAAACATGCACACATACACGCACACACACATGCATACACACACATGCACACACGCACACTCGCATGTTTACATCATGCACACACATACACATACACACAGAGACACAGACAGGCAGGCAGACATACACACGCAGACATACACACAGACACAGACACACTGACACAACAGACAGACAGACAGACAGACAGACAGACAACACACACACACACACACACACACACACCACACACAACACACACACACAAACACACACACACACAGAGGCCCTTGATGTCAGTAATGTAGAAGTTTCATATTCAGTTAGCTTTCCCCTATAATTGGAGCTTATCTGTGCTGCACCGCAGTTCAGGTCACGCCGGGTCGGGTATTGTGTGACACGTGCTGTCGATGTGGGTCAATGATTGATGACCATTTGATGCCTTACACGTGAAACCCGTTTGCCCGATTCCCTGACTGTCGTGGTTGAGCGCTGCCGAACCCGTGTTGTCCTGCAATGGGGAACCATCTTCTGTTTCTGTGAATGTCTACTCGACTTGTCTCTCATTCTGTTTGTTTTTGATAGATGTGTGTGTGTGTGTGTGTGTGTGTGTGTGTGTGTGTGTGTGTGTGTGTGTGTGTGTGTGTGTGTGTGTCCAGTAGATTGTTTGTTTGTTTGTCTTCTTTTGTTGGATATCCACTACACTATCTGTCTATTCGTCAGTCTGTTTTTTACTAGATGTCTAAAGACGGTCTGTCTGTGTGCTTATGTTGGATGTCTGCTAGAATTTCTGTCTGTTTGTCTATTTCTGTTGGATGTTTATTGAACTGTGTTTCTGCCTGTCTGTCTGCTTCTGTTTTACGTCCACACGACTGTATTTCTGCTTGTGTGCCTGCTTTTATTGGATGCCCACCAGGCTGTCTGTCAGCTTCTGTTGGATGTCTGCTTGCTTTTCTGTTTGTCTGGTGGTGGTGGATGTCCACCAGACTGTCTGCTTGTCTGTCTGTTTCTGTTTACTGTCTGTTGCATTCTGTATGTGTGTATACGTGTCTGTCTGCTTCTGTTTACCGTCTGTTGCATTCTGTATGTGTGTATACGTGTCTGTCTGCTTCTGTTTACTGTCTGTTGCATTCTGTATGTGTGTATACGTGTCTGTCTGCTTCTGTTTACCGTCTGTTGCATTCTGTATGTGTGTATGTTTGTCTCTAGCTCTGTCTGCTTCTGTTTACTGTCTGTGTGTATGTTTGTCGATGTCTCTTTCGTGCGTACTGTCTGTTGCATTCTGTTTGTGTATATACGTGTCTGTCTGCTTCTGTTTTCTGTCTGTTGCATTCTCTATGTGTGTATGTTTGTCATTGTCTGTTTTTGCGCACTGTCTGTTGTAATCTATATGTGTGTATACGTGTCTGTTTGCTTCTGTTTACTGTCTGTTGCACTCTGTATGTGTGTATGTCTGTCTCTGTCTGTTTCTGTTCACTGTATGTTGCATTCTGTATGTGTGTATGTTTGTCATTGTCTGCTTCTCCTTACTGTCTGTTGCATTCTGTATGTATGCATGTTTGTCTCTGTTTTGCTGTCTGTGTGTATATTTGTTTCGCTGCCTCTTTCTGCATACTGTCTGTTGCATTCTGTATGTATGCACATGTGTCTGTCTGCTTTTCCTTACTTTCCATTACTCTATGTCTGGTCGGGTACTTGGTTCTGTCGACTGTCCTTTGCATTCTGTGTGTGCGTCTGTCTGTTTCTGATGACTGTCCGTTACAGTCTGCCAGTCTGTTTGGTTGTCTGTTTTATTCTTTTGTTGTTCACTGTAGTCTGCGTGTCTATCAGATCGTCTGCTACTGTTTAATATCCTGTACAATTTAGCTGTCTGCTCGCCTGTGTGCTTCTGTTTACTGCCCGTTTTACGCTGCCAGTCTGCTTGTCTATCCGTTTTGCTTAATGTCCACCAGATTTAATTTCTTTTTCCTTCTGTTTGACAATCACCATGTTTTTTGTATGTCTGTTTATGTTGGATTTCTACTGGACGTCCTTAGTGTTTTGTATGTCTGTTTTTTTTCCCATATCCCCAAGACACTGACTTTTGCTTCTGTTGGAAGTCAACACTGAAATATCAGGTCTTCATCTGTGTGCTTGTCTGTCTTTTTGTGTATCTGCCTGTCTGTTTATCTTAGGTGTTTCTGTCTCTGTTGTTGTTTTTTTTTTTCAGTCGGCGAGCACAGAAAGCTAGAACATGCTTCTTCATAGCTCACGAAATAAATATGAACAAACAAGACACAAAAATAACAACAAAACGGACCGGGAACAACTACAATACCAACGCCAACCAAACTCTAATAGCCAGGCTGGTTAGTGGAATACAAATGATATGACTGAAGCCAATGTTTGATGGGTGTTGACGTTAAACACGACAGTTAACTAACCAGCCAGCACCCTCACACCACCTACCCCCCTCCTCAAACCTGATCAAGGAACAAGGAAATTCAACAGAGAGAAAGAAAAACAGTGGTAAAGGAAAAGAATGTGAAAAAAAGGAAAGAAAGAATGCAGGAAAGACGAAAACAAGAAGAGAAGGAAAATTAAAGAAAGAAAGAACAAAAGAGAAAGAAAAAATAAACGAAATGAAAGAACAAGAATAAAAGAAAAAAATAAGAAAAAAAAATGAAAGAAGAAGGAAAAGAAAGGAAGGAAGAAGAGAACTAAAGAAGAAAGAAAGAAAGCAAGAAAGAAAGAAAGAAAGAAAGAAAGAAGAAAGAGAATGGAAGAAAACAGAACAGAACTGTATTGATGAAGGCCAAAGTCTCAGAGGGGAATGATCATTAATAACATTGTAACACTAATGGGAATGTAATAACACCCAACAAACGTAACTGGCATCATTAAATAATAACACGAAACAAATTCAACAAAATACAGAAATCAAACAGTTAAAATGATAATATTACAACAAAAAGCATACAGCAATTAAACTTTACGAATGAACGAGCAAACAAAGGAACATGGGGGAAAAAGGGAAAGAAAGAAAAAATGTTAGAAAAAAAGAAAGAAAGAAAGAAAGAAAGAAAGAAAGAAAAAAAAAAAAGAAAGCTTGAAGTAACAGAGAAAGAATGAAAGAAAAAACAAGCAACAAAAAAAACAACAACAAAAAAAAAACAACAAACAAACAACAACCAAAGAACAGAAAAAAAAGAAGAAAGCGAGAAAAACAAAAAACAAAAAACAACAACAACAACAACAACAAAAACCGCACAAAGTAAAGAGATGAAATGAAAAACAAATAAGGGAATTAGGACAACAATATCCGAGATACCATAACTGTGTCATCTTTGTGGTCGTTTCCTGATCAATGAGAGACCGATCAACAGACAGTCTTACAGACTGACAGCCAGACAGACAGACACACAGACAGACTGACAGACAGGCAGACGGACTAACATAAGGTCTCGTCACATCTCTTCACAGACGGGTTTCATTGTGTTTGGTATCTGGTGTATGTCGCCCTGCACTTGCTTATATTTGTATAATCGTATTGCCTCCATCCCCTTCCTCTACCGGAATTTTGTTATGGCGTTGAGGGGGAAGGTGAGGTGAAGGTGGTGGAGGAACTGGAGGAGGAGGGAAGGGGCCTTAGATGGAGAGGGGTGGAGGTGAGGGTGGGAAAGGAATAGAGGTTCAAGCAAGCACAG
>CM065722.1:72112875-72120375 GCA_033310375.1 Conus canariensis | reverse complement strand
TTGTTCCTTGGTAACCTCAATTTTGTGTAGCTCTTTGCTTAAACAGACACAAACACATGCACACCACACGCACACACGCGCACACACACGCGCGCGCGCGCGCGCACACACAACACACACACGCGCGCGCGCGCACACACACACACACACACGCGCGCGCGCGCGCGCGCGCGCACGTACGGGTATATACCCGCATTTGCTTTCAGAAACAACGCAGTACTTTGCAAGATCCACTTTGTCAACTACCACGTACACGAAGGTCACACTGGGGTGAAAATCACGTGTGTTTTTTAAACCCGTGCTGCATGTGCTCATTCACGCCTCCAGCTTGTTGTCTGAGCAAAGAGACTGCGCATGTCCGGGATTTGGACACATTTGGGCAACTACATTACGAAAAAGAACAGCCACCGCCACCATAGCTACAAAAATAGTAACTAAAGGTTTAGTCAGTGGGACTTCGTAACAGTTTTCATTGAGACGATCTTGATGTAAGGGCATTGCGTTCTTTTACCTATCAGTACTTCTCTACTTAAAGCTCCGAGAAGGTGCTTTGTGAAACTGAAGTTGAGACGGTTGGCTTTTCCGCGTTTGGAGCTTAGAAGAAAACACGGGAGTTAATGTGAATATTACCTGTGTTGGGTCAAGCCTCTGTTAACAGTGATGAGAGTTATCACGTGCCATGACCGCGATGTTTGCAATCTTTGCATTGGATTGTTGCCAAAAAGCTGGAGCCGTGGGTAGGTTATGACTTATAATATAATTATCGTTATCATTGCTATTGCTTGTTATTACCACTCTATCTCTCTCTCAGTATCTGTCGCTCCATCGCTCTGTCGCTCTCTCTCTCTCTCTGTGTCTGTCTGTGTGCCTGTCTCTGCCTCACAGTCTGTATCTCATTCTCCCTTCCCCTCCCCCCTCTCTCCTTCATTCTCTGTGTCTCGCTCTCTTGCTTTCTCTCTCTCTCTCTGTGGCTCACATTTTCTGCATGCATCTCTGTCACCGTCCCCCTCCTCTCTCTCTCTCCCTCCCTCCCTCTCACTCTGTGTGTGTGTGTGTGTGTGTGTGTGTGTGTGTGTGTGTGTGTGTGTGTGTGTGTGTGTGCGCGCGTTCACGTGTGTGTGTGCATGCATGCATGCGTTCTTGCGTGCGTGCGTGGGCGTGCGCACGCGCGCCTGTGTGTATCTACTGTTTGTGCTGTACTGTGCTGTGTTGTGTGTGATCATTTGTTCTCTCCTCCCTCCCCCTCTCTTTCTTTCTGTGTTAGTGTATAATATATATATATATATATTTGTCTTTTGTGTGTGTGTGTGCGCGCGCGCAAGCGAGTGTGTGTGTGTGCGCGCGCGCGTGTGTGTGTGTGTGCGTGCATGCGTGTGTGTGTGTGTGTGTGTGTGTGTGTGTGAAATGCAAAGGATGTGTGTGTCTGGATTACAATTCCATGGAATTTGTTTTGCTGATTTACTTGGTTTAAGAAATATAGGTTATTTTTTTTTTGGAAATGAGTTATATATGATTTTTTAAAATGGAGAGTTACATACGATTGATGGGTTAATCAATAACCGATTGATTAGCCAGTAATTAATCAACAATCGATGGATCGTCAACGAAACGATCAGTGTTATATTCGGTCATTCGTAAATTCATTGATTTACCCCATAATGTACCATAAAAGCCCTCGGTCGTTTCCTGTCAAGACGACGTCAAACAGTTCACGTTGGTTTTATTGGAGTAACACCAAAGCGATGATGGCCCACTATTCTTGAGCGGCGACTTTTTTTTATCGAACGAAAAGGCTGGCAGATAGTAAGCTTGCAAGATTTACACAAGTTCCCCCATCGCTGACTTAGCTTCTCAAAAGCAGGAAAAATCGTGAAGAGAAAACAAAAGATATCGGAAGTAATATAATGGCCATGGATACAGGTATGTTGGTCATGAACACACGAGGAAGGAAACATGGAAAGGGGGTAGGTAGACATTTATACAGGGTATAACGGACATGGATATGGAAGGGTGGGACATGGATACACGGTTGGACATGTGTAGACGTGTACAGGCAGGGTATGATCTGAATACAAAGCGGCGTATAATGGAAATGGATTTGAAATACGGTACACTTGGGTACAGGGTTTGACATGAATGCACGGTATGATACGGATACATAGTAGAGCATAGACGCAGTGTGTCGACGGCATTCATATAGGGTTTGGCTAGCATGAATACATGTACAGTCAAGATGGGCACAAGGTATGATGAATTGGATACAGGGTGTGGCATGGATACAGGATATCATAAAGATACAGGATATGACTTGGAAACCGGGTATGATACAGGATATGACTTGGAAACCGGTATGATACAGGACATGACTTGGAAAGCGGGTATGATACAGGATATGACTTGGGTGTAGGGTATGATACAGGATATGACTTGGGTATAGGGTATGATGCAGGATATGACTTGGGTGTAGGGTATGAGGCAGGATATGACATGTATACACCGTTTGGTGGACATGGATGTAGGGTATGACGTGGATACAGGGAATAGCGTGATACAGGATATGACGTCTGCACAGGATATGACATAGACGCAAAATGTGATACGGACACAAGGTGATGTGGACATGGATACAAACGATTGAAGGCAAGGATACAGGGTTTGCTGGACATGGACACAGTATGGAATGAATGCTTGGGGTTGTGGACGTGAATATAAGGTATGGTGGACATTTAACGCATGGTGTGACGTGGACACACACACACACACACACACACACACACACACACACACACACACACACACACATATAAAATATATATATATATATATATATATATAAGATATATGCACGCACACACTGCCTCGATCCTACCCCATTTAAATTTAGACAAAAAAAAGGCAGGAAAGAGAACTATCAGGAATCAGGAAGAGTCACCAGAGGCAGAATAAAACCAACGTGACAAACCGAAAATGACTGCCAACAATAAATATTCCCTTCGAGCAGTCTACTACACATAAGCGCAGACACTCTTCAATAAACATTCTGCGCCGTCAGTTTACCCGAAGGATGCTACGGAGTTCTTTCTGCCTTGGTCTCTGGTTTTTTTGTTTTTTTTTTGCTACTGCAGCCTGTCTTTGTAGTTCTGCTGCAGGTGAGGAAATAAACGTTTGAAAATTGCCGACCAAATACTAACAGCTGTCTGTTTGCTTCCTTGAATTATTCCCCCTTGCAATCGTTTGCTTGTGTGTTTCTGAAAACAAGTTACTTCCTTTTGCTGATGACCCGTACATATTTTCTTTTCATTCTCAGCAAACGTGTACCCATTATATACAGGTCGGTGGCCTTACAATTGAAAATTTCAGAGTTCAGTTCTCTCTCTCTCTCTCTCTCTCTCTCTCTCTCTTCTCTCTCTCTCTCTCTGTCTGTCTGTCTGTCTGTCTCTCTTCTCTCTCTCTCTCTCTCTCTCTCTCTCTCTCTCTCTCAGAAAAACACTAGCCACCCAGCCCCTTACAGGAGAAAAGTAACTCCCACGAAAACAATACTCCTGCCTCTCTCTCCCACTGTTTTTCTGTGACTCCTGTCTCTGAGTCTCTGAGTCCGGAGTCGCACATCCGCAGCCCTTGTTACGTGTGTGGCACCTAGTATGTTTGAAGCGCATTACTCGTATTTGGTAAGTGAGTGAGACCTGTTGTTCTTCGTCCGTCGAGGCGACGTGAACCACTCCAGTGATCGTGGGATTGAGAGGGGAATGAGATAATTTGTGGATACGCAGGTCTGATCAAGCAGACGTGTGCACGGAATGTGCGGTGACAGCTTGGAAGGGAATTTTGGGAGACCTGCTCTTGTTTGCTGGCGCGGGCATTCCTTGTCTGTCTCTTTTGTTGAGCTGCAGTCGTCCTCCTTTCTTCACATAAATTGGCACCTTTGTGGATAGTGTAGCGCCATCTAGCTCGATCCATAGCAGTTTGTTTCCATGTATCAGGGTTGATTTGTCAGGGTTGATGTCAAACGTTTTCAGCTGTTTTGAGAGTGTCTTAAAAGCATTTCTTTTGACCTCCGTGGGAACGCTTTACTTGTTGCAGCTCACCGTAGAAGAGTCTCTTGGGTAGCCGGTGGTCTGGCATGCAAGCTACACGACCTGCCCATCGAAGCTGGGACAGCATCGGATGGGGTGGATGCTTGGCAGGCCTGCTTGGTCGAGCACTTTGGTGTCAGGGATTTTGGCCTGCCATTTTATGTTCACCCGTCTTGTTGTGTGGAGATGATCAAGGATTTTGCATGTCATTGGTACACTGTCAACGTGACCTAGCTGTTCAGGAACAACTAAATACTGAATTGGTCTTCACTTGGGGCGAGGTACCGATCTGTTCCCAAAAATTTCAACGAGTCCGTTAAGAAAATCTGCGATTGTCACATGTGTTAACGGAGCAAATATTGATTATGTGTTTTTTTTCCCCCCAGACTTCTACTATGTTAGTTATTGATTGAGTTGACGTCAATTTTAGCGCTACATTTTTTCAGACTATAACATTTACATGGTGGCACATCTGAAACTGAGAATGGGAAAAAGCCTGGAAATTTCCTTCGCAAACTAAATGAGGGAACTGTTTGTCTGGATGGCGGTAAATGTGGCAAATATAAACATTCGTCATTTTGGTGGAGTACAAAGAAACCATGCCATATAAGATTAACAATTCCATTAGGAAACAGACCACAAAAGAAACACAGAGCACTCCCTTTGAGTGCTCTGTTTCAGTAACACACGGCCCAAACAAAATCTGCATTACTGTTCACACATATTTCCTTTCTGTCTCACTGTTTTCAAAGGCAGAAAAAAGTAAACAAAAGGAAAGTATCAACAGTAACAGTAATAACTGTTCAGTGTTAGCGCATTCCTTTTAAATCAGTATGTGCTGCCTGCCACTTTTCTTTCTTTTGAAGACAGTGTCTTTCAGGACAGGTACCAGTACCAGAAGATGTTCAGACTCATACGCATTACGCAGTTCTTCAGTTGTCGATGGAAAGGCCAAGAAAGAGCGGTGGAAGCATCCAGCATCACGTGCTCAAGCGTAACGGTTAGATTGAAATGTTTAGCTTATGTGCGGTAGCTTGAGGCAATTTCCAATTTCTGCATCTACATGCTCCTATCCCTCCCTATCTACCCAGTGATCTTAATCCACTCACCACACACACACACACACACACACACACACACACACACACGCACACACACACACACACACACACTCCTCTCTCTCTCTCTCTCTCTCATGAATTTTTGCTTTTTTCTAAACGCTATTAAGGTTTTGTTATATTCTGTTCAAGAAATGTTTTATAGATTGTGCGTTTCTTTTTCTTTTTCTTTTTTTTTGCTGCCCATCTTCTGTGCCATCTCAGTGGTACCGCACCCACGCCGCTCATTCCGACCCCCCTGTCCACGACCACAACCCAGCCCAGCCCGCCGCAGCCCCAGCACTGACAATCACCAGGGAGCAGCCAAGGTCAAGTCGTCATGAGGCAACCCACCGGAGGAGACACTGCGCTGCTGCCGAATCACTTCGGAGGTGTTCAGTGGTGCCTGTCCTGATCGAACACACGCTGGGACACCGCCTACTAAGCCCCATACAGGTGAAATTTGGCTTCTTTATTTCGTTTCGGTATTTTTCTCTACTTGTATATCACTGGAATAAGAGAGACTTGGTGAGAGACACAAAGAGACAGTGGGACAGGGACATTCAGACGCGTCCAGCACATACAGATATAGCAGCTGTGAAGAAAACCCCCACATTAATATTGCCCAGTACTTAACCATTTCAATTTCAGCCTCAGCGAATAGGACCATGGGACACAGAAGAAAACAAAATGTTAACACTGTGATCCTTTCACTTGGCTGGGCTGTATAAAATATGAAGCGAACTCAATCCCCCCAAAGCAATGTGTGTGTGTGTGTGTGTGTGTGTGTGTGTGTGTGTGCGTGCGTGCGTGCGTGCGTGCGTGCGTGCGTGCGTGCGTGTGTGTGTGTGTGTGTGTGTGTGTGTGTGTGTGTGTCTCTCTCTCTCTCTCTCTCTCTCTCTCTCTGTACTCCCTCATATGGTTGTGTGCCTGCATGCCTGTATATATGCACCAATGAAAGGCAGAAAAGAAAGATAATCCAAAACTAACTGTATAAGGAAAACACGCGAGACAGACAATCCAAGAATGACAGCCCACAATAAACAATCCCCGCCAGCAATTCACTGCACATAAAGCACAGACACTTGTCAATAAACACCCCGTGCCGACAATTTACTGGAAGGATGCAACTCGGTTCCGCTCAGCTCTCTGTGGTTTCGCCACAGCAGTCTGTCCTTCCAGATCAGCAGCAGGTGAGGAAATAAACATCAGAAAATTACCGGCTAAACACAAACAGCTGTCTGCAGCCACCTCTAATAATTCACGTGCTTAGATGGAAGGGGAAAGACAAAACCAAGATTAGTTGATTGGAAAAAAAACCAACAACGAAGAATGGAGATCCATTCCGAAATCACTTCGTAGAGAGACAGGAAGAGAACAGAAAACAAGTTAGAAGATCATTTGGGAGAATGCAGACCACCGTCAGGTCAAACCGATCCTGGATCCCCCCCCCCCCCCCCCCCCCCGTTGAGCTACATTGGCTAAACGGATCCGCGCCAAAATGTAATTGTTTTATCCTTGCCCATATTTCTCCTTTGACATCCAGTTTCATTACAATCCATTACGTGGTTTTGACATTACATTAAAATCCAGTGTGTGGACTTCGCATCACATTAAAATCCATGGTGTGGGTTTGGCATAACATTAAAATCATTAGTGTGGGTTTAACACTACCTCGCAGAACGGATCCTGGATCAGTCCTGTGATACAAATCCACATAACATTTAATGGATTCAGCCTTGGGCAACAACAGTCCATCTTTCTATTCAATTTCTGAAAGTTGCTTGAGCCTTTAAAAAAAAAAATTAAAGCAAAATCTGGCAGACAGGCAAGGAAACAGAGACAGGGGTGCCAGTGAAAACATGAAGATGGCAGTGAAAACATAACAAGAGTAGGGAAAAGATGGGGGAAAAAATAAAACGAACTGTACTGTCATCGTCACACTGTTACAGTTCGTTATGGTGACATTACAAAGAAGCCACGTGCGTCTGCTGGCGAACAATGAAACTAAAGCTTTCTGTTGTTACTGGAGTGATGACAATGAAACTAAAGCTTTCTGTTGTTACTGGAGTGATGACAATGAAGCTAAAGCTTTCTGTTGTTACTGGAGTGATGACAATGAAACTAAAGCTTTCTGTTGTTACTGGAGTGATGACAATGAAGCTAAAGCTTTCTGTTGTTACTGGAGTGATGACAATGAAGCTAAAGCTTTCTGTTGTTACTGGAGTGATGACAATGAAGTTAAAGCTTTCTGTTGTTACTGGAGTGATGACAATGAAGCTAAAGCTTTTTGTTGTTACTGGAGTGATGACAATGGAGCTAAAGCTTTC
>CM065722.1:72095375-72102875 GCA_033310375.1 Conus canariensis | reverse complement strand
ATCTTTCTTTTCTGACTTTCATTGAGGCATATATGCAGGTACGTAGGCGCACAACCTTGAGCGCGCGCGCGCGCGCGCACACACACACACGCGCGCGCGCGCGCGCACACACACACACACATACACACTCTCTCTCTCTCTCTCTCTCTCAAGCTCAAGCACATGCATTATTTTTCAAGAAAGTGAGTTTAATTCATATTTTTTTGTAGCCCAGCCAAGTGCAGAGACCATATCATGTCTATAAGGCTGGGTATATGACTGTATGATCCCCTCGTAATATAAAACTGAAGAGAATGTGGGAAAAGAAGGCAGAACGGAACATCACGAAAAACAGAAATATCACGGTGTTCTCCTACGTCGGAGAGCGGTTTTTTCCTCTTTCATTTACGTGGCCATCGTCTTTTACATTGAATATTATCATCTTGTCTTGTCATGTAAGTTCTTTTTCCTCTTCCTCGACAGTAGAGGTGCTACTGTATGCTTAAAATGATCTGGATCTTGATCCCCCCCCCCCCCCCTTTTTTTTTTTTTTTTTTTTTACTGTTTCACATCTTTAATCACTTTCTTTTTCTCCTGTGTCCCATGCTAATAACGTGTGTAGATGGAATTGAAATGGCCTAAAGTGATTGGGTTTCTGCCTGCCACTCTGACTACTTTTTCTTTTTCAAGTTCTCGATCATATGACTGATGCATAAGTAGAGAACAATACTGATATGGAATGAAACAGCCCAATGTTTAATACATTTTTTGAAGACTTTAAAGATACAATCAAATTTTGAAAACTAATACAGAAAACAAGCACGAGAAAGAGAGAGAGAAAGAAAGAAAGAGAGAGAGAGAGAGAGAGAGAGAGAGAGAGGGGGGGGGGGAGAGAGAATGGATGGGGACAGGGCGTGCATGGATCAGTTGGACATATCTTTTCATGCTATCAGTCCACACAGCCACAGACATAGTTTGAACAAAGACAAACAAACGAAAATCACCTCAAGCCTCTGTACATAAACTGGACGCAAAACGCCCCACCTAAATTGCGACACATAAACATATGATGGTGGATGTTTCCACCATTCCGCCCCTGTCTTCCTAAAGAAAATCAAAGACTTGCAAAATGCGTCAGAGCCTGAACCTTTTCTGGCATTGACTGGTGCCTGTCGAATAGAAATTTGCTTTTAGAAGAAAGAAAAGCACCAGGCATTCTGACACTGATCTACGAAGACACGAGCTAAAACAAACAGTTTTTATCATTTCACTGTTGTTTTTTTCCCTTTGTTTGCTTTTTCTCCCTTTGAAAATAGTGAGACAGAAAGGATACATTTGTGAACGATGGCACATTCTTTTGTTCTTCTTTACTTAAGTTAAAAGTTGGAATGTTTATCGTTTTTTTAAAATGCCTGTGGCTTCATTATGCACGTGTTACGAAAATGGCGTTTGCACGTTTGTGGCACTTCAGACCCCCTTTTGCACAAGGATTTTTACGTTCACTATAACATGAGATCCTATGCTTTTTTTTTTCTTTTGAAGCTACACAGCTTGCTCCCAAATCCAAATGCGTTCAGAACTGTTTTCATACATATCCGATTTAGTGTTTCAAAAGCTTTTTTCAAAGCCAACAGATACTCATGAGCCTAACCGACATGTGACTTCTAAGTAATGCATTACAGTATATAATATTTTCATACTGTATCCTACGTATCTACCCACAACAAATCCTTTTTTTTTTCGTTTTCTTTTGCGCACACAGGCTGATATTCCTGCGGTCACTCCCCGTATAGACAGGCAAGGATTAATCCCATCTACCCAACACAGGGAGTGGAGTTTTGTGTGTATGACCATTTTTTTTATCCCGTCATTAAGGTAGCCATACTCCAGCTTCGGGGAAGGTGCATGCTATGTGTAACGTGTCATCCATACCAACGGCCAAAGTGGCCTTCTCTTCCGAAAGTTGGTGATGGGATTTTAATTGTGTGCAAGATGTTATGCGTGCGTTCACACACGGAACCTCGGTTTGCAGTCTTATTCGAAGGACTATATGGGAAATGGAGTCAGAACTAATGTAACACTAGGAGGGAAAAATCCCCCTGTACCGAAACGGCCCGGCGGAGATTCGAACCTGCAACCCCAGGATCACCAAGATTACGAGTCCGGCCCTCTACCACTGAGCTAGTCCGGCCCCAACAGTCTCAGACCGGAATGGAAATCCGTAGCATCATCTTCATCATCCTCATTCTCACGATCAGCATAATAAAGTCTCAAATTCACCAGCCGCCGTGGCGAAGTGGTTAGCGTCGCGGACTCCCGACTGGGAGGTCGTGGGTTCGAATCCCATCAGAGTCATGTGGGTTTTTCTGCCCCGACCGGCTCCTACCCAGAGTTGAGTTTGCTGCGGACTCAGTTGGGAAGACTGGGACCACACAGTCGAGTTTCATCCACTTAATGGATGCGTTTCTGAGAGTGTTGCTCAAATTTCCTGACCAACACCTGCAGGTGCCTGTATCTCTCGGGCCTGGTTGACGCCGGGATATATTATGAAAGGAAGCGTAGAGTACAGCCCTGTCATGTAGTCTCAGACCGAAATGGAAATCCGTAGCATCATCTTCATCATCCTCATTCTCATCGATCAGCATAAAAAAATGTCTCAAATTCTGTGGCCCTTCATGCCCTGCTCTCATGGTGACCTCAGTTTCGATGTCCTCTCCATGTCTGTGGTCTTGGTTTGGTTCCGTCGGGGTCAGCGGTATCGGCGAGTCCATGGGGGCTGTCGATGGACGGACGTGGTGGCGCTCTCCGGAGGGAGAGCTCACTCACGCCGGCTCCGCGACTTAGCAATTATTGTCGCCATTAGGGGGCTTAGTAGATGGTGTCCTGCGTATGTTAGATCAGAACAGGCGCCACTGAACACCACCGAAGTGACTCGGCAGCAGTGCAGTGTCTCCTCCGGTGGGTTGCCTCTTGACGATTTGACATTGACTGCTCCCTGTGGATTGCCGGTGCCGGGGTGCGGCGGGGCCGACCGGTCAGCGGCTGTGGACGGGGTGTCGGAATGAGCGGCGTAGGTGCACTGCCTCTGAGGTGGCGCAGAGGTTGGGACAGCAAAAAAAAAAAAAAAAAAGACTCAAATTCTGAGGCCCTTCATGCCTTCCTCTTATGGTGACCTCAGTTCCGATGTCCTCTCCACGTCTGTGGTCTTGGTTTGATTCCTTCGGGGTCAGTGGTACCGGTGAGTCCATGGTGGCTCTCGTTGGACGGACGCGGTAGCGTCCTCCGGTGGGAAGGCTCACTCACGCTGGCTTCGCGACTAAGCAATTATTGTCGTCAGTAGGGGGCTTAGTAGGTGGTGTCCTGCGTACCTAGGACCAGAACAGGCGCCACTGAACACCACCGAAGTGACTCGGCAGCAGTGCAGTGTCTCCTCCGGTGGGGTTGCCTCTTGACGGCTTGAAATTGACTGCTCCCTGTGTATTACCGGTGCAGGGGCTGCGACGGGACTGGCTGGGCTGTGGCTGTGGACGGGGTGTCGGAATGAGTGGGCTGTGGCTGTGGACGGGGTGTCGGAATGACCGGGCTGTGGCTGTGGACGGGGTGTCGGAATGAGTGGGCTGTGGCTGTGGACGGGGTGTCGGAATGACCTGGCTGTGGCTGTGGACGGGGTGTCGGAATGACCTGGCTGTGGCTGTGGACGGGGTGTCGGAATGAGCGGCGTGGGTGCAAAAACAATTTTTTTTTCTAACGTGTATTTCCTCACCTGCAGCAGAACTACAAAGACAGACAGCAGTGGTAAAACCACAGAGAGCAAAGTGGAACTCCTCTGCATCCATGGGGTAAACTGTTGGCACAGAATGTTTATTGAAACGTGTCTGTGCTGTATGTGCTGTAGACTGCTGGCGGGCAGTGTTTATTGTGGGCTGTCATTCTTGGTTTGTCATGCAGATTTCTTTTCGGTCTCAATGTCTCCCCCTGATTCCTGATAGTTCTCTTTCCTGGCTTTCTTTGATTGAGATGGGGTGGATTGAGACAGTGTGCATGTGCATGTGTGTATTGGTATGCATGCATGTGTGTGGTTGTGTGTGTGTGTGTGTGTGTGTGTGTGTGTGTGGATATGAGTGTGTGTGTGTGTGTGTGTGTGTGTGTGTGTGTGTGTGTGTGTTTGATGGAGAAAGAGAGCGAGAGAGAGAGAGAGGGGATGTGTGTGTGCGCGCGCGCGCGCGTGTGTGTGTGTGTGTGTGTGCGCGTGCGCGCGCGTGCGTGCACGCGCAAATATGCTATTTGTCTTTATTCATGACAGGCTTGATAGCGGGTATTCTGGAGATGTTCCCAATGAGGAATGGCTGCCTATCAAAACGGACACACTCTTAATATATATGTGTATGCATTACAGCCATGAAAAACGGCTTGTAATGTCGCCAAGGGACACAAACTCAAATATTACTAAACTTTTAAGCTGTCATAACAATCGCATCAAGTTCAACCAGACGGTGGGACAATAAACTTATGTATATAAAAAAAATATTTTGCAATAGCAAGAAAACAACATTTAATGAGAGGTGAGATATTAATGAGATGACGATATCAATGACAATACATAAAAAGAGGACGAAGAAGAAGAAGAAGAAGAGAAGAAGAAGAAGAAGAAGAAGAAGAAGAAGAAGAGGAAGGAAGTAGAAGGGAAGTGGGGGGAGGAGGAAGAAGGGGAGGGAAAAGAGGAGGAGGAGGTGGAGGAAGAGGAGAAGAAGGACGAGGAGAAAAATGCAGAGAAGATGAAGAAAAGGGCAAGAGAAGACGAAGAGCAATGCATTTGATAATAATGACAATAACAATATTAAAAGCGATGATTTAGATGATCATAAAAGTACCAAAGTACCAATGATTATAACAAGAGCATTGAATCTAACTTAATTGTTAGTAGTTATAACAATGTGACCATTACTTTTTGTAGCCAACTTGATTTTATTCTCTGAAAGATCTCTCTCACTCTTTCTCAGTCTCTGTCTCTCTCGCAAGTTTGATTTTTTTTCTCTGAAAGATCTCTCTCTCTCCCTCTCTCTCTCTCTTCCTCTCTCTCTCTCTGTCTCTTAGCTAGCCTTGCTTGTGTTGATGCACATGTATAGAACAAATACCAAAAGTAAATGTAATTGAAATCATGAAGAATTTAGTCAAAACGATCATTGTGAAAGTATGATAAAAATAGATGGTAGCATAAAACAATGGGAGAGAGAGAGAGAGAGAGAGAGAGAGAGAGAGAGAGAGAGAGAGGGAGACAGACAGACAGACAGACAGACAGAGAGAGAGAGAGAGAGAGACAGAGAGAGAGACAGAGAGAGAGAGAAGAAAGAGAGAGAGAGAGAGAGAGAGAGAGAGAGAGAGGAGGGGAGCAGGTCAGGAGGTATGGGTGGGTGAGGGGGGAGGTTGTGGGACTGGTTCAATAATGTGCTCAATGCTATCAGTTCACACGCCCCAAGGACATGCTTTGAAATCAAGCACACGCACGGAACATCGCCTGCAGCCTCTTAACATAAAACAGATGCAAAACGCCCCTATCAGACAGCAATACATAAACACACGATGCCGGATGCTTCCGCAGTTCTGCCGTTGCCTTTCCAAACAAAATCAAAGATTTGCAAAAATGAATATGAGCCAGAGAGTCTTCCGAGGCCAGAATCTGGCCAGATGGAAATTACTTTGATTAAACAAACAAAAAAAAAGGAGCAGGTGTTTACATACCAGACTACACAGACACCACACACACACACACACACACACACACACACACACACACACACACACACACACACACAGACGCACACACACACACACCGCACGCACGCAGCACGCACGCCACGCACGCACGCACGCACACGCACACACACACACACGTACGCACGCACGCACGCACACACACACGCGCACATTTATGTTCCTGTGTTCATATCCGTCTATCTGTTTCTCTCTCAGGTATTCCATCTTTGTCTTTTTCAACCTGTGTATTCTTGTCTGTCTGACTCTGTCTGTCTCTGACCCCCTCCCCCCCCCCCTGCTCGCCCCCCATCCTCCCTTTCCGCCATCCCACCTTCTAAAATTTTTGTGTCCCGTTGTCCCCCTGTGCACCCCTCCCCCATCTCCCCCTGCCGTCTGTAGTTCGTGTGGCTGTCAGTCTCTCTTTCGATGTCTTTACTGTGTCCGTCTGCCACTCCTTTATTTCATTTAATTTTTTTCTGTCTTATCTGCAGTGCTAATTCAGTGGCAGTGCACCCACGCCGCTCATTCCAACACCCCGTCCACCGCCACAGCCCGGTCAGGCCCGCCGCAGCCCCGGCACCGGCAATCCACAGACAGTCAATGTCAAGTCAAGAGGCAACCCACTGGAGGAGACACTGCACTGCTACCGAGTCACTTCGGTGGTGTTCAGCAGTACCTGTTGTGATCCAACATACGCAGGACACCACCTACTAAGCCCCCTACTGACGACAATAATTGCTTAGTCGCGAAACAAGCGTTAGTGAGCTCTTCCCTCGGAGAGCGCCACCACGTCCGTCCAACGACAGCCCCCATGGACTCGCCGATACCGCTGACCCCGAAGGAATCAAACCAAGGCCACAGACGTGGAGAGGACATTGAAACTGAGGTCGCCATGAGAGCAGGGCATGAAGGGCCACAGAATTTGAGACTTTTTTTTTAATGCTGATCGATGAGAATGAGGATGATGAAGATGATGCTACGGATTTCCATTCCGATCTGAGACTACATGACAGGGCTGTTCTCTACGCTTCCTTTCATAATATATCCCGGCGTCAACCAGGCCCGAGAGATACAGACACCTGCAGTGTTGGTCAGGAAATTTGAGCAACACTGTCAGAGACGCATCCATTAAGTGGATGAAACTCAACTGTATGGTCCCAGTCTTCCCAAGACTCACCGTAGCAAACTCAATTCTGGGTAGGAGCCGGTTGGGGCAGAAAAATCCCGCATGACTTGGATGGGAATCGAACCCACGACCTCCCAGCCGGGAGTCCGCGACGCTAACCACATTACCACGGCGGCTGGTGTATGCCTCTACTTTTTGTGAGTCTGTCTGTGGACTTCTGTCTCTTTGTCTGTCTCCCCTTTCTCTCTGTCACTGTGTGTCTGTATCTCTCTCTCTCATAGGCCTAAGCACTCCTCCAGCCCCTCATTTTCTACCCTTTGTGTGTGCCATTTGTGTCTGTCTGTCTGTCTCTGTCTCTCTCTGTCTGTCTCTGTCTCTCTCTGTCTCTGTCTGTCTGCCTGTCTGTCTGTCTGTCTGTCTCTCTGTCTGTCTGCCTGTCTCTGGCTCTCTCTGTCTGTCTCTGTCTCTCTCTGTCTCTGTCTGTCTGCCTGTCTGTCTGTCTGTCTGTCTGTCTCTCTGTCTGTCTGCCTGTCTCTGGCGCTCTCTCTCTCTTTCTGGTCCCCTGTGCATAAACAGACGTGTGTGTGTGTTGTGTGTGTGTGTGTGTGTGTTGTGTGTGTGTGTGTGTGTGTGTGGTGTGT
>CM065722.1:72085375-72090375 GCA_033310375.1 Conus canariensis | reverse complement strand
AAGAAGAAGAAGAAGAAGAAGAAGGAATGCGAAGAAGAAGAAGAAGAAGAAGAAGTGCGAAGAAGAAGAAGAAGAAGAAGAATGCGAAGAAGAAGAAGAAGAAGAAGAAGAAGAAGAAGAAGAAGAAGAAGAAGAATGCGAAGAAGAAGAAGAATGCGAAGAAGAAGAAGAATGCGAAGAATGCGAAGAAGAAGAAGCGAAGAAGAAGAAGAAGAATGCGAAGAAGAAGAAGAAGAAGAAGAAGAAGAAGAAGAAGAAGAAGAAGAAGAAGAAGAAGAAGAATGCGAAGAAGAAGAAGAAGAAGAAGAAGAAGAAGAAGAAGAAGAAGAAGAAGAGACGACGACGACGACGACGACGACGACGACGACGACGACGACGACGACGACGAGAGAAGAAGAAGAAGAAGAAGAAGAAGATGTGGATCAGTGCTGCCGATCCGGATCAGGGGCACATGGAGGATCTGTCCATCCTGGCAGATATCTACGCTCTCCTGAATGCTCTTCTAACTTCTCTGCCCTCGCTCTAGTACCTCTACGAAGTCATCTGGACATAAACCTCCATTCTTCTTTTTTTTTTCATCCAACTAATTTAGGTTTCATCTTCCTTGTTTTCTTCTGTGCACGTGAATGTATTAGAGGTTAACTACAGACACCTGTTTGTGTTTAGCCGGTAATTGTTCAATGTTTATTTTTTACCTCATCTGCTGCTGAGCTGAAAGGACAGACTGCTGTGGCAAGATCACAGAGAGCTGAGCGGAACCGCGTAGCATCCTTCTGTACACTCTCAGTGTGGTTTGCTTATTGAACAATGTCTGTGGTTTGTGTGCAGGAAATTGTTGGCAGGGTGTGTTTATTCTGGGACGTCATTCTTGGGTTGTTATTGAAAGGATTTTGTGTCTTGGGTGTCTGCCTTGTACATACAGTTAGTTCCGGATATCTTTCTGATTTGCGTTTCATTGATGCGGACATTCAGCCACATGAGGCATGCTTTCATAAACGCACGCACACACAGACACACACAGACACACACACAGACACAGATACACAGACACACACACACACACACACACACACACACACACACACACACACACAGACAGACACACACACAGAGACACACACACAGACAAACACACGCACACGCACACACAGAGAGACAAACACACACACACACACACACACACACACACACACACACACACACACACAACCACACACGCAACACATACACGCACGCACGCACACACACACACACACACACACACATAAAGACATTCTTGCACACACACACACAAACACACAAGTGCAGACACACACATACTCGCATATACATTCACACAAACACATACATACACATTTAAGCACACACAGACACAGACAACACACAGACACAGACACAGACACACACACACACACACACACACACACACACACACACACACACACACACACACACACACACACACCACATACAAACTCTCTCTCTCTCTTTCTGAATCGGAAAAAGCTTGAAACAGGAGTTTGTGTGTAGAAGGAACTTTTGGAAAGGCAAAGCTGGGAATTATTCTATCTTTTGGTATTTAACAAGCTGCTCTGCCTCTCAGTCTGAATCTCTGTTTTGCTCTCTCTCTCTCTCTCTCTCTCTCTCTCTCTCTCTCTCTCTCTCTCTCTCTCTTTTATTTTTCTCAATTTTAGCAGGCCTTCCTTGTGAGGATGCAGAAATGTAGAAAACAAAAGTAATTAAAACCTTAAAGCATTTTGCCAAAACAATGATGGCAAAAGCATCATCAATACAGACAACAGCACAAGAGAGAGAGAGAGAGAGAGAGGAGAGAGAGAGAGAGAGGAGAGCGAGCGAGAGAGAGAGAGAGAGAGAGAGAGTGTGTGTGTGTGTGTGGGGGGGGGGGGGGGGCTGGGGTTGGTGGTTGGGTTCAATTCGTGCTCACTGCGATCAGTTAGTTCACATGCCCCAAGGACATACTTTGAAATCAAGTACACGCACACAGAACATCGCCTCCAGCCTCTTACATAAACACATGATGCTGGATGCTTCCTCTGTTTCTCCGTTGCCTTTCCAAACAAAATCAAAGATTAAAAATAGCACATGGATCAGAACGTCTTCTGGCGCCAAGTTCTGTCTGAATAGAAATTATTTCAATAAAGCATAAAACAGCAGGCATTTACATACCAAACTACAAAGACATGAACTACAGCCAGGTTATTATTTTGCTTTTCTTCTATCTTTGTTTCATTTGTTTTTCGTCTACGAAAAGCGCGAAAAGTGGGTTCGTTTGTAAAAATATAGTGCAGATTTGGTTTTGTTTTCGCATTAAAGGTGTCTGTGTTTTTATAGTTTCACTGGCATGTTTACATCTTTTCAACGGCAACCCCTTGTTTGTTTCCCTGTCAACAAAATTTCAAGGAAACTGCTCAACTGACTTAACAAAAAAAAAACTTAATAGAGAGATAGACTGTTGGCCAAGGAAGAACCCATTAAACGTTAGTAAGAAATCATGATGTGGATCCGGATCGCAGGGTTCATCCAGGATCCGTTCCGCAGGATAACACACAAACCACACCACGAATTCTGATAAAACGTGATGGAAAAATAGAATACTGCCCAAGAATAAAGACCAGAAATCATTATGCGGATCTATCTTGCCAATTTAGATCAAAGGACGGATCAAGGATCAGTTCGACCTTGAAGAGGCCTGTGCTCTTCCAGTTTGTTTTCCGTTCTCTCCCAGTGCCTCTGCAAGGAGACTCTGACATGCAATTCGATCCTTCAGGGTTTTTTTTTCTTTTTAATCAGCTAATCATGGTTTTGTCTTCCCCTTTACCATTGATAAACGTGAACGAATTATTGCTGGCTACAGAGAGCTGTTTGTGTTTAGCCGGCAAATGTCCACTGCTTATTTCCTCACCTGCTGCAGATCTGGAAGGGCAGACTTCTGTGGCGAAATCACAGAGAGCTGAGCGGAACCGCGTTGCATCCTTCCAGTAAACTGTCGGCACGGAGTGTTTTTGACAAGTGTCTGTGCTTTATGTGCAGTGAATTGCTGGTGGGAGTGTTTGTTGACAAGTGTCTGTGCTCTATGTGCAGTGAATTGCTGGTGGGAGTGTTTGTTGACAAGTGTCTGTGCTTTATGTGCAGTGAATTGCTGGTGGGAGTGTTTGTTGACAAGTGTCTGTGCTTTATGTGCAGTGAATTGCTGGTGGGAGTGTTTGTTGACAAGTGTCTGTGCTTTATGTGCAGTGAATTGCTGGTGGGAGTGTTTGTTGACAAGTGTCTGTGCTTTATGTGCAGTGAATTGCTGGTGGGAGTGTTTTGTTGACAAGTGTCTGTGCTTTATGTGCAGTGAATTGCTGGTGGGAGTGTTTGTTGACAGTGTCTGTGCTTTATGTGCAGTGATTGCTGGTGGGAGTGTTTGTTGACAAGTGTCTGTGCTTTATGTGCAGTGAATTGCTGGTGGGAGTGTTTGTTGCAAGTGTCTGTGCTCTATGTGCAGTGAATTGCTGGTGGAGTGTTTGTTGTGGACTGTCATGCTAGGGTCGTCATGAAGAACCTTTTTGTCCTGAGCGTCTCCTTTGTACAGTGAGTTGTGGATATCGTTCTTTTTTCTGCCCTGCCTTTCCTTGATGCATAAATGCAGGCACACAGGCACTTGCATGAGCTCGCTCGCGCACGTACACACCACAACGCACAGTACCGCGCGTGCATGCATTCTGCATTCATGCACACACAGATACACATACACACACGCACGCACGTACGCACGCACACACACACACACAAACACACACACACACCACACAAACACACACACACACACACACCACACACCACACCAACACACACACACCCACAACATTTCCTCACTGTGCTGATCTGGAAGGTCAGACTGTGATTCGTTCTTTTTCTCTGCCTTTCCTTAATGCATAAATGCAGGCACACAGGCACTTGCATGAGCTCGCTCGCGCACGTACACACACACGCGCGCACAGAGATGTACTCGCGCGCGCATACATTCTTTTTTCTTTTGGATATATATCATATGATATATATATATCTAATATATATATAATATCTAGTATGTTATATATATATATATATATATATATATATGTATATATAGTATGTGAGCTGTGTGTGTGTGTTGTGTGTGTGTGTGTGTGTGTGTGTGTGGTGTGCGCGCGCGTGCGGCGTGCGTGCGTGCGTGCGTGTGGTGTGTGTGTGTGTGTGTGTGTGTGTGTGTGTGTGTGTGTGCGTGCGCGCGCGCGTGCGCACGCGCGCGTGTATGTATATGTGTGCATGCACACTGTATCCGCGTGTATGTACACGTGTGTGGGGGATGCCTGACTGCGTGTTCCTCTCGTAGTATAAAAGTGAAGAGAATACAGGAACAGGACCAAGGCAAACACTGCAGAAAAGACCATCTCGTCAAATAGGAACACTGAGCTGTCCAACATTGAACAGTCTCGCTTTTCTCTCTCTACATTAACCTGGCCATTGTCATACCTATGGACAAATCATCATCGTGCCTTTTTCTATAAGTTCTTTTCCCTACTTCTTCCACATTAGAAGCGCCACTCTATTTATGCTGAAATTACTTGCTTTTTTTTAGTTCCGTTCTCTTGTTTGACATCTTTTTGCATTTTTCTTATTGAGTCCCATGCTGCGAACGTGTGGGGATAAAATTGTAATGGAAAAGTATCGGATAAGATCTACGTTTTTTTTTTTTTAAAAGCAGCTGCTCTGTCTCTGTGTTGGATGTCCCTGCTTGTCCCTCTGTTTGTATTTTTACTTCCCGGCTGTCTCTCTCTTATTCGAATGAAAACAAAATATACGGACATGAAATGATATGAGCGAACCTATGATACATTTCTTGAACTCCATACAATACGGCTGAGGGTGGGGAAGAGAGAGAGAAGAGAGAGAGAGAGAGAGAGAGAGAGAGAGAGAGAGAGAGAGAGAGAGAGAAGAGAAGAGAGAGAAAGAGG
>CM065722.1:72072875-72075375 GCA_033310375.1 Conus canariensis | reverse complement strand
ACACACACACACACACACACACACACACACACACACACACCACACACACACACACACACACACACACCACAGGGCTTTGCAAAAAAAAAAAAAAAAAAAGAAGAGAGAGAGAGAGAGAGAGATAGAGAGAGAGAGAGAAGACGAAACAAGCACCCGTCAGTTAGTTCCCTCACCATTGAACCCCTTACTCCCACTCAGTCCTTTTATCTCACGGGGGTTCATGAGCGCTTCATGAAAATTGGAACAGATTCGTCAAAATTTCATGGCTCTCCTCAGAACTGTTTTAAAGCTGTTTTTGTTGGTTTGCTGGCTTACTGTTTTGTTTGTTTGTTTTTTCAATGAAGTGACAACGAGACCATGTTGTTTGCCATTTGCACGACACCCACCACCGTCCATGCTTTGAAGGGGCCACGAGGGTCTGGCTAGGCCAATGTCACCAGTTGGATGGGGTGAGAGAACTCGATGCTAAGTGACAGATCTCAGATGCTTCGAGAAACGGAACAGTAGCAAGATGGAGGGAAAGGTGGAGGGGAAGAGAAGACAGAAGGAGAAGAAGTAAGAAAAGAAGAAAGACAACGATAGCCAAGCAAAAAGAAGAGGAGGAGTCGAAGAAGAAGAAGAAGGAGAAGAAGAAGAAGAAGAAGATGAAGGAGAAAAAGAAGAAGGATGAGGAGGAGGAGAAGGAGGAGGAGGAGTAAAAGGAAACAGAAGAAGGAGAGGATGAACAAGAAAAAGCAGTTGAGGAGGAAGAGGAGAGGAAAAGAAAAAAGGAGAGAAAGAAAGGTGGAGGAAGAAGAAGAAGAAGAAGAAGAAACGTTTGTAGCATTAACATAAAAAAAGGAAGAGAAAGAAGAGAAGGAAAAACAGAGGATGAGAACAAAGAAGAAGACGAAGAAGAAAAAGGAGGATGAAGAGGAGGAGGAGGAGGAGGAGGAGGAGGTGGAGGCCAGAGGAGGAGGAATAGGAGGAGGAGGAGAAGAAGAAGTAGAAGACGTTTTCGTTGTAGTAACAGAGCAGAAAAAGAAGGAGCAGGAGGGGAATGGGATGAAAAAAACGTTGTGATAGAAGTATTAATATAAGGAGGAGGATGGGGAAGGAGGAGGAGGAGGAGGAGGAGGAGGAAGAGGAGGAAGAAGGAGGAGGAGGAGGAGAAGGAGAAGACAAGAGAGAAGTGGGAGATGAAATATGGGACCAAGTCATCACAGTACGGATTGAACGGAAGGAGACGACAGAGTAGAGGAAGCTGGAAGAGAAGTGTATTAAAAAAAGTCTGAACAAACTTTTCTTTTTTTTTTTCAAAGAAGCAACAACACGAAGATTCTCTCTCTCTCTCTCTCTCTCTCTCTCTCTCTCTCTCTCTCTCTGTCTCTCACACACACACAGACACAGACACACACCCTCACTCACTCACACACACACACACACACACCACACACACACACACACACACACACACGCACGCACACACGTACGCACGCACGCACACACATACACACACACACAAACACACGCACACACACTCACTCACACACACACACACACACACACACACACACACACACACACACACACACACACACACACACACACACACACACACACACAAAAGTGCGCTTGCGTGCGTGCGTGCTCACACACGACTTCACGAAATGCAAGATCATCGAAAAGCTTGGTCATGCAGTATTCAGTATCCACCACTCATCTTACGCGAAAATGCCCCGGAGGACACTTTTAGCACTAAAACAATGTGACGAAGAAATTGCAGTACCTTGTCAATTAACCCCTTCTCTTCTGCGTCGTCTTTCCCCCGTTCACGAAGACAGCTTGGGAAAAGAAAAAAGGAGAAAAGAGAAGACGAAATAAATACCTGTCACTTTTCCTTCTGTTGACCCGCCCCCTTGCCTCCCCTCCTCCCCCTGTCCCCCCCCACCCTCCCGCCTTTCGCTCTCTGTTCGTTTTCCTTAATGGTTCAGGAGTGGTTCATGAATATTTGATCCACCCTGTTCCCAAATTCATGGCTGTCCTCAGACCGGTTTTTAAGGTGGGTTTGTTTTGTTTGTTTGTTTTTTGTTTTTAGTTGCAAAGTGAGGCGACTGCAGGCGAAAATCTAAACAAATTTGAAAAATTATTGATAAATCTTTGCCAAAAAACGTGGACAAACGAATCACAAGACAAAACGCGACGCGTTTCGACCTCTTGGGTCTTCTTCAGGCAAGATGCATAACACTCAGGATAACAAAAACGAACGAGCAATATCTTGGGCCGTATTGGATGAAGATACGTGATTGCTCGCTCTTCATTTTCGTTGTCCTGAGTGTTGTGTATCTTGCGGGTTCGAATCTCCGCCGGGCCGTTTCGGTACAGACGGATTTTTCCCTCGGAGTTAACATCAGTTCTGACTCCATTTCCCATATAGTCCTTCGAATGAGACTATAAACCGAGGTTCCGTGTGTGAACGCACGCACAACATCTTGCACACACGTAAAATCCCATCACCAAC
>CM065722.1:72051587-72059087 GCA_033310375.1 Conus canariensis | reverse complement strand
ATTTCCGGGAAAAAACTTTATATTTTGTCTGTTTTCTTTTCACTGGAAAAAAGAGTTATTAGTATTGCATTTCATTTTCTTAGCTGTTTTGTTCCCTTTCGGAAAGAATATTGGTGAAAATCTCTTTTGGAAAGACCACATTGTCAATTCTTATTAGTGCTTTTCTTTTGTAAGCCTTTATTATTTTTCTGTTTATACCGGCATTTAAATTCTTTATTTGTACATACTGTAACAAAGTGTTTTTTTTGTTTTTTTTGTTGGAAACGGATATAACATCACATATCGCCTTATTTTAATCATATTTAGTCATTGTTTCTTGTTTCTTTGTGGTAACTATTCATGATGGAACATTTTGATGAATATGTACGACAGGCCGAGCGTTTAGGCTTTGAAGGTGATAAATTGGCAAACTATGTCCAACAATGTCTGGATAGGGCAGACAGAGAGATAGAGAGACAGGAAAAACAGAGACAACTAGAAGAAAAAGATAAAGAACGACAAGAAAAGGATAAAGAACGACAAGAAAAAGATAAAGAACGACAAGAAAAGGATAAAGAACGACAAGAAAAGGATAAAGAACGACAAGAAAAGCTAAAAAGATTAGAGCTTGAAGAGAAAAAACTACAGAAAGAGATGGAAGAAAATAAAAAAAGATTAGAGTTTGAAGAAAAAAAACTACAGACAGACAGAGAGGAGGTTCAGAGAAAACTAGAGCTAGAGGATAAGGATAAGGAACGGCAGTTTAAACTGAGACAACTTGAATTAGAGACTGATGCGGAAATTAAAAAATTACAGGCATCGAGAGAACCTCCACCACCTCCATCGGTCGGTTCCGCGAGTTCATTTCATCCGAAGTCAACATACATTCCGAAGTTGCCGCCGTTCGAAGAAAAAACCGATGATATTGACAGTTTTCTTTTTCGGTTCGAGAACCACGCTACTTCTTGTGGTTGGCCGAAGGAGAAATGGACGTTGTTTATCGCGTCGCTGTTTAAGGGAAGTGCTTTGGCACTATACCACACACTTGCGGCAAAGGAAGGGTTGACTTGGGATCAGTTAAAAGAAGAACTCTTAAAGAAGTTTCAATGCTCAGCTGACCGTTTTCGTGAGCGTTTCCGATCTATTCGTCCTGACAAGGGAGAATCATTTCCGTCTTTTTTGATAAGAATGAGTCATTGTTTAGACAGATGGATAGAGCTAACAAAGACAAATAAAACTTTCGAATCACTGCGAGATTTGCTACTTCGAGAGCAACTTTTTCAAAGCGTCAGTAAAGATTTGGCCACTTTTCTTAAGGAAAGACAGTTCGATAGCGTTGACGAAATGTGTCAGATGGCGGATCAGTACTGTATTGCTCATCCGGATAAAGGTGTTGCCCGCAAGGAAAATTCGTCCCTTTTCGAGTCTCACGCGGCATTTCAGATACATTCTGGACAAGGAAACTTTAGAAGAGGAAATCGCGCTTCATTCCAAGGTCCGCACTCTTACACGTCTTTTGGCAACAGACAACGACCTTTCCGTGGTCAAGGCCATGTCGGTTCTGGCGATTTCCGTCAGTACGAATACTCACCACCGGAAAGACTTTTTCCTTTCCGAGGGCGTGGTGAACAACAACCGCGAAGACCCTTTGGTCCAGTTCGTGGGCAAGGTCGAGGTTCACAGACTAATGGTAACCAGTTGTCCGCCAACCAAACCATGCGTTGCCACTTTTGTGAGTGCAAATTCCATTTGAAACGGGACTGTCCTTTCAAAGGAAGTGGAGCAAAGACTGGATTTGTTTCCACTACATGTGAAGAAGGTCTTGTTTTGGCACCAGATCAGTCCATTGATGGTCTTCTTTTGGAGGATTGTGCCATTAATGGTTTACAAGGTTCTGTTTTGCGAGATACAGGTTGCACCACAGCTGGTGTAAGGAAATGTTTTGTTCTACCTGACCAATATCTTGACAGTGTTCAGAAATGCAGATCGTTTGGTGGAAAAATTGAAACTTTTCCACTTGCAAAAATTTCCGTTGATACACCATACTACTCCGGGTCACTTACCGCCTGTGTTATTGAGAATCCAGTTTGCGATTTGATTTTGGGAAATCTACCAGGTGTTGCGACAGTACATGGTGGTGCCGGAGGATCTTTCGTTCCTTGTCTCATCAGTACAAGATCAAAAGTCGTAGAGCAGGGAAAACCAACAAAACCACTCAAGGTTTCAAAACTGGATGAACTAAAAGTTACGCCAGATGTTTTGAAGACCATGCAGAGAAGCGACGAGACATTGACGACTGTACTGTCTACTGCAAAGCAGAGTGTCTCTGACAAACCAACGGACAAGCCGACGTACATACTGGACTCTGACATCCTCTACAGGCATGTACCTGGACAAGACAACAAAAGATTGTGGTTCCCAAACCACTGAGGGAAACGGTATTACATACGGCCCATGATGCATTATTCGCAGGTCATTGTGGTATCAAGCGAACGTTAAAAAGAGTTCTGGATTCATTTTTTTGGCCAGGGGTCACAAGAGAAGTCACACAGTATTGTCGCTCTTGTGACATTTGCCAAAAAACTACTCAAAAAGGTCGCGTCCCATGTGCACCTTTGCACAAAATGCCCCTAATTTCGGTTCCCTTTCAGAAGGTGGCCATTGACCTTGTCGGCCCTTTCCCACCATCTTCCTCGGGAAATCGGTATATCCTCACTTTGGTCGACACGGCGACAAGATTTCCCGAAGCAATTCCCCTGAAGAAAATCGATACTGTATCTGTCGCTGAGGCACTGCTGTCTATTTTTTCCAGAGTAGGACTTCCCGAGGAAATTCTGTCAGATTGCGGGACACAGTTCATTTCAGACCTCATGAAGGAAATATACAGACTGCTGTCGATCTCTTCTGTTTCAACCACGCCATACCATCCCCAGTCCAATGGAATGGTTGAAAGATTTAATGGAACATTAAAGTCCATGTTGAGAAAAGTCACAAGGCGGGAGCCTCAAGAATGGGATCGTTTTATACCTGCATTGCTCTTTGCATACAGGGAACTGCCGAACGAAACTTTGGGGTTTTCGCCTTTTGAACTGCTTTTTGGACATTCACCACGGGGTCCTTTGGATCTGTTAGTCACACAGTGGACGAACAAGACAGACATACCTGAAGACAAGAACGTTTACCAATACGTCTATGACCTACATAACCGAATAAAAGACGCATGTGAACTTGCCCAACAGTCAGCTGACAGGAAAACTGATTTGTATAAGGACTTTGCTGACAGGAAAGCAAAGGCACGTTCATTCAGTGTAGGTGACAAGGTACTTGTCCTGTTGACAGACGAGCACAACAAACTCCGTGTCATGTGGAAAGGTCCCTTTGATGTCATTGAAAAACTTTCTGGAGTAAACTACAAAGTGAAAATGGCAAATACTGAAAAGGTGTTCCATGTAAACATGCTAAAAAAGTATGTTGAACGTACAAATGTTGCCATTAATGAGTCAATTGAATGGATGTGTCCAGTGTCTGAAACAGATGTGGCTGTTACAGAAATCATTGATTCTGATTTTGTACCTGATGTTACATACAGAGACAGAGCAAAGATTGTACAAACAACAAATGTGGGATTGTTAACGTCTACCAGTATAGATGATACTGTACCTCTGCCCACTCTTTCTGTCAAGGGGGAAACTTATCATGATGTCATTGTGTGTGATGATTTGTCTTTGATTCAGAAAGAACAATTGGAAGGTATTTTGAAGGACTTTCAGGATGTTCTGACTGATACCCCAGGGACAGTGACAGCAATTGAACCCCATACTATTCACTTGAGTACGGAAAACCCAGTCCGAGTCAAACCATACCCCCTCCCATTTGCGAAAAAACAGGTTGTCGAAAGAGAGATTCAAGTCATGCTCGGGTTGAAAGTTATTGAACCGTCCTCGTCACCATACAGCTCACCAGTTGTTTTGGTGGACAAACCTGATGGCTCGGTGCGGTTTTGCATCGATTACAGGAAGTTAAACAAAATCACTGTGTTTGATGCAGAACCTATCCCAGACATTGAGGAACTTCTTTGTCAACTCTCAGAAGGAAAATATTTTGTCAAAATAGATTTGACTAAAGGATATTGGCAAATCCCGATGGCTGAAGCAGACAAGGAAAAAACAGCTTTTCAGACACCTTTTGGACTGTTTCAATGGACGAAAATGCCATTTGGATTACAAAACGCCCCAGCTTCTTTTGCCAGAATGATGCGTGCACTAAAACTTCATGAGTGTGGAGCAGTAAGTTTTTTTGATGACATTTTGCTTGCTGCAAAGTCATGGAATGATCTGGAGGAAAACTTGAGAGCTGTTTTTTGTAAACTCCGGAATTTTGGTCTGACGGCTAGACCGTCCAAAATTCGTGCTGGATTCCAGACTCTTGAGTTTTTGGGTCATGTCATTTCTGTTGGAAAAATGACACCAGAGGAAAAGAAAGTAGAAAAGATCTTGGCCTTGAAGAGACCCAGTACAAAGAAACAGATCAGATCACTCATTGGATTGTTGTCCTATTACAGAAGATATGTACCGCACTTTGCGTCCTTGACAGCCCCTTTGAGTGACTTGACAAAAGGAACAAAAAACAAAAGTATCGTCTGGTCAGATGAGTGCCAGAAAGCGCTGGAATGTGTTCAAAACATCCTCAATTCATTTCCTGTGTTGCTTTTGCCCTCTCTTTCAGAGGATTTTGTTTTGAGAACTGATGCCAGCTCCAAAGGCATGGGAGCTGTACTGTTGCAGGAAAAGAATGGATTGTTACACCCTGTCCAATATGCAAGTAAAAAGTTCTCTAACACACAAGTCAAATATTCAACAATTGAGAGGGAGTGTCTTGCCATTGTTTGGGCTTGTGAGAAATTTGCCAGATTCCTGACTGGAAGACAGTTTCGGTTACAAACCGACCACAGGCCATTGACGTTTTTGCAGTCGTCCAAGACCAAAAATAGCAGGCTGTTGAGATGGGCTTTGTCATTGCAGGAGTTCAAGTTTGACATTGAGCCATTACCTGGCACTCAGAATGTCATGGCAGACTTTCTGTCTCGTGCGTGAGTGCACAGTATCCTTCGTGCTGCTGTAACTGCTGTTTGTTTTCATTGAGCACAAATTATTTTTATTCTGCTGTTTGTTTTCATTGTGGAAAGACTTTATTGACATTTTGGCAGGGCTGCTGTCAATCTGAATTGATAAGTAGTTGTGCCTGATCTTTCCCCAAAAGTGCATATGTATTGGCATTGCTGGCTCTTTGTAGGATGCTATTTTGTGAATATGTGCAGAGTACTTCATTTGATGTCTTACAAGTGTTGTTTTTTTGTTGTTTTTTTTCCACGTCGGTCTATTATGAAGAATGAAAAAAAGTGTTTAACTTTAGAGTGGACTGTTATATTGTACATTTTTGCTTGAACAAAGACTTTTCACTTGCCAAATTTTTTTTTCATCAAGTGAGTCATGACGAAATTCTCATTTTGCGATGATGTTGGGACATATGATTATGTGACAATGGGCTAGAAAAAAATTTACATTTTGCATTTGGAATAATCCGTATCATATGTTCTTCGTGTTTATGTAACTCGTGATTTGTGGTGATGGAGTATGAATTTGTTTTTTAAAAAACTAAACAAAAATGATTGTATTTTTTTTTCTCAAACTAAGATTTTGGAATGTGATTTTGGATCTTTATGATGTTCATAAAGGCTAGTTCTATGCATTCATGGAAACTCTTGAATGATGAAAAATTGATGATTGATGGCTGAGGTGGTATATTAACTAGATATGTATGTGTATTTAAAAAAAAAAAAAATTTCTTGGCGAAAGTTTTTTTTTCACCCCGGGATGGGGGGTGTCATGTGATGTAGCCTCACATGGCGACATGTGACGTTCCGTCGCGTACGCCCTTATTTGTTATAAAGCATTTTCCCTAGGTAGGGAAGAGGAAAGGTAAAAGAAAAGAAAGTTTGAATGGCCTGACCAGTGTGATCGGTGTCGCTGGTGGCTATAGACGTAGGGCGATCATTGGTTGAATGGACGGACGTTGTCCATTGGTCAGCAACCATGGGCTGGTAATGCGTAGAGTTAGACGAGTACTCACTGAACGTGTACTCAAAAAGAGCGCAGGAGGGAAAAATAAGGAATAGGAAGGAGATGGCTTGGGGACACTGACCGGACAGGTTGTTTGAAGAACGAGTTCCACCTGCGACTCACCATTACCAGGTGAGGTATAGACAGATGGGGAGAGAAGAAAGAGAGAAGTTAAGAAAAGGGAAAAAGGGAAAAGAATTTATGATTATTCAGATTTTGAAATAGATTACTTACACGGACTTCATTCGTGTTTCAGCCCTTCCCAGTGCTGTGGCAGCACCAGTTAGGCAGTCGCACAAATATTTGGGCTACAGTGCTGCGGCAGCACCTAATCGTCTCCAGGGTTGGAGAATCGAGCTGTAGAGGACAACGACTGCACCAGTTGTGAGAAAAGAAAGCATTTGTCATGTTGGCCCATAATGATTTTGTTATTGTCCCCCTGATGAACTCAGTTGATACTACTGTATTTTAAGCCATCTTTTGATTTTTCTTTGAAAATATATACATTGTTTCTCCACTGAGGAGGAGAAACCGGTAAAAGATATATTTGTGAAGTATTATGTATAATGAGGTGAAATTTGGTCCCAACTAGTGGATCCGTGGAATGATTGTACCTCCACTGGAGAGGAGGAATGAAAAATAATTCCTTGAAGACAAACGAGTTGAATATGACGGAAAATTGATTATTGTTTAGTAAATTATTCCCCGGAGAGGAGGGGGAGAAGAAGAGTTATTGCAGTGCGCCTTCTGGTTGTTTGGAGAGAGTGCGTGTGCACGGAGTGAATGCTGAGCTGAGTGCAGGCATGCATGTATGCACAGTGTGACACTCGCTCTTCATTTTCGTTGTCCTGAGTGTTGTGTATCTTGCGGGTTCGAATCTCCGCCGGGCCGTTTCGGTACAGACGGATTTTTCCCTCGGAGTTAACATCAGTTCTGACTCCATTTCCCATATAGTCCTTCGAATGAGACTATAAACCGAGGTTCCGTGTGTGAACGCACGCACAACATCTTGCACACACGTAAAATCCCATCACCAACTTTCGGAAGAGAAGGCCAGTTTGGCCGTTGGTATGGATGACAGGTTACACATAGCATGCACCTTCCCCGAAGTTGGAGTATGGCTGTCTTATTAATGGCGAGGTAAAACAATGGTCATACACACAAAACTCCACTCTCTTTGTTGGGCAGATGGGATTAATACTTGCCTGTCCATATATAGGAGTGTCCGCAGGAGTATCAGCCTGCGTACGCAGAAGAAGAAGAAGAAGAAGAAGAAGTTTGTCTACTTTTTTTTTGCGGAGCTTTATCAATACTTTTTCAGGTTTGTTTCTTTCAGTGAAGCAGCAAATGGACCAGTGGTTTGCCATGTGCACAACGCCCACTGTCCATGCGTTGATGGGGT
>CM065722.1:72024087-72031587 GCA_033310375.1 Conus canariensis | reverse complement strand
TGCGCCGAATTGGGTGAAGATAAGTGATTGATCGTTCATTTTTGGTGTCCTGAGTGTTGTGTATCTTGCCTGAAGAAGACCTAAGCAGTGGAAACGCGTCGTGTTTTGTCTTGTGATTCGGTTGGTTGTCCACGTTCTTTGGCGGTGCTTTATCAATATCTTTTAAAACTTAATTTAGCGGCCGTTTTCTCTCTTGATATTCAGTTCTCTAAACTGGCCCATGGGATGGTGTCTTCGATCTGGTTTGTTCAGACTTAAAAGAAAACATACTATTCTGTCGGCCGAAAGGGACAAAAAGAAAAATTACACGCCAAAACAAATGTTTTGTCTTGTAATTTGATTGTCCCTATGTTTTCTCTTGTAACTTAATGTCCCTGTGTTTTGTCTTGTAGTTTATCTGTCCTGTGTTTTGTTTTGTAATTTATCTATCCCTTTGTTTCGTCTTGTAATTTGATTATCCCTGTGTTTTCTCTTGTAACGTAATGTCCCTGTGTTTTGTCTTGTAATTTATCTGTCCCTGTGTTTTGTTTTGTAACTTATCTGTCCCTGTATTTTCTCTTGTAACGTATTTGTCCTTGTGTTTTGTCTTGTAATTTATCTGTCCCTGTGTTTTGTCTTGTAATTTATCTGTCCTGTGTTTTGTCTTGTAATTTATCTGTCCCTGTGTTTTGCTTGTAATTTTGTCCCTGTGTTTTGCCTTGTAATTTATCTGTCCCTGTGTTTTGTCTTGTAATTTGATTGTCCCTGTGTTTTGTCTTGTAATTTATCTGTCCCTGTGTTTTGTTTGTAATTTGTCTGTCCCTGTGTTTTGTCTTGTAATTTATCTGTCCCTGTGTTTTGTCTTGTAATTTATCTGTCCCTGTGTTTTGTCTTGTAATTTATCTGTCCCTGTGTTTTGTCTTGTAATTATCTGTCCCTGTGTTTTCTTGTAATTTATCTGTCCCTGTGCTTTGTCTTGTAATTTATCTGTCCCTGTGTTTTGTCTTGTAATTTATCTGGTCCCTGTGTTTTGTATTGTAATTTATCTGATCCCTGTGTTTTGCCTTGTAATTCATCTGTCCCTGTGTTTTGTATTGTAATTCATCTGTCCCTGTGTTTTGTCTTTTAATTATCTGTCCCTGTGTTTTTGTCTGTAATTCATCTGTTCCTGTGTTTTGTCTGTAATTATCTGTTCCTGTGTTTTGTCTTGTAATTCATCTGTCCCTGTGTTTGTGTCTGTAATTCATCTGTCCTGTGTTTGTGTCTGTAATTTATCTGTCCCTGTGTTTTGTCTTGTAATTCATCTGTCCCTGTGTTTTGTCTGTAATTTATCTGTCCCTGTGTTTTGTCTTGTAATTTATCTGTCCTGTGTTTTGTCTTGTAATTATCTGTCCCTGTGTTTTGTCTTGTAATTCATCTGTCCCTGTGTTTTGTCTTGTAATTCATCTGTCCCTGTGTTTTGTTTGTAATTTATCTGTCCCTGTGATTTGTCTGTAATTATCTGTCTCTGTGTTTTGCCTTGTGATTATTGTCCTGTTTGATTGTAATTCATCGTCCCTGTGTTTTGTCTGTAATCTATTCTGTCCCTGTGTTTTGTCTTGTATTCATCTGTCCCTGTGTTTTGTATTGTAATTCATCTGTCCCTGTGTTTTGTCTGTAATTCATCTGTCCCTGTGTTTTGTCTTGTACATTCATCTGTCCCTGTGTTTTGTCTTGTAATTTATCTGTCCCTGTGTTTTGTCTTGTAATTTATCTGTCCCTGTGTTTTGTCTTGTAATTATCTGTCCCTGTGTTTTTGTTTGTAATTCATCTGTCCCTGTGTTTTGTGTTGTAATTCATCTGTCCCTGTGTTTTGTCTTGTAATTATTTGTCCCTGTGTTTGTCTTGTAATTATCTGTCCCCGTGTTTTTCTTGTAATCTCTGTCCGCTGTGTTTTTGTTGTAATTTATCTGTCCCTGTGTTTTGTATTGTAATTACACTGTCCCTTGTTTTGTCTTGTAATTATCTGTCCCTGTGTTTTGTCTTGTAATTTATCTGTCCCTGTGTTTTGTCTTGTAATTTATCTGTCCCTGTGTTTTGTTTGTAATCATCTGTCCCTGTGTTTTGTCTTGTAATTCATCTGTCCCTGTGTTTTGTTTGTAATTCACTGTCCTGTGTTTTGTCTTGTAATTATCTGTCCCTGTGTTTTGTCTGTATTCATCTGTCCCTGTGTTTTGTATTGTAATTCATCTGTCCCTGTGTTTTGCTGTAATTCATCTGTCCCTGTGTTTTGTCTGTAATTTATTCTGTCCTGTGTTTTAGTCTTGTGACTTTATCTGTCCCTGTGTTTTGTCTTGTAATTCATCTGTCCCTGTGTTTTGTATTGTAATTATCTGTCCCTGTCGTTTGTGTTGTAATTCATGTGTCCCTGTTTTTGTTGTAATCATCTGTCCCTGTTTTGTCTTGTAATTTATCTGTCCCTGTGTTTTGTGTGTAATTCATCTGTCCCTGTGTTTTGCCTGTAATTCATCGTCCGCGGTGTATTGTATACATCTGTCCCTGTTTTGTCTGTAATTCATCTTCCCGTGTTTGTTTGTAATATCTGTCCGTGTTTGTCTTGATATCATCTGTCCCGTGTTTGTAGTAATTCATCTGCCTGTGTTTGTCTTGTAATTCATCTGTCCTGTGTTTTGTCTAGGTAATCATCTTCCCTGTTTTGCCTTGTAATCACGTCCCTGTGTTTTGCCTCGTAATTCAATTCTCTTGTTTTGTCTGTATTTATTGACCCTGTGTTTTGTCTGTAACTTATTGTCCCTGTATTTACCATTGTAATTCATGTCCGTGTTTGCCTTGTAATCTATATGCGAATATTATCTTTAAATTTGTGTCAAATTGCTTCAGCACTCATTGAAACGAACCTATCTCAGTTTTCAGAATCGGCAATCAATCACGAGCTGATGTCCATCTATTCTATGCCTTGCTTGCCAGTGCTATTCTCATTTCTAAAACACTGCGTGTCCTGGAATACATCCATAGAGTTCATTTGTTCAAGAAGGCTCACGTTACTTTTAAGCAAGCAGGCTTCCATTCACTTTCACTTTTCAAAGCAAGTTCATGGATCAGATTATGACGAGACAGGAAGATGCAAGGAGGGCACTGGAACTAAAAATACACAGAGGTTCCTACCCTGAGAGAAGACATCATTAAAACACTCTACAGCAGAAATGGAAACAACAACAACACCAAATTTCAACCAGCTGATTGTTACTACACTAACAGAGAAGATCAAGGGCTACTGTTCAACTAAAACTGGACATACAGACTGAATGCACACATGTAAAAGTACAATTGGCGAGTCGAAATCTGCCCATGCAGAGGCCGAATGGACCGAGTACGCACTACAGGACTGTCACCTCCATGCTACTGCAGCAGGACACATGGCCGGAGCCAGTGGCTCTGAGGGCCAAGCTCTATGGGGACCTGGCGGACCTTCGGAGGATAGCCAGATTCGTGCGGGCAACTGGCATCACCATTGAGTGTTCGTGACAGAAGAATAAAGATCATGATATGATTCGACAGCTGTTTGGATGAAGGCCAGTGGTACGCTGTTTCACTGCCTCTGCCACCATCGCTAGACTTGAACAGCTTCAAACATAAGAAAACAAAACAAACAAACAAAACAAAAAAGAAAGAAAGAAAGAAAAGAAAGACACAGAGAAGGAACAAGAAAACCAAACAACACAATGCAAAAGAAATCGAAACAAAGAGAAAATAGAAAAAAAGACACACAGACAGAAAGACGGACAGACAGACAACAAATATAAAAGAAAATAATGAAAATAAAAAAAAAAATTAAAATTAAGAGCGACAGAAAGACACAAAAGAAACAAACAACAAAAACAACAACAACAACAACAAAATCGAAAAAATAAGGTATACACGAATATAGACAAACAGAAAAACAGACTGACAGACAAAAAAAAGAAGAAAATTTAGAGATGCAGAGAAAAAGACACAGCAGCAAGAAACGATCTCAATAGAAACCGAAACAAACAGAACACAGCAAGAAAGAAACAAAGACAAACAAAAAAAGAAAGGGAATTGAACACTGAGAGAGACGAAGAGAAAGACACAACAAAGACAAGGGGCAGAGAAATGGATGAGAAAACGAAAAAACAAACAAACAAACAACACAAAAAAGGGGGAAAGAGAAAGAGACAGACACTACAAAGAAAAGAGAAAAAAAAGTAAGAAAGACGGAGGGGAAAAACGCAACACAAACAAACATTAACAAACAAACAAACAAACGAAATCGAAAAAAAAAAAACCCCGAAAAAAGCAACAAAACAAAACAGGAAGAAAAAAGACAACAAGAAATTAAAAACAAACAACAACAACAAAGACATAAAGAAACGACCTCAGACAGAAAAAGAAAAGACCCCCCCCCCCCCCCCCCCCAAAAAAAAAAAAAAAAAAAAAAAAAAAAAGAAAAAAAAAAAAAAAAAAAAAGAAGAAAATATAATAAGAAACACAGAGGGAACGACACAACAGAAACAAACAGAAACAGGAAGATGACAAAAAAAGAAGAAAAAAAAAAAAGAAGAAAATTGCGAGCCAGACAACCTAGTCTAAGCTGACCCCGTTCTCTCATTAATCCCTTTCGGCAACGCTAGGACCCAGCTTTGTGCTACCGCTGAGTTCCCGTCAGAAGCTTGGCGAACACACAGAGATCAATGCGGACAGGATTAGTGGACCGCCAGGGGATAGAGAGAGACCAGGGGGGCCTTCCTCCCAGCCACCATCTTCATTACTTCAATAGCATCTCATCATCCTGATGCCGCTGCTGCTGCTGCTGCTGCTGCTGCTACTACTACCATCACCGTTCGGAGGGAGGAGGAGGGTGGGGGTGGAGGGGGAAGGAGGGGGTGCAGGGAGAGAGGGGGTGGGAGGGAGGGGATGGAGGGGAAAGAGAGAGAGAGAGAGGGGGGGGAGAGAGAGAGAGGAGGAGAGGAGGAGGGGCATTGGTGGGGGTGGGGGGGATTAGGAAAAAAATGATGTTGGTCGTAGTGATGACGATGGTGGTCTAGTTTGTTACGGCACAAAGTGTCGATTTGTTTCAGTTACTGGTAACATCCCCCCCCCCCCCGCCCCCAGATCAAACTGACGGAGAGACACAGTAACGGGTATGGTGATTACTATACAACCGTTGTGGAGGCGGCAGTATGTGTCTGGGCGGCAATGTTTGCCACGTCAGATTAAATGAACAACGCTTGCCGGCGACAAATCTGCGCCTGGGGCGGCGACATATATGCCGTCACGTTTAGCAGCACAACGGCGACAGTTTGTGCCTGGGTGACATTTTAGGCTGTAACATGGTGTCGGCTGGATGGGGTTGGGAGATCTTGAGCAGGTGTGTTTTTTTCTTTTTTTTTCTTGGGGGGGGGGGGGGGGGGGGGGGGGGGTGGAGGGGGAAGGTGGGCGAGGGGGTGGCTTTGCTAGATTCATGGTCTTCGTACTTGAGACTAAAATAGACCGTAGCAGTACTGAAAACGGAGCGAAGTAGAAATAAACGTACAAAATGAGGTGCAGATGAAAAGCACGTCCTTTTATTCGGCTGCTGTAGTCATCTGGGAAGAACTGTTATGGGGATTTGTATGAGTCTTGGAGACATGGCTGTTGAAAATTCAGGTTTAGTGTGTGGTGTGTGTTGTGTGTGTGGGTGTGTGTGTGTGTGGTGTTGTGGATTAACTAAGTGTCCTGTTGGGGGCACCTATTGTCGCCTCCAGTGACGTTAAAAGAAAGAACCACTCACCCCAGGGATCGTCCTGTTGGCGCGCCTAGAAACTTGAACGTCCATCTTGCGCCGAATTTGAGAAGATAAATGATTGCCCGTTCTTCACTGTCATTGATTGTCCTGAATGTTATGTATCTTGTCTGAAGAAAACCAAAGATGTCGAAACGCGTCGTATTTTGTCTAATAATTTGTTTGTTTGGCGGATTGATAATAATTTCTCTTAAAAACAAACAAACAAACAAACTTGCTGCGAAAGCTAGAATGTGTTTGGAGTTGTACTGTGCTCACCTGTCGACGAAACAGCAGAGTGGGGCTGCAGGAATGCGCGCAGCAGTCTGCACGGTGGCGGCGTCTTTCATCGGAGGGCTCTGCTATCATGAAATACGGACCGCTACATGGGGACGTTTCCACAGAGGGTCTGTTGTATTGCGTCCAGTGGCCATTACATCACGGCAACTGCCAGGGAACAGTTATGTCTCTTGACGTCTCAAAAGAATGATCTCTGCCTGCCTGCATCCTGTATCAAAACAGCGCAGACCGCTATAAGTGGTGCAGGATTGTTCCCGTTTCGCTGGCTTGGCAGTTAGGAGCAGCACTTTTCTGGGTTTCACTGGTACCTTGGGCGTGCCTTTTACATTACTTTTTCCACCTCGTTTTGTGTACGTTTATGAAAGTGAAGATGAAGAAGATAACCCTTTGAAGATATTTAAATAACGTTAGAAAGATTTACCAGTCTGAACCTGACAGCTTGAATAGTTTCTTGATAGAAAACGGATATAACTTTCTCCAGAAAAGACTATCTGGTAGTTTCTTTTTTATATAATGGATCTGATCAGTGGAATTGCCTTCCTTTTGTACTGGCAAAACAATCCTCAAAAACAAACCAGTGGTAATTTTTGGGTGTATATATTACTCCAAACTTAACATAGTACTATCTTATAGAATATTTAACTAAAGCAAGATCAAGTCTAAGTTCATAAAAAAAAAAATGCGTAAACAAGATTGAGGTTCAGCCATTGCTGCATCAGTATAACGGTGATTGCTCACGCACAAAATACATAACGTACATAAACTAACTAACTAACTCTCTCTCTCTCTCTCTCTCTCTCTCTCTCTCTCTCTCACACACACACACACACACACACACACACACACACACACACACACACACACACACACACACACACACACACACACACACACACACCACACAAGCACACACACACACACATCCACACACACAAGCACACACATCCACATACAAGCGCACACACACACACACACACACACACACACACACACACACACACACACACACACACACACGGCACTGCGAAGTAAATTAAAAAACAACAAAACGACCCGCAAAATCATCTACGACCAAGACATGTTCAATACTAATCTGTACGAAGACCGAGCCGGCAAATCTTCATCAAAGACCTTAACGATCAAACATATTTCCGCCGTCCCGACCTAATCCGTTCTGTTTAACACAGTCGTAATCAGATTTATAATCACAAACGTCAACCCTTCCCAGCTATGCCCGTCTGATCCCCCCTTCCCCCTTCCTCTCCCCCTCTCCCTCCCCTTCTTGTCGCCCCTTCCACGAAATGCCCACCTCACATATCTCCTTCCCTTTCTTCTCCCCCCCCCTCCCCGCCCACCGTCTCCCCGTTTGCTTTACTCCCTTCACCGTATCTCCTAACCCTCTCTCTCACCTTTGAATACATTTGTGAACCTCCAAACTC
>CM065722.1:72011587-72019087 GCA_033310375.1 Conus canariensis | reverse complement strand
ATTTAAATGATAATTAATTTCATCGATGCTATGACTAGAGTATTGTAAAGATGTATCATCAGCGAACAAATCACACACTGCATTTTGAATTGATAAAGGGAGATCATTTATGTAGAGGGAGAACAACAGGGGACCTAAGATTGACCCCTGTGGCACGCCTCTTGGCAACAGTCTTTTAGAAGAAATAACACCTCGTAAAAAAACAGATTGCGTACGGTTCGACAAATAAGATCTAAAAAATGATTCCGTATTGTTGTCGACGCCGTAAACATTAAGCTTTTTTAGCAGTATATTGTGATTAATTAAATCAAAAGCCTTTGTTAAATCAATAAAAGGAGAAGAAGAAGAAGAAGAAGAAGAAGAAGATGATGATGATGATGATGATGATGAAGACGACGATGACGACGACGACGACGACGATGATGAAGAAGAAGAAGATGAAGATGACAACGATGAATAAGAAGAAGAAGAAGAAGAAGAAGATGATGATGATGATGATGATGATGATGCGAAAAAAAATAAAGGAGAAAGTAAAGACAACCCAGAAGAAGAAAAAGAAGAAAGCAAAAGGAAGAAAAGAGAGATGATGTATCAGCTCGGGGAGAAAAGACAATTAGTGGGGGTGGTATGTGTAAGCTAGGGTGTTTGAGACAAGCCTATCAAAAGCAAGCCCAAATCGGAACACACACACACACACACACACACACACACACACACACACACACACACACACACACACACACAGAGATTCTTCAGGCCTTTGTGTTCTTCTAGGTGAGTGCCCTTTAAGTAAGTCAGAAGCCGTGGCAGAAGTCATCCATCTTATTTTATGTTGTCTGTGTCGGGTTTACGAGCTGATCATTTTCCCACCGTCGCCAGCCCTGCGTATCACCAGTTAGGAGAATTATGATTGGTGGGCTTTAGATCCGTTTCCCCTGCGGAGGACCGCGGGAGGGGGGGGGGGGGAGGGAGGTGTGGGGGGGGGGGGGGAGGGGGGGGGGGAGGGGGGGATGGGAGGGAGGAGAGAAAATCCGTTTATCTCTTTCTTATCCTCGAGCCCCAAAACACGGTAATACTGGTGAATGGAGGAGGAGGAGGAGAAGAAGAAGAGGAAGAAGAAGAAGAAGAAGAAGAAGAAGAAGAAGAAGAAGAAGGAGAAGAAGGAGAAGAAGCAGAAGAAGAAGAAGAAAAAGAAGAAGAAGAAGAAGAAGAAGAAGAAGAAGAAGAAGAAGAAGAAGAAGAAGACAAGGTGAAGAGGAAACAGACGAAGAAAATAAAGAAAGCAAAAGGAAGAAGACAAAAATGATAACGTATGAGCACGAGGAGATGGTGCAATGAATGGCGGTGGTAGAAGGAGTGTAGAATGTTCAAAACAACGTAACAGAACCGATTATCAAAAGCAAACCGAAATCTGAAGAGAGAGAGAGAGAGAGAGAGAGAGAGAGAGAGAGAGAGAGAGAGAGAGAGAGAGAGAGAGAGAGAGAGACAGAGAGAGAGAGAGACAGAGAGAGGGAGAGAGAGAGAGAGAGAGAGAGAGAGAGAGAGAGAGAGAGAGAAGAGAGAGACAGACAGGCAGACGGACAGACAGACAGACAGGGACAAAGACAGAGACAGAGACAGACACACAGACAGACAGACAAGCGAACAAAGACAAAAAGATACACAGACAGAGTGGTAGTTATATGGACACACGGCTAGATAATCAGACAGAGACGCACATGCAGAAGAGGGAGACAGAGGGGGTGGGGGGAGGGGTGTCTGAAGAAAGCTTGAAGTGGAGTGTGCAGAGTTAACACGAGAGAAAAAGAAAGAAACAAGAGAGAAAGAAAAAAAGGAAGAAAGAAAGAAAGAAAAAGAAATAAAGAAAGAAGGAAGGCAAGAAAGAAAAAAAAAAGAAAGAAACAGAAAGAAGGAAAGAAATAGAAAGCAAGAAAGAAATAGAAAACAAGCAAGAAAGAGAGAAATAGAAAGAAAGAAAGAAAGAAAGAAAGAAAAAAGAAAAAGAAAGAAAGAAAGAAAGAAAGAAGGAAGGAAGGAAAGATAGAATAAAAGAAAGAAAAAAGAAAGAAAGAAAGAAATAGAAAGCAAGAAAGAAATAGAAAGCAAGCAAGAAAGAGAGAAATAGAAAGAAAGAAAGAAAGAACAAAGTAAGGAAGAAAAGGAAACAAAGAAAGAAAAGAAAAGAAAAGAAAGAAAGAAAACAAGAACGAAAGAAACAAAACAAAGGGAAACAACCATGCAAAAAAATAAACAAGAAAAAACAAAAACAACACAAAGAAAAAAAAAAGAAAAAAAGAAAAAAAAACTAGTGTAGGCTGTCGAGACTTATCTCCCAACACGATGTTTTGATTTAACCATCTCTGTAGTTTATCAAGGTCCCGCCGCTCGCCCTGGCGGGGAGTGAAGAGTTATCGGCAGGGGGTTGGGAGTTATCCTCTCTGCCTTGTCACCTTCGCTGCGGGACTGCTCCTCGCTGGGAGGAAGCCGCTCCCTCTCCACTGCCGCTTGTCGGCGACCATGATGGCTTCGCGTTATTTATGAGAGCTGCTTGAGATTTGCGCTATTTTTATGTTTTGTCAGAGGGTAGGGAACTAGTAGGGGAGTTGGAGGGGTGGGGGGAGGGGGGAGGGGAGAGGGAGGAGGCAGGGTTTGGGTGGTGGATTAGCGGGTGGGTGGAAGAAGGGGTTGGCGGGGGGAGGGGGGGAGAGGGGGTAGGTGGCGGTGTGGGAGAAGAATGGAGTGTGGGTAGAGTGAGAATTGAAGTATGGGCTAGGTCGGGTCGCGTGGATGAGGAGAGGTTGGTGTAGAGGGGAGAGAGAAGGGGGGTAGGGGGTGGGGTGGGGTGGGGTGGGTGGGGATGGTAGTGGTGACACTGTGACTTCATTTTTTTTTCCCCAGCTTACTTATTTTTTTTTCCCCACTTGAGACGCGGTGTGATGTTGATTGTGTTGATTTATTCGTGTGTAATAGCATTTTGGGGTAGACTTTTTCCTACACAAAGTAGCAGTGACACTTCTTTCGTGTGTGAGTTAAATGTGTCATCACAGAATAATAAACTTCTTGTGCTTTACGTCTTATTGTAGATTGACAATGTTCTGAGAATTGTCATTCTACCCTACATTTATACAAAAACGCTCCTTACCTAAAAACAACAACAACAACAACAACAACAACAACAAAATCACCGTTCTTGTTTGCTATTCTTCTTGTAAATCATTGTCTTTATTTCTTTCTTAGTATGCTATTTGTTTAATTTCAAACATTTCATTTCAAAACATGCATTCGGCAAATAATTCTTACTCTTCAGGCATGTCAAATGTCCTTTTTTTAGCAGATTTTTTTCAGCTTCTTTTTTTTTTTGCCTTTGTCGATTTTTTTGTTTACTTTCGTTGTTGAAAATCTTTGGAATGCCACCCTCACTTCCCGACATTTTTCTACTGGTAAGACGAAATCTGATATATAGAACTTGTTGAAAATATGTATGAAAACAGCAAATCTGTTGTTTAGCGATGTGAAGCAGGTGCTCGTTCCTGTTTTTCCCCCTTGCACTTTCCATGGCATCTTCCACTCCTCCCCACTGCAGACATTTTTCTCCTCCCCCCCCCCCCATCTTTTTTTTTTTACTCATGAAAGTTAGTGTGTGCCTGCTCTTTCTTACCATTCACTTTTTATGCAGAATTTCACGCATGTTATGAACACGTCTTTCATACACTGATTGCATTTAGTTTTGGGCGATGAATATTTAGATCTATACTAATAGATTAAATCATCTTCTGGATGTGATGACCGCACGGTTTCCCTCAGTTTCGAGGTACAAGAGATCCTGTTAATCCACAATAATTTGAATGCATCAAATGGAGTACAATTGAAAATATGTTTATTCTCGGCAGCATAATTAAGACAATTATGGAATGAGTAAGTTTAAGGCAAAGCGTGATTGGTTGCCGCGCATATGAACCTAATCGTTTCTGTTGAGCAGTGCCGGAATTTCCCGGTTAATTCCTAAACAGCTATTTGAGTAGTGCAGATTTCCGTGTCAGGATTGCTAAAGCTATTGAGCAGTCGGATTTCAGTGTTCACGTGCCAAAAGCTATTGTGTGCAGAATTCACTGTTACGATGCTAACAGCTTTTTGATGTGCCAGATTCCACGTGTCAGACTGCTAACAGCTTTTTGAGAGCCGAATTTCCCGTGTTACGGAATGCTAACGCTATTGGTGTGCCGATTTCCGTTTACGGATGCTAACAGCTTTGAGTAGTGCCCGGAATTTCCACGTGTTCACGGACTGCCTAAACAGCTATTTTGAGTAGTGCCGAATTTCCACGTGTTCACGGACTGCCTAAACAGCTATTTGAGTAGTCCAGAATTTCCACGTGTTCACGGACTGCCTAAACAGCTTTTGCTCTCGTTAACATGGGCTCAAAGATAACGACAAACGAGCACAACGCAAACTGTGAACATGTACTGAGTTTAAGTATTCCGTCAGCTGTTTGCTGAAAAAAATGGAGCAGTCAATGTCAAGCCGTCGAGTGGCAACCCAACGGAGGAGACACTGCACTGCTGCCGAGTCACTTCGGTGGTGTTCAGTGGCGTCTGTTCTGATCCGACATACGCAGGACACCACCTACTAAGCCCCCTACTGACGACAATCATTTCTTAGCCGCGGAGCCGGCGTGAGTGAGCTCTCCCTCCGGAGGGCGCCACCACGTCCGTCCAACGACAGCCCCCATGGACTGGACGATACCTGAGACCCCGACGGAATCAAACCAAGGCCACAGACGTGGAGAGGACATTGAAACTGAGGTCACCATGAGAGCACGGTATGAAGGGCCACAGTAGTTTGATGCTGATCGATGAGAACGAGGATGATGAAGATGATGCTACGGATTTCCATTCCGGTCTGAGACTGCATGACAGGCTGTACTGTACGCGTAATTTCATAATGTATCCCGGCGTCGACCAGGCCAGAGAGATACAGACACCTGCGGTGTTGGTAGGGAAGTTTGAGCAAAACTGTCCAGGACGCATCCATCAAGCGGATGACACTCGACTGGATGGTCCCAGTCTTCCCAATTGAGCCCGTAGCAAACTCAACTCTGGCTGTGAGCCGGTCGGGGTAGAAAAATCACGCATGACTCTGATGGGAATCGAACCCACGACCTCCCAGCCGGGAGTCCGCGACGCTAAACACTTCGCCACGGCGACTGGTGCCATACTGACTATGACTTCCCATGGCGGTAAAAACATATCTGTGTGGCTGAGGTTTGCGCTCTCCTAAGAGCCCTTCTATTTGTTTCAGTGGACTGTAAAGAACCCAAACTGTTCTGCTGGACAAGTCCGCACGTCTTCCAAGTACCAACACATCACACCACTTCCTCATTGCACTAGATGCCCGGGTAAAAGAGCAAAGGAGAAACAGAATGGGGAAGAGGGAAGGGTGGGGCGTCAGGTAAGAGAGAGAGAGAGAGAGAGAGAGAGAGAGAGAGAGAGAGAGAGAGTGGGTGGGGCAAGGTAGAGAGAGAGCGAGAGAGAGAGAGAGTGGGGAGGGCAAGAGAGAGAGAGAGAGAGAGAGTGGGGAGGGCAAGAGAGAGAGAGAGAGAGAGAGAGAGAGAGAGAGAGAGGAGTGGGGGAGGGCGAGAGTGGGGGGGGGAGTAGTAAGCAAAGGGGGAGTGGGAGGGCTTGCTGAAAACGATGAAATCCTATCTTCACAGCAAAACCGGTGGCCTCAAGACAATTGCCTTGAAACAGGTTTATACACGCACGTTTATGTCCCTGGCTCTGTCGTTTAGTGGTTTGAACTGACCGAGGTCGATCGCTGCGGAAGATACGGCGTGTAAGGGACATTTATTTTGATTGAAATGAACGCTCGCCGAAAGCAGCGGAAGGACTGTTGTCACGTACTATCACTTATATCCCCCCCCCCCCCCCCCCAGTAAGTGTCAAGAGATAATAGAGTATGCAGAGCGCAGCGGTAGAACCAACGCTCTCCTCACCCAAACTCCTCTTCCCCGGGTTACTCTTACCTTCCCCCTTTCCCCTTGAATTGAAATTAACGTGTGTGCGGTTTCATGTATGTATGTATGTATGTATGTATGTATATGTATGTATGTATGTATGTATGTATGTATGTATGTATGTATTAGTATGTTTGTATGTATGTATGTATGTATGTATGCATGTATGTATGTATTCGTGTATTGATTATTTTCTCTTTTGTGTATTCATTTATGCATTTAATCTATTATTTATCCATGTGATTGATTTATTAATCTATTAATTTGTTTGTGTAGTTATTTGTTTATTTATTGTTTTTATTGTTCTTGTTCAAAGTCTCATCCGAAAGGCTTTGAAGGTTTAGAGTCCTCACAGATGTTGAATCCGAAGTGAAGGCCTCAAACACAGATCAAACCCACGACCCTAGAATTAAGAATACAGTATATTACCCGCTGGACCAAACAGGCTGAACAATCATTCATTCCATGGAGGTAATGCATTACCTTGCATCGGCTCGTTCGCCAGGACAATTACACAGTAATCACAAAACTGGTTTTAACGAAACTTTGTTTTCCATTGTCTCATCTTTTATGCTACACCAATGGCATAACCCCCCACGGAGCTCATTCCACGCCCCATCTACAGTCACAGCCCTGCATCTCCTGGCACTGGTGATCCACAGGGAGCAGTCAATATCAAGTCATCATGAAGCAACCCACTAGAGAACACTTTGCAATGCTGCCGAGTCACTTCGATGGTGTTCAGTGGTGCCTGTCCGCTCTGATCCCATATACCATGTAACCCCCCTACTGACGACAATAATTGCTTAGTTGCGGAACCAGCGCGAGCTAGCGGCTCTCCTCCGTAGGGCGCCGCCACGTCCATGAATTCGACGATACCGGCGATCTCCACACGAAGTCACGAAGGGCACAGACATGGAGAGGATGTTAACACTGAGGTTACCTTGAGAACAGGCCATGAAGGGCCACAAACGTTGAGACCTTTTTTTTTTTTTAATGCTGATCGATGAGGATGAGGATGATGCCCCTGCTGTTATTATGGAGTTTCAGTCTGGTCTGAGACTGCATGACAAGGCTGTACCCCACTTACTTTCATACTGTATCGCGGCGTCAACCAGGATCGTGAGATACAGACACCTGCAGTGTTGGTCACGAAAATTTAGAAAGCAACACCCTCAGAGACGCATTCATAAAGTGGATGAAACTCGACTGTGTGGTGCCAGTATTCCATGTTGAGCCCATAGCAAACTCAACGCTGGGCAAGAGCCGGTCCGGGATCGAAAAATTCCACAAATACAACTGGTTCTGATAGGAATCGAACCCACGACCTTCAAACCCGGAATCCAAGACGCAAAAAATTGCGCACGGCGGCTGTCGAAACTTGGTTGAAAGATGGAGCGTAGCTCATGGACAAATTCATTCCGTCATGCGCATCCGTATTATTTGGCAGACTCCGGATCTGTTCAGCCAGATTATTACGAATTTTC
>CM065722.1:72004087-72006587 GCA_033310375.1 Conus canariensis | reverse complement strand
TTCAAAACAATGGAAACAAAGAACGACCAAAGAGTCTCCATTCTCTACGAGCAGGTAGCAAACTATGGCTTGGGTGAAAAACAGAAACAACGGAATTAAATTAAAGAGAAGAGGAAACAGGTTGGAGGCGAGAAGGTACAGTTTAAAAGGATGATAATATTAAAAAGAAAAGAAAAATACTGAATTGCATTAGGTCATAGAACAACGACAGCAGCAGCAGCAACAACAATGATAATAACAAGAACAACAATGATAAGATAATAATAATAATAATAATAATGATGATGATAGCAATAACAATAGTAATAATAGTAAAAAAAATAATGATAATGATAATAATAACGATGATGACGATGATGATGATGATAATGATAAGGAAATGAGAATGATAATGATGATGATAATAAGGATAATGGTAATAATGATGAAACATAATACTAATAGTAATAATAATAACAATATTATATAATATTTATAATAAAAATAAAAAGAACAATAAAATAATAATGATAATGGTAATAATAATGATAATAGTAATAATAATAACAAAATTATGAATGATGATGATGATGATGATGATGACAATAATGATAATGATAATAATAATAATAATAATAGTTATAATAATAACAAGAAGAAGACGACGAATAGTTGCAACAATGGTAATAGTAATAACAACACGAGCAACAGCAGCAACAGCAGCAGCAGCAACAACAACAGCAACAACAGCAATAGTAAAGATGATGATGATGATGATGATGATGATGATGATGATGATGATGATGATGATTTTGATGATGATGATAATAGTGATAATAATGATAACAATAATGATATTATTATCAACAATGATAACAATAATAATAATGATAGTAATGATAATCATGATAATGAAAATAATAATAAAAAATAATAATAATGATAATAATAACAAGAAGAAGAAGAAGAATAGTAATGATAATGATAATAATAATAATGATAATGTTAATAACAATAATAATGATGATAATAATGATAATAATAGTAATAATGATGATGATAATAATAACAATAATAATAACAAATAACAACAACAATGATATGATAATAACGATAATTTGAAAAATAATAATAACAATAGCAATAACAATGCTACAACACCAACACCAACAACAACAACAACAACAACAACAACAACAACAACAACAACAACAACAACTACTACTACTACTACTATTACAAAAAAATAATGATGATGATGATGATGATGATGATGATGATGATGATGATGATGATGATGATGATAATCATGATGATAATTATGATGAAAATAATGGTAATAAAATAATAATGATAACAGCAACAATAATAATGGTACTACTGCTGCTGCGGCTACTACTACTACTACTACTGCTGCTGCTACTAACAACAACAACAGCAGCAGCAGCAGCAACTGCAGCAACAACAACAACAGTAATAGCAACAAAAATAATAATGATAAGAAGAAGAAGAATAGTAATAATACTGATAATAATACTAATGATAACAATAATAATAGCATTCATAATAATGACATACATGAGGTAAATAATGAGCTGTGTGGCAGTGTGTCTGCGGAGCGGGGGGATAGGTACATGCTGTTTTTGGATGGTGATGCCAAGTGGGCAGTGGGTCCCTAGTCTGGCATCAAGATGGGATTCCTGCATGAAGCGCTCTAAGCTGCCACGCTGTGATTGCCGAAGCGCCAGGAATTTGACACGATTTATGTCATGTTGAAGATGGTTGAAGTGCAGAGCAACTGGTTCGGGTCGGTAGTGGCGGATGTCGGCCAGATGTTGAGTAACGTGCGCATCAAGTATGCGGGATGTCTCATCTACATAAATCTTACCCCACAGTTTACAGTGGATAGCAAATACAACGTTGCGTCTCTGACAGGAGAATGTACGCCTGATTTTGAAAGAGCCTTTGAGGCCATGTAGGATGATGTCTGGCTTGGTGAAAGGACAGATTTTGTATTTGGCTTTTGAGCGGGGAAAGGTGCTGTTTTACAAAGGTTTGGTGATTTTGTACGGGGTTTGGAGTTGAGACCGTGCAAGTAGATCTCCTAGGTTTTTTGTCTGTCTGAATACTTTCTTTTTCTTTATCCATCATAATTCACTGGTCTTATATTACTGAAAGAGTACAGATTTATAGATAAGTCCAATCACTTCGATTTTTAATCAACGAAAAAGAGTGTAATTAAACCTGTTATCTTCAGATAGATTATATTTTCTTTTTCATCAAAAAAGTAATGACCTCCTTCTATCAATAAATAAATTAGAAAAATATGTTTGAGTTTTAGTACAAAAGAAACAATATACTTTATAGTTGCATATATGCTCGCAGATCGCTGGATTCAGCACATCTGTTGGTTTTTGATGTGATTATGATCCTGAGTTTCTTACGACTAGAACTACATTTCCAGTTGCAATTTCAGAACATCACAATTCTTTATCAAGCTAGAGTGACGCTTCTCTCATTC
>CM065722.1:71959087-71964087 GCA_033310375.1 Conus canariensis | reverse complement strand
TGTCTAAAGCGACGCAATACACGGATTTGTGTGTGTGTGTGTGTGTGTGTGTGTGTGTGTGTGTGTGTGTGTGTGTGTGTGTGTGTGTGTGTTCGTGCGTGCGTGCGTGCGTGCGTGCGTGCGTGCGTGCGTGCGTGGTGTGTGTGTGTGTGTGTGTGTGTGTGTGTGTGTGTGTGTGTGTGTGTGTGTGTGTGTGCAAAACTCCTTACAATTGTTCCCCCGAAAAACGCGCTTCGCACCCCCCGTCGTTCCGCCCATACTTCGCGCACCTGTCTTCATCAGCTCATCCCAAGAGAGTGCCTTCCCCCACCCCCAACCCCTTTTTTCCTAACCCCCCCCCCCCCCTCCGCGAGAATGTTGGTATGTGTTCCCCCCCGCACCTCATTGGATTCCACTTTGATTTGAAAGCGGACGGGGCGACTTGACGGTATGGAGCTTACTGGTGGGGCAAATTGACCCTTGATTGTCAAGTCTATGCGGTGGGAGGGGAACCTTGGGAGAGAGAGGGGAGGGAAAGGGGGGCTGGGTTGTCGTCCGTCCGTGGGGAGGTTGTGTTCTGTTTGGGCCGTGGGGAGGCAAACCAGGGGATTTAGGGTACAGCAAATCAAGGTGGGGAGATAGCTGTATTTGGGGTGGGTGGTTGTGTCGTCCGTCCACCACGGGTTGTGGCAGTTTGTAGGTCTCGGGGTCATTGAGAGAGAGAGAGAGAGAGAGAGAGAGAGAGAGAGAGAGAGAGAGAGAGAGAGAGAGAGAGAGAGAGAGAGAGAGAGAGAGAGAGAGAGAGTCTAAGATCATGATTTCTTCGTGTAGCCAGGGATGGCCACATTTGTAAACTGGGTGATATAAAGAATGCACACAAAAAAGAGAATCCCTCCACAGAGATACAGTCTTTGGCAAAAAGCCCACTGTATCGACTTTCGTTGCTAACCTAGGGTGTTTGCTAAATTTTGTCTGAAGGAAGTGTATGTGAACTTCAAGAAACACGAGGAACTAACTTTTCTTTTTGATGTATAGAGACAAACGTGACAGGAAAACCCCCTGAAAACACAGCCTTTTAGAACAAACAAAACAACAACAACAACAATAACAACAACAACAACAACCAACAACATCCGACCTGCGCAACGAACTATTTTACACGAGAAATGTGCCTGATATAAATCTAGAGAATAGTGTAGATATTTTCTTTAATATGCAGCTTCGTAAAGATGATCTTTGTACTAACCCGTTACCCGTGGAAACGTATGTCTGACATACTCGCTTTATTACAAAGAATGTGCGTGGTATCTTGCTCTTTCTGCATTGCTGACATGGTCTGCTTGGCATATTTTCCTCTGACATGGGTTTACCTGGCAAATTGCCCTCTGACCCTATACTTTCGTACAAAGCTTTACCCGGCGTATTGTCTAACAACCTGTCTTGCTAAGAAGGTTAATTAGTTTAAATAATGGTCTTTTTTGGCACTTTCTTCTCGAAAAGGGCCCACGTCTGCCTTGAACACTGCCTTCTGAAAAGAAAATTGGAAATGAAATGAGGCAGGGAACAGTAAACAATAAACAGTAAACAAGTGGGGTAACGTTTGCTCCCATAAGAAAACTTAACACAGAGTAACTTTTATTCAAGACTGGCACAACCTTTTAAACTTGAATAAAGTCAGACAAATACATAGACGAACAATCTAACAGTGGGGGAAAAAACAAGCGCAGGCCAACAACTGAACTGTCCTCACAGTAATGACTTGGCAAAGATTTGGACTTAAGGAGTAGGGTGGGGGGGGGGGGGGGAGTTTGAAGATGGAGAAACTGAGAACATGAAATTAAGAAAATATGTTACAGATATGAAAACTCTTCACTAGCTGCATAAGGGAACCATCGCAATCCCTTTTGGAGGCAGATATATTTGTATTGCCTGCTCCGAGGCCTTTCGTCCGCTGGGTCGGAACTCATCAGGGAGACACGGCTGGTTGTGTCTGCGCTCCTGAAGTCAAATAGAGACACACCACAGTCCATAATACTGTGGTGTTCTCACCACCAAGGGTACAAAAAAGAATCCAATAGCACCCCCAAAGCAGCCAGCGAAGAGTAGTAAATGAAACCAAACGAAAATGTGGGGAGGAAAAAAGTTGCTGAAAAACTAAGGACATTATGCAAATAGTATAAAATGTAGGGGACAAAGAATTCTGCTTCGTATGCTCAAGGTACCGTTGAAGGAGGGCGCAGACGAGGACGGCAGAGAAAGAGCTGTCCGACAACATAAAGGACTGGACCAAAATGACCATGCCAGATCTCCTCAAGGCAGCCACCAACAGAAGAGCCTGGAAAGAAACGGCGGCTGCCTCATCACGTCCCCCCAACGACCCCAGCGGTCAGGGGAATGACTGATCCTCACTTTGCATGTAACTTTGTTCAGTTCCGATGTATTTTTTTCTGAAGATTGGTACGCGTAACACATTACGGTCAGTCTGTGATTTCACTTTCCGGAGACGGGTGTACCGGTCAGTGCTGCCTTAAGAAAGGTCTACCTGCTATATTGTCTTCTTCGTAAGAAGGGATTGCCTGGTACACTGCTTTCATTTCCTTCTGAAGAATAATCAGCGTGGAATACTGAACTCTTATGAAGAGTCTGCCTAACATTTTGTCGTCTTAAGGACGGTTTTCTAGGCGTATTGCCAGATTTGTTAAGAAAGGTCTATGTGACATTGTAGTAGTCTTTTTAAGACACGTTTGTCAGACGCATCAGTTTTTTAACGATCCAGCAGGCATGTTGCCTGATCTTCTGTCTTGTTAACGAAACTGTTGGTCTAAGGCACATTACCGTTTGAATTACTGCATCCTAACAAGTTTATTTTTTTCCTTTCTTAACAGGGATGTGCTTAAAAACCGCTTTCCTGAAAAAAAGAAGTGCACGTTATGCCTTCTTTAGAAGGGTCTACCCAACATTTCTTCAGAAGGGTCTTCTTGACACATTCTTTTCTTAGGAAGGGCATATCTTACATGCCATCTACTTTAGAAAGGTCTGTTCGAGATTTTGTGTACGTATGAAGAGTATACCTGACATATTCGTTTTGTCTAAGAAGAGTATAATAACACATTTTGCCTTTTCCTATGAAGTGCCTCGCAACCGTTTAGTCTTCAAAGAAAGGCGTATCTGACGAACTGTCTAGTATGCACGCGCGCGCGCGCGCGCGCGTCACACACACACACACACACACACACACACACACACACACACCGCTACACAACACAACACAACACACACACACACACACACACACACACACACACACACACACACACACACACACACACACGACGCGCGCGCGCGCACACACAACACAACACAACACAAACACAACACCCCCACACACCACACTAAATTACCCCCCACCCCCATCCCCCCATCACCTTCCACGAGCCGCCCCTCCCCCAAACCTCAACAATGACGAACTGGCGCGGGAAATCTTTCCGACGTCGACGATCACCTCACTTTTCTCAGACGTGAAGAGGGGAAATAACTCGCAGGTAAGGTGAAGAGGGGAGATAAGTCAGTGAAATCTAAACTGTCAGCCGTGAAGAGCCCTGGAATGGAAGATCTGAAGGAGTCCACCCAGCCCCCGAGTAGCCTCCAAGTAGTTAACGCCGGCATAAAACGTGTAAAACGGCCGCAGCAAGAAGCACCGGCGTCAGTTTCGTTTAGCCACAAACTGATAGACTGCTCTTAAACCTTAGGGGACGAACGAACGAGGGATTATTAAGCTTCGGAGAAGAAGAAGAAGAAGAAGAAAAAAACAAGAAAAAAAAAAAAAACACGAAAAACGTAGCATCATCTTTTTTCCTAAACAGATCACAAAAAAGGTAAAAAGGTGTGAAAAAAGAGGACGATGGAGGCCCCGATTCACCCCCCCGGACCCCCCCCCCAAAAAAAAAGGGGGGGGGGGGATAAATAAATTTATTTTAATGTCGAAAAATAGGAGATTGGAATGGAAAAAAGTCAGGTTTGTTCCTGATGTCGAAGACGGAACAACAAGGTTTTTTTTTTTTTTCAGATTTAAGGTTTGATGTTTCCTAGCGTGAGAGAGTTCTTCCGCTGGAGGGCGCCACCCCGTCCGTCCAACGACAGTCCCCATGAATGTACTGATACCCGCGACTTCGACAGTACCTTTGTATGAGGTGCCAAGGATCTCGTGGAAGCATCTCATCTCTAATTCCTGAATCCTCTCAAGTTCAGAGCCCACGTCTCACAGGCATAGAGAAATATGACGATGACCATGGAACGCATCAGTCTGATCGTGGAACTGATGGTGATGTTTCTGTCATTCCAGATGGGTCTTCGTCTGGCTAGCGCTGCTGTCGTTCACGCAACTCTGGAGAGCACTTCAGGTTTTGATACCTCATCTGAAACAGTTGCCCCGGTGAACTTGGAAGTTCTGAACTGTCTCTAAGTTTTTCTCCCTTGAAAGCGATGTTAACGCCTACTACCTCACTCATACCACCAGAACGATAACACTTAAAGATGTCCAGAACACAGAAAGAACACGATCCAGATGAGTGTTCATATGAAGGTGAGAATGCTTGTTGATGAATCTTGCGCTTTCTTGACTGCCATAGGAATATTACCCGGGGGAAAAAAAACCTCAAACCCTTTCGGTCTGAAACAAATGCCTCTTTGCCATAATTCTTTCCTTATACGAGGAATGCTTGTTGTCGAGGCTGACGAGGTTCTTTTGAGTGAATGCACTTTGCTGAAGAAGATGTGGCAATGGGAGGATTCTATGACACGTTTTTCCTTGGACTTGGCACCGCTTGGCACTTGACTGTCATTAGCCTGGTGAGAGCTGAGCCGAAGAAAAAGAGGGGATTTCATGAGCTAAAGACTATAGCCAGACAATTTCTCCATTTATTGCCGTTGTTTGTTTGTTTGTTTGTGTGTTTTGTTTCAGAACATTATGGAACCACAACGTTCATCATTGCAGCCATTCTTCTTCTTCTTCTCCCTCCCCC
>CM065722.1:71944087-71949087 GCA_033310375.1 Conus canariensis | reverse complement strand
TTTGTCTGTCTGTCTGTCTGTCTGTCTGTCTGTCTGTCTGTCTCTCTCTCTCTCTCTCTCTCCTCTCTCTCTCTCTCTCTCTCTCTCTCTCTTTTCTTCTTCTTCTTCTTCATCTTCTCTGCTTCTTCTTCTTCTTCTTCTTCTTCTTCTTCTTCTTCTTCTTCTTCTTCTCAATTTGAAATAAAAGTGTGTGGAGGAGTATTGGGGAAGGGGGGGGGGTGGGGGTGGGGGTTGTCCTCACCCAGTGTTTTTAAAAAAAAAATATTATTAAAGTCCTACCCTGTATGGTAGCTGATCGGTAGAGCCAGCAGCACCTGAAGTTCCGTATCTTGATTTGGGGATTTTCGGACGGAAACGGGCAGGGGGGCGGAGGATGACGAGAGGGGGAGGAGAAGGGAGGGGGGGGGGGGGGGGGGGGGAGAGAACAGCAAGAATGCAGAGGCGGGGACAAGGGCAATAAACCATGCACCTAGCCCACGCGAAATAAACCACAGCCCCTTGAGAGTTGTCCCCCGGTCACATTCTGTGGTGGAATCCTTCTCTGATAGGTCAGATACACAGAAGGGGGGTGGGGGGTGGGGGATGGGGTGAGGGAGGATGTGAGGGGTGGGGATGGATGAGGGTTGTGCCGTAATGGCGATGCCCGCTCTCCCCCATGGACAGAAGTCTGAATTTCACACAGAGAAATCAGTCATGGTTGATGGCGTTATATGACACAACACAACACAACACAACACAACACAACACAACACAACACAACACAACACAACACAACACAACACAACACAACATAACACAACACAACACAATGCAACGAAATGTACTACAGTGCCATGCTACACCATGCAATACTCAACACATCTGTCAATTGAGCAACAAAGCAAGCAATCAATTAATCAGCCAACTGGCCAATCAATCAATAAATCAATCAATCAGTCAACTGCCTAACTTACTGATCAATCAATTACTCAGTTAAACAATCAAGCACTCAATCACATTATGAAGAAACCGACCAATTAGTTTAGCAATCAGCCAGTAAGCAGTCAATCAATCAATAAATCAATCAAATAATTAATCATCAGCCACCTAATCAGACAATCACCCAGTCAACCAGTCAATCACTCAATCCGCCCACCAATCAATCAGTCAGTCAACTAATTGAATAATCAAATCCTCAAAGTTCAATCAATCAGCCAACGAACCAATCGATCACTAGTCAATTAACCAATTAACCAATCAGCCAACAAATCAATCAATCAATTAAGCAAACAATTGATCAATCAACCAAATGTCAGCCAACTAATCAATCAATCAGTCAACCAACCGAACAATAGGTCAATCAATCAACGGATCTGTCCAGATTATTGCACAATTAATCTGCCAATCTATAAATCAATCAGACAATCAATCAAAACGTCAATAACCAAACCAATCAAAAAATTAATCAGACAACCAACCAGCCAACCAATCAATCAATGAGCCATACAATCAGAGTTTCAATCAGTCAGTCACTCAGCCCACAATCAATAAGATAATTAACCAGTCAGGCCAGGGTTTTTTTGGGGTAATTATATAGCTGTGACAACAGAGCAGAAGACATTAAGGGAAGACGTTACCAGCCAAACCACAATCAACATTTACAGCATCGACAAAGCATCATAATGTGAATATTTACTTTAATGAATGCCATTGTCGCATTCAATTAAGGGAGAGTGCTCGTTAGCGTTGTTTTCTTGATTTAAAATCCCTCGTGTCATTACAGAGTCTGGTCAAGGATGAATTAAATCCTATATATTTTAGAGAGAAAAACACCCTGAATCGAAAATGGTTGCTTCCTCTCAGACGAATAAAGATGGTAATCAAAAATCCTTTCCCTTCATTCTGATGAAAAAGAATGTCTAAACCAAAGGCATTTTGATCTCGTTCTCATGAAAGAAACATTTTAATCGTTTCTTTCTTATGAAAAAAAAATCATGTTTGGTCGAAAGAATTTGTTTAAATCTTTCTTCTGAAAAAAGCCAATAAGCTTGTTCATTTTTCCCCCCTTTGATAAACAAAATGAATTCTAACTCGTAGACATTTTCCCTTTCTTTTGATGAAAAGGGGAAGTCCATCACCACCCAAACGGTGTGCTTTCATGTGCGTCTTTTGGTTTGTTCGCCCCTTGGCTGTATCACACAAAACATACTGATTCTTCGTCCAAAGAAGCAATGAAGCCATGACAACTTTTGTCAAAAGGTGCAGTGTAGCTCAGGCGCAAACCTATCAAATTTTGGTCAAAAGATACCAAGTGGCCAGGGGACCAATCCCATCAGATTTCTGTCAAAAGCTGCAACGTGGCAAGGGACAAACTCTTCAAATTTCTATCAAAAGATGCAATGGGGCTATTGACAAAGCCATCAAATTTCTGTCAAAAGATGCAATGTTGCCAGGAACAAACCCTTCGAATTTCTGTCAAAAGATGCAATGTTGCTAGGGACAAACCCTTGAAATTTCTGTCAAAAGATGCAATTTGGCCAGGAACAAACCCTTCAAATTTCTGTCAAAAGATGCAATGTTGCTAGGGACAAACCCTTCAAATTCCTGTCAAAAGATGCAACGTTGCTAGGGACAAACCCTTCAAATTCCTGTCAAAAGATGCAATGTTGCCAGGGACAAACCCTTTAAATTTCTGTCAGAAGATGCAGTGTGGCCCTTTTAAATTTCTGTCAAAAGATGCAATATGGCCAGGAACAAACCCTTTAAATTCCTGTCAAAAGACGCACTGTGACATAGGGACAAACCCATCGAACTTCAATTAGAAGATGCAATGTGGCCAGGGATATGTTTTTTTTTTTTTTTAAACCTGTTTCGCAAGATACGAACGATGCAATTTCACCAGGTATAACGTAACCAGTGACGTAAAACGGCCCACGTCATTTTGAAATAGCATAATCTGTCATAGTCCAAGGAAATGAGGATTTGTTTACACACATTTTTTTCAGTCTCATCACGTTGGTGTCTTGTCCGTGTCCTCGTCTGTGAAACAGACTAAACTGATTCATGAGAGGGAACAATCATCTTGTTTTCACTCTTGAACGGACTCCATGAACGGATCCAGGATTCGTTCAATCTTGGTGGAGGTCTGCGCTCTCCCTGGCGCCTTTGTAGTCAATTGCATGCTTTAAAAAAAAATCTGAGTGACAGACACTTCCCCTTCCTTCTGATTGAAAAAAGTCATGGGTTTTTTTGTCAAAGAAATTTCCAGCCTCTTTCTTGTTCATTAAAACAAAGAAAGAAAACAAACAAAACAAAACAAAACAAAACAAAAACGAACCCAATGAAAAGCAAAATGGTTTAAAATGTTGTCCTTTCTTCTGACGCAAGAAAAGGGAGTCTTAGTCCGAAAGATTTTTTTTCTTTCTCTTAATAGGGCCTTTGGAGAATCGAGGTGTTCAATTATAACGTTGAGCTATCCATTGCCCACTCGGTGAAAAGACTCCTCGTTGAGCACAGCTGTATGCTCCGTATAACAATTGAATGATTAAAAATGAAGGAACAAAAGACAAAAAACAAAAACCAAAAAAAAAACAAAAAAAAACAGGAAGAAGACAGAAAGATAGACAGACAGGCAGACAGGCAGACAGACAGAAAGAAACAAAGACAGAAGGAAAGAAAGAAAGACAGAAAGAAAGACAGACAGAGAGAAAGACAGACAGAAAGAAGGTAAGAAACAAAAAAAAAGAAAAAAAACAAAGAAAGAAAGAAAGAAAGAAAAATAGAGTTCGCCTTACGTTTGCTGTCTGGACCAGAGTTAGCGGACGAGTCGGGTGAATGGGGAGGCTATTGACTTTCACTGGAAGGCACACCCTTCTCCGTTTAATTAAATCGTTGCTGCTCCTTCCCCACCTTCCTCCCTTCCTCCTCCCACACCCCACCTCCGCCCCCTTCGTTTTCAGTCTCTGATAAACGTCTGAACATCGAACACGACCGACTGACAAAACATTGACAAATTACGGGAAAGCAAGAGAAAAAGAGAGAGAAAGAAAAGAAGGGAGGGGGAAGAGGAGCGATCAGAGAGAGAGAGAGAGAGAGAGAGAGAGAGAGAGAGAGAGAGAGACTGAGAGAGAGAGAGCGAGAGAGAGAGAGAGAGAGAGAGAGAGAGACGTCATAAAGGTAGCAAAAAAGTGAACACAAGATATCAAATAAGATGTTTTTATCAGTCTACATGATGATGATGATGATGATGATGATGATGATGATGATGAGAAGAGAGAGAGAGAGAGAGAGAGAGAGAGAGAGAGAGAGAGAGAGAGAGAGAATGACAACGACAATGACATTTTATTCCAGTAGGGCCAAGCCCCCTTAGAAGGGGTCTGTGTACACAGAAATGCAACAGAGAGAGAGAGAGAGAGAGAGAGGAGAGAGAGAGAGAGAGAGAGAGAGAGAGAGAGAGAGAGAATTAAATAAACAAACAAACAAACAAAAATCAAAATGAGAATCACAATAGGCAACGCCAGAAACTAGCATAAGGTTTGGCAAAACTATACATTTGAAATACCTTAACCCTCATCTCCACAACAACATGCACGTTGGGCTAATGCGTAGGTCAGACATCTGCTAAGTCGTAGCCACGAGACCCTCTTTTTTCAATTCTCTCATCTTAGTTGTTAGTTTCATTTATCCATTCAGCTTTAAATCATGCGCAGTGTGGTCTCAAAAACTTAGCGGATGTAGTGTAGCGTATATGGACTAGTCCGCACGCAGTGACGCCTCCACAACCTTTCTCCCACTCCTACTCATTCACCGTCCCCAGATTCTTTCCCGACCCCCCCCCCAACCCCCCCCCCCCCCCAATTCCCAGTTCCCAATCTTCATCTCACTCCAGTTCCCGCCAAGGGAACTCACTTCCCCCAGCCCTACAGGGGGGGACAAACTGAGGCAAACAGACAACAACAGGGGAGACAAACTCACTGCCTGCTTCCGACTATCTGTCGGTTGTTTTCTCCAACAACTTCTTC